>ML779431.1:232867-256985 GCA_009831015.1 Picea engelmannii | reverse complement strand
AATTTCTGGCATTTAAACTCAAAGGGTCGCTGCAATTTTATGTGTGAATCCTGAATTGAAAACATCGATAGCTGTTAATAATTAACTAGTCATTGAAATTCTTGATGTACTTTGGAAACCAAATAATGGATCGTTGACAAATTAATTGCAACTCAAATTTTGATTTTCTTCTGGCCTACGTAAAACTCATATTCAATCTGTATTAAGTCTCATATGTTTGTTGCATTTTTAGTTAAAATTTTGGTTGCAGTAAAAATTTAATTACAAGCCGGGTTGAATTGTGTGGTCGTTGCAAAATGATTTTTGCACTCTGAAGTTTAGTTATTTTGAGGTTGCTGCAAAAATTTTGTAGACCCGAATATGACTTGATATGGTAGCTGCAAATATATTGGGCAAACTTTGGGCAAAATATTGGGCAAACTCTTGTAATAGAATTATATTTTAAGAATGACATGATATATATAAATAATAAACAATCTTCCATTACTTACGAATTGTCAAAATTTTACTTAGTTGTGATTCAGTTGTTAGACTTAACCTTATTTTGAGGAGGTGTCTAATTCCTTTGTAATATTATAGATTGATTCCAAATTGGGAGTTGACTAGTTGAATAATTTAGTCATATATTAGGGATTAAGTTTAATCCATATCTTAAGGATGTTTAAGATCTTATGTTATATATGCATAATAATTAAATGGAAATTAGCTTACTTGTCTTAAGAAATAAGGAATTGAGTTATTTAAAGAAATGACACATCTAAGAAATCAAAGAATCATGCAATCTTTTTATTAGAAAAAGTGTATAAACTTGACTTAATAAATCTTGAATACTGAGAGTTAGAGTGAATATATATAAATTATATTACAAGTTGATGAATGTAATTATAGTATACTAGGTTATGTATAATCAATACCATGGTTTACATTGGATGACTCTTTAATAAATTTTCCCTTAGGGTGAAGAAGAACAAAAGATTAATGAATTCAATCTGTAATGATCCCTCCATTACGACTAGGAAGGCGAATCACCAAGGGTAATTTTTTTTTTTTTGCATTAGGAAATTAACATCAACACATAAATCACAACAACGCCTAATCAATGGCATCATAATAAAAGCATTACACATGACTCATCATATTAATCCATAACGACGTAACCAACGCATCAATCAAAATTAGTAACACCACATAATTAACACATCATTGTATTAGATAACAACACAAATCAACAAGTAACATAAATGGCGATGCAAGATCAATTCATCACAAGATAACACAAAGAACTACCCGCCCAACCTAGCTTACAAGGTTAGGACCTCCAAGACACATAAGCAACGCTCAAGCCCAGGATTCATCCGATTTATTTTGACCACTTAAGGTCTCAGGGCTGACGACTGCTCTGAGGAACAAGGAGGTGTCTACATCCCACTTACACAATCAAGTTGAAAACCAACTAGCTATACCAACAACATCGATGATAATCAATGACACAATAGTGTTCTAATAACCAATCACACATCACATAAATTCAATGGGGCAAGATAATTTTAATTACTAAATCAATCATTCAATGACATAAGTTAAGGCACAATGTAAACAAATTTATTTTATTTTCAAGGTGCAAAAGGAGACATCTAATTTACTTCAAGGCACGTGATTAATCAACCATTTAATTCAACAATAATCAACATTATCTCAAGGTGTGCACGTGATCCAAATTCTGAATTAAACATAAACCAACATCATTCAATGCACACAATTTATCTATGCACTCAGAAAATCATACATCAACATTGTTACAATGCGTGTGAGTAATCTAAGGCATAATAATTAGTCCATAATGCAAGCAATCTAATTATTTAATCAACCGCATAAACCATGGCACAAGGGAATCAATCGCTCAATCATTCATTCGTTAATATTTTTAGTGGCGCATAAAGCAACTACATACATGAGCATCCATACATCGCTTTTATACCATAACGTAAAATAGTCAAGGCAATATTTGGAAGGAAAAAGGGACATAGGTACAGTACCATGTAAATTCATGTGTTACATGTAAAAATATTGTCTATTCATGCTTATAAGTTAGAACTAGACCAATAACAATGCAATTGATTTTGATAGTAGAACCTGGAGCAATAAGTTCATTAGATATGTAAAATATTATGAGTTTATATGCATTGTTTACTATATCCATAATTTGGGAAAGTAGTTCCCTCTTATAGTCATAAAGAGAACCTACTTAAGCCTTGTAGTTCAATGTATTGAGTTGTCAAGGTGTGTTATTCTATCAATTGATTCAAAAGAAAATGGTAGTTTTGTCAATATAATTATTGGGAGTAAATTATGTGGTTTATTTTTTATAGGTTGAAGGCTAAAAAAATATGATTGAATTTTGCGTATTCCATTGACATTATAAATCTTACTTTAAGTAAAATTTAGGGGTGTTTGGTATGTAATTCTTCAAACCTCTTACCTATTTTCCAAAGCCTATGTATTTATACAGGTAGGAAATTATAATTCAAATTGGTATTTGTTAACTCTAGAATGATCATCATCTTAATGTTTAATCCATGTTTTAATCAAAAGTAAATGTCGCAAGCTATCTGACATGGATTAAATGGCAAGGAGTAACTTAAAAAAGTAAATGTCGCAGGCTATCCGACATGGATGGGTTGGAAGGAAGAAAAACAAAAGTCTTCAATTAGATGACAATTTTTATTTTTTATTTTAAAATGAAGAGTTATGTCTTCCCCCAAAATTCGCAGAGAACTGATTAAATGTTGTTGGGAAAGTTAATTAAATCGCAAAGATTTTGTCTTCCCCCAAAACGCAGAGAACTGATTAATTGTTATTGGGCAAGTTAATTAAATCGCATATATTTTGTCTCCGCCCCAAAAATGTAGAGAACTAATTAATTTTTGTTGGGAAAGTTAATTAAGACAACAAAATGTAGAGAAGGAAAGAAAAATCCATGGAATACATGTATAAAAACGTTGACCAAAGGAAGTAGACTCAGAGCTTGGGCACTTCAAGAAAACATAGAGTTTAAATGTATGAAATCATTGGGAAAAAAGGAAGGAATAGATCCTTGAGATCTTCATAAAAAACAAGATTATAATATGTGTAAAATCACTAAGCAAGAGGGAGGCACAGAGCCTTGGGATCTTCATAAAAATGAAGCGTATAATAAGTATAAAATCGTTGAGAAAGGAGGAGGAACAGAGCCTTGGGATCTTCATAAAAACACAGTGAATAATAAGTATAAAATCGTTGAGCAAGAGGGAGGCACAAAGCTGAGGCTCTTCCTCAAGAACGCAAAGTTTAAAAGTGTGAATTCGATGGGCAAGAAAGAAGGCACATAGTTGAGGCTCTTCCTAAAAAATACAGAGTTTAAGGATGCAAATGCACTGGGAAAAGAGTGAAGGCACGGAGGTTAAAAAAGATGGAAGCGCCATGAAGTGCATGTATGCCAAGCTAGGTGAATGCCTTAAATCGCAAAGATTAAAGAAGGGTTTTCCAAGCTGGTGTAATTAAAAATGCAGAAGGGAACCAAGTGAAAATTCTAGGGAATACATCTGTACAAATCACTGAGGGAGAAAACTCAGAGATTAAAAAAAGGGGACACATAGAATAGAACTTAGAGATCAATGCACACAGATTTAATAACCCGTAGAGGATGCAAAAGATATAAAGTCACATGGGAAGCATTCGACAACCACATGGCTTCACAAGGCCATCAATCAATAGACTAATTCAAAAAAATATATACAATAAAACTTAATATAATGCAAACTCAAAATGAAAATATTGTGACCAATGAAGATAGGCTTGGTGACAATCCTTGGTGACTGGAGTTCCCTTCCCTCATCCACTTGCTAACCGTTGAGACTTCACTGGTACCTCCCAACGAACGCTAGGGGTACTCTTCTTTCCCCTTAGCCCCCAAATCCTCAAAGGGGATATGCAAAAACACAACCAGAATCCTCTAGCTCCTATATCACCTCGCAAGGTAGAGCCACCTCTCTCTCTCTCTCTCTCTCGAGATAAGTATCCCAACTCTCACAAGTAAAACCAATCAGAATCTCTGCAGCATAACCTTACTCATAACCACTATGTTTTCTTCCTCCTCTCAGACATTTGTTTTATAGAATTTCCTTAGTGACAACTTGCCATTTGCATATTTAATTTGTTTTTTTTTTAATTTAATTAGGAGTTATCCCCCCCATACACTTGTCACATGTTCTCTTAGTTGTGTCGATAAATCCACAATTTAATTTAATTAAAATTCAATTTCCCTCACCCATCCTAAAAGCGTTCCTAAAATCACTCCTAGTTGTCTCTTTATTCCCATTATTTCCCATTTATGATTGACGCCTTTCTAAAACAGAGTTGAGTTAAAATAAAAATGTTCTCTAGTTAGACTAGACTCTAGACACCTTTCTAATCTTACACATTATTGTACTCTTTATTCCTTTCTTATTTTAATTTCTAATTTGGTATTTTATGCATACATGTGTATTGTATTAATTTTAAGATTTATTTTATCTCTTTTAATCTCTTAAGTTGGTTTGCCTTTTTCTTATTTCATCTAATTTGTAATTTAGTTCTTGTCCTCTCATTAACTTAGACTTAGGCTTAGTTAAATTTTTATTTGCAAAAGATTAGACCATTAGGTATTATGATTAATAAATTCATTCTTTAATTAATTAATTAATCAATTAATTAATTCGACAATGCTCAAGATTTTACAGGTTTAACATTCGCTCAAGGATTTCTAGGCCACCTAGATTCATTGACTCACATTTTTAATATTGCGATTTTCCCTTTAATACACACTCTATGCTCCAAGGGTGCCACTCACCTTTGATTCATATTTTAATTACATGGCGTTCCCTTCAAGACGCACTCCGTGCTTCAAGGGTGCCACTTGTCTTTGACTAGTTTTGGTAGTTTTTCAACCCTTGGAGTTAATACTCCATTCAGATGAACTTGTGAGAGATTAAGGGTCTCTGTTAAGAACCTGAATAGATCTACAAATATAATCACCACAAATACTAAATACACAATATATTCATAGAGCAATATAGAAGAAACCACACTTTATTATTACCAAACCCTTGAGGTAGGGAAACACCATACAATGGATCCTATTATGGAAGGGATCCTCTCCTGTTCACTTGCCTCTTTGAGGGGGCTTACTCCTAATGAGCTCTTTCTCCAAATACAATACTCTCTTCATATCCCATTACATTGCTTGAACCTCTTTATATAGTGCTATTATCACCTAAGAACATTCTAGAGGAGGAATCTTCTAGATGTAGAATCTTCTAAAAATTCCTCTTACATTTATTATATCTAACTACCCATTTATTATATCTAACTACCATAATGGGCCTTATTTAATAATATAGTGGGCCTAGTCCACCTTACATTGAATGGCCTCCACTATTATCACTATGGGCCCTCTTCCCCTCCCCACTACCTCTCTAGCTACCTTACATTCCATCGCCCTTATGAAAGAGTTGTCCTCAACGCTTGATGTACAACCATATACCAGGGTCCCGTGGATAAGTGTGGACCATAGTGTTGAAGTAGACTAAAGAACCAGGGTCCCATTGAGAAATGGAAGCCAGCATGCTGAAGTAGTCCAACCGCCATTGTAAACCAGGGTCCCATGTCTAAGTGCTCATGTGAACTCCACACGGAAGATATCGACACCCAATAACCAAATGAAAATGATGCTCCCGATATTGACACCTATCATGTGGATCCAAATAAGAATATCCAGCCACATAGTGGGAAAGGGTCAATGTTGAATCTAGAAGGAACAATACCATTGTAGAATATGCAGGCTGGACGCTGGTAATCATAACTAGCTCTTGATGTGGGACATTGATGTTCTCTACAGAAGGTGGAGTAGAGTCATCAAATAAAATATGGAAGTGGTTGTCATCTCAGAAATGACAGTTATCCATATACCAATAATCGCAATCGGCATCGAGATCATACCAAGCATATATTTCTTTATTATACTCATCCTTGATGTCCTCCATAAGAAATCTCTTGTGCATTCTATCCAATGAATCTTGAATACTATGAAAACTATCATTGAGACCATCTCCAAAGACATCCAATTTGTCATTCAATGTGTCATGCAATTGGGATTTGAATGATTCAAGAATTTCTTTGAGGTTTTGAGAGGAAATATCCATTTGATCACCCTATGAACTCTTTGGTTCTGTAGCCGTCACAAAAAAATCCAAAAAATAGAACAATAAATTACTGCAGAAAATCGCGGTGTTTTCCGGAAAACCCTGAAAAACTACTGAATTTAAAATTCTCATAACTTCACTTCCCGAACTCCGTTTCGACTGAATTATTTTTTTAAATTGGGTAAAATTGTGAGAGGAACTCAGATCTATAATTTTTTTGGGAAAATTCAGTCTCCATATGCTACATAAACAAATAAAAAATCACGCCACCATTCGCAAAAAAACCCTTGAAAATTGCAAATTTTAAAACTTCAATATCTTGACTTCTCGAACTCCATTTCGGACGATTTTTTTTTTCAACTTGGTTGTTTTTCTGAGAAGAAATCATATCTACAACTTTTTTCTACAAATTTTTCACATAAAAATGCCAAAAAATTTTGGAATGTCGCGGCCCTCTTTTTTCTTCTCCGAAAAAAAATCTGCAAAAATAAAAAATATTTGCCCACAATGTCTGCCAAGGAAAGTGATCTGATAACACTTGTTAAGAACCTGAATAGATCTACAATATAATCACCACAAATACTGAATACAAAATATATCCACAAAGCAAGATAGAAGAAATCACACTTTATTATTACCAAACCCTTGAGGTAGGGCAACACCATACAATGGATCCTATTATGGAAGAGATCCTCTCCTGTTCACTTGCCTCTTCGAGGGGGCTTCCTCCTAATGAGATACCGATCCAAATACAATACTCTTTTCATATCCCATTACATTTCTTGAACCTCTTTATATAGTGTTATCATCACCTAAGAACATTCTAGAGGAGGAATCTTCTAGAAGTAGAACTTTCTAAAACTTCCTCTTACATTTATTATATCTAACTATCCATTTATTATATATAACTACCATAGTGGGCCTTATTTAATAATATAGTGGGCCTAGTCCACCTTACATTGAATGGCCTCCACTATTATCACTATGGGCCCTCTGCCCCTCCCCACTACCTCTATAGCTACCTTACATTTACCACTTGTTAAGAACCAAAGACCGAATACAAAATAGATCCACAAATCAAGATAGAAGAAACCACACTTTATTATTACCAAACCCTTGAGGTAGGGCAACACCATACAATGGATCCTATTATGGAAGGGATCCTCTCCTGTTCACTTGCCTCTTCAAGGGAGCTTCCTCTTATTAAGCTACCACTCCAAATACAATACTATCTTCATATCCCATTACATTGTTTGAACCTTTTTATATAGTGCTATCATCACCTAAGAACATTCTAGAGGAGGAATCTTCTAGATGTAGAACCTTCTAAAAATTCATCTTACATTTATTATATCTAACTACCATAGTGGGACTTATTTAATAATATAGTGGGCCTAGTCCACCTTACATTGAATGGCCTCCACTATTATCACTATGGACCCTCTGCCCCTCCCCACTACCTCTCTAGCTAGCTTACATCCTCTAAGAAATAAGGACCCTGACTTATTGCGCGCCCCTTAGAATCTTCGTGAGTAACTATCTCAATCTACCCTCACGACATCGTGGATCTCTCAAACTAGGTAATCATTAACCTACAATTCAAGCCACGACGAGAGTGCTAGTAGGCTATGACAAGGATATTGTCACACCTCTGCCTCAATATCTGGTTGTTGTGCATGGCCCCTTTACTCCTTATGTGAGTTTGATTAGCAAGCAATCGTCAGCCTGCATCCATCAACAAAACACTGCCGATTATCCATAAAAAAATATCATAATATACTCTGTCTTATGTCACATATGCATATATAAAATACTCAAACCAATACAATCCACTACCTGACTCGATCCAGAGTCGAAGGAGGTCCATTGATGCCATCGACATCCTCAATATATCAAGTGTCCTGCACACTCAGGGGAAACTCGTCAATAACATCTGTCAATACATAGATATCAAATAACATAACATCATAACCCATCAACATCATCATAAGAATCCATAAGCGAACAAATAAACATATACAAAAACCGGATCACTTGCACACAAGTGTCCTCAAAGAATAAGTCAATAACATGTGCTCATAAGAGTGGGATGTTACATACACCCCCTCTTGTTTTAAACTTTGTCCCAAATTTTCATAGTATATATATGCAGTAAATAAAGCATCTGACAAGATCTAAATGTCTAACTATCAAATAAATATGGTAATTGTTGGCATATATCATATGGGTCCTCCCAGGTAGCCAAGTGTGGACTATAATTGTCCCACTGGACCTTGACTTGATCAATTGTTCAACACCATAGTTGTCAAATGCGATCTGAGATATTTCATTGATATTTAGTTTTTTGCAGATCTGAGATAGACTATTGTGTGTCAAGCCCCGAGTATATAAAATCCAACTACGTTTTATTTATGGTGAAGTTGCAACATCTTAAATTATGAAATTTCATAGCGGTTGTGAGTCACTCATTTTATCCTCAATGATATTACTCTTTTGCGCAGAGTATAACTCGACTTCAAGAAGAGATTAAATGGATACTCTTGTAATAGAATTATATTTTAAGAATGACCTGATATATATAAATAATGAAAAATATTCCATTACTTACTAATTGTCAAAATTTTACTTAGTTTGTGATTCAGTTGTTAGACTTAACCTTATTTTGAGGAGGTACCTAATTCCTTTATAATCTTATAGATGATTCCAAATCGGAAGTTGACTAGTTGAATAATTTAGTCATATATTAGGGATTAAGTTTAATCCATATCTTAAGGATGTTTAAGATCTTATGTTATATATGCATAATAATTAAATGGAAATTAGCTTACCTGTCTCGAGAAATAAGGAATTGAGTTATTTAAAGAAATGACAAATCTAAGAAATCAAAGAATCATGCGATCTTCTTATTAGAAAAAGTGTATAAACTTGACTTAATAAATATTGAATACTAAGAGTTAGAGTGAATATATATAAATTATAATACAAGTTGATGAATGTAATTATAGTATCCTAGGTTATGTATAATCAATACCATGTTTTACATTTTATGACTCTTTAATTAATTTTCCCTTAGGGTGAAGAATAACAGAAGACTAATGAATTCAATCTGTAATGGCCCCTTTGTTATGACTAGGAAAGCGAAGCACAAAGGGTAATTTTATTTTTTTTTCATTAGAAAATTAACATCAACACATAAATCAAAACAACGCCTAATCAATGACATCATAATAAAAGCATTACAAGTGACTCATCATTGTAATCCATAATGACATAACCAATACAACAATCAAAATTAGTAACGTCGCATAATTAACACATCATCATATTAGATAACGACACAAATCAACAAGTAACATAAATGGTGACACAAGATCAACTCATCACAAGATAACATAGATAACTACCCACCCAATCTACCCTGCAAGGTTAGTACCTCCAAGGCACATAGGCAATGCTCAAACCTAGGATTCATCTTATTGATTTTGACCACTTAAGGTCTCAGGGTTGGTGACTGCTCTTAGGAACAAGGAGGTGTCTATATCCCACTAACACAATCAAGTAAAAAACCAACTAGCTATACCTACAACATCAACGATAATCAATGACACAATAGTGTTCTAATAACCAATCATACATCACATAAATTCCATGGGACAAGAGAATTTTAATTACTAAATCATTCATTCAACGACATAAGTTAAGGCGCAATGTAATCAACTTTATTTTATTTTCAAGGCACAAAAGAAAACATCTACTTTAATTCAAGGAACACAATTAATAAACCATTTAATTCAACAATAATCAACATTGTCTCAAGGTGTGCGTGTGATCCAAATTTTGAATTAAACATAAACCAACATCATTCAATGCGCGCAATTTATCTATGCACTCAGGAAATCATACATCAACATTGTTACAATGCACGTGAGTAATCTAAGGCATAATCATTTAGGAATCATCATTAGTCCATAGCGCAAGCAATCTAATTACTTAATCAGCCGCATAAACCATGGCACAAGGGAATCAATCACTCAATCATTCATTCATTAACATTTTTAGTGGTGCATGAAGCAACTACATACATGACCATCCATACATTTCTTTTATGCCATGGCGTAAAATAGTCAAGGAAATATTTGGAAGGAAAAAGGAACATAGGTACATTACCATGTGAAGTCATTTGTTACATGTAAAAATATTGTCTATTCATGCTTATAAGTTAGAACTGGACCAATAACAATGCAGTTGATTTTAATAGTAGAACCTGGAGCAATAAGTTCATTAGATATGTAAATATTATGAGTTTATATGCATTGTTTACTATATCCATAATTAGGGAAAGTAGTTCCCTCTTCTAGTCATAAAGAGAACCTACTTAAGCCTTGTAGTTCAATGTATTGAGTTGTCAAGATGTGTTATTCCATCAATTGATTCAAAATAAAATGGTAGTTTTGTCAATATAATTATTGGGAGTAAATTATGTGGTTTAATTTCTATAGGTTGAAGGTTAAAACAATATGATTGAATTTCACGTATTCCATTGACATTAGAAATATTACTTCAAGTAAAATTTAGGGGTGTTTGGGATGTAATTCTTCAAACCTCTTACCTATTTTCCAAAGCCTATGTATTTATACAGGTAGGAATTTATAATTCAAATTGGTATTTGTTAACTCCAGAATGGTCATCATCTTAATGTTTAATCCATGTTTTAATCAAAAGTAAATGTCGCAAGCTATCCGACATGGAGTAAATGGCAAGGAGTAACTTAAAAAATTAAATGTCCTAGGTGTTACACATTATTTCTGTCATCCCTATGACTGTTAATGATGTAAGGCTATATGTTTCCTTCAGAGGAGTCAGTGGCCTGAATTCCTAAAGAAAGAAGGGAGAAGAACTTTTCCTGAGAGAAGAAATTGTATTTTCCTTTGTAAAAGCCCTATTAAGGAAGATTTCTACAGGCTGCTCTATATGCAGGGTGTGGTGATGCCTAATTTCGGCACCTTTCTCTAAAGCTAGACTGCGACGCTTCTCCAAGTTGCACTATAGCTAGGGTGCGGTGAATCTTGTACGTGGGAAAAACGAGTGTCTTCTCAATGCTTCTAGAAGGAGAAGCTTCTATGGTGAGGTGGCCTCCGAACGGTTTGGATTTTACTAGCTTTCATGATTTAGTGGGATCATCCTAACCTCCTCACCTTATCCTCTTCAGCTTATAAAAAGAGAGGAGCTCTCATGGAGAAAGTTAGCTTGGCTTGGGATTAAGCTTAGCTGGATTGAGCTTGGGAAATTTAGCTTGTAGCTTAGAGCTTTTGGGCCTATGTTGGATTTGAGATTTTCTTTGTCAAGATAGATTGTGAGTAGATATTAGATCTATAGTCTCATAATCCATGGAGTAGAAGTGTGTGGAAAGCAAGGAACTATTGGAAGGAACCTGACAACATCAAGGCATCTGGTTGTATCTTTCTTCCACATTATTTAATACAGATATACTTTTCTTTCCTATATGAATGTTATTTGTTCATATTGTATGATTCTTTGATCACGTACATAGTTTCATATCAAATAGACCATGTTGTTCTTGTCTTCATTAGCTTGTATTTATTTGCAGATATTTCTCCATAAGCCTCGCGATGGAGCTTGGATTGCATTGGCGAAGTCAGATCTTCGATATTTAAAAGGTATGTTCTAGATCCATTTCTTATTTGATAATTGAAACCTAAGGAAAGAGTAGTGCACTATCTTGTTTTGTTCTAGTTTTGTAGTGAAGCTAGGGGGATTGATTTGTGTCTGCACTTAACAATTAGTCCGATAACATCAGACTATCCGACATGGATGGGTTAGAAGGAAGAAAAATGAAATCCTTCAATTAGATGGCAGTTTTTTTATTTTATTTTAAGATGCAGAGTTATGTCTTCCCCCAAAATTCCCAGAGAATTGATTAAATGTTGTTGGGAAAGTTAATTAAATTGCATAGAGTTTATCTTCCCCAAAAATGAAGAGAACCGATTAATTGTTGCTGGGAAAGTTAATTAAATCACAAAGATTTTGTCTCCCCCAAAAAAATGCAGAGAACTGATTAATTTTGGTTGGGAAAGTTAATTAAGACAACAAAACACAGAGAAGGAAAGAAAAACACATGGAATACATGTATAAAAATGTTTAGCAAAGGAAGTAGACTCAGATCTTGGGCTCTTCAAGAAAACACTGAGTTTAAATGTATGAAATCGTTGGGAAAGAAGGAAGGAACAAAGACTTGGGATATTCATAAAAATGGATTATAATATGTGTAAAATTGATGAGCAAGAGGGAGGCACAGAGCCTTGGGATCCTCATAAAAATGCAGGGTATAATAAGTATAAAATCATTGAGAAAGAGGGAGGCACAGAGCCTTGGTATCTTCATAAAAACATGGTGAATAATAAGTATAAAATCGTTGAGAAAGAGGGAGGCATAGAGCTAAGGCTCTTCCTCAAGAACGCAAAGTTTAAAAGTGTGAATTTGCTGGGTAAGAAGGAAGGAACAAAGCTGAGGCTCTTCCTCAAAAACACAAAGTTTAAGGATGCAAATGCACTAGGAAAAGAGTGAAGGCACAAAGGTGAAAAAAGATGGAAGCGCCAGGAAGTGCATGTATACCAAGTTGGGTGAATTCATTAAATCACAAAGGTTAAAGAAGGGTTTTCCAATCTGGTGTAATTAAAAATGTAGAAGGGGACCAAGTGAAAATGCCAGGGAATACATCTGTACAAATCACTGAGGGAGAAAAATCAAAGATTAAAAAAAAGGGACACATAGAATAGAACTCAGAGATCAACACACATAGATTTAATAACTCGCAAAGGATGAAAAAGATATAAAGTCACATAGGAAGCATTCAAAATCCACATGGCTTCGCAAGGCCATCAATTAATAGACTAATTAAAAAACATATATACAATAAAACTTAATATAATGCAAACTCAAAACGAAAATACTGTGACCGACGAAGGTAGGCTTGATGATGATCCTTGGCGACCGAAGTTCCCTTCCCTCGTCCACTTTCTAACCATTGAGACTTCATCAGTACCTCCCATCCAACTCTAGGGGTACTCTTCTTCCCCCTTATCCCCCCAAGCCGCAAAGGGGCCATGCAAAAACACAACCAGGATCCTCTAGCTCCTAGCTCGCCTCACAAGGTAGATCCACCACTCTCTCTCTCGATCTAGGTATCCCAACTCTCACAAGTAAAACCAATCAAAATTTCTGCAGCATAACCTTACTCATAACCAGTGTGTTTTCTTCATCCTCTTAGCCATTTCTTTTATAGAATTTTCTTAGTGACAACTTGCCATTTCCACATTTAATTTATTTTTTTTTAATTTAATCAGGAGTTATCCCCCCCATACACTTGTCACTTGTTCCCTTAGTTGCACCAATAAATCCACAATTTAATTTAATTAAAAGTCAATTTCCCTCACCCATCCTAAAAGCTCTCCTAAAATTACTACTAGTTGTCCTTTTATTCCCTTTATTTCCCATTTATGACTGACGCCTTTCTAAAACGGAGTTGAGTTAAAAAAATAATGTTCTCTAGTTAGACTAGACTCTAGATATCTTTCTATGCTTACATATTCTTGTACGCTTTATTCCTCTCTTATTTTAATTTCTAATTCGGTATTTTATGCATACATGTGTATTGTATTAATTTTTTAGATTTATTTTATCTCTCTTAATCTCTTAAGTTGGTTTATCTTTTTCTTATTTCATCTAATTTGTAATTTAGTTTTTTTTCCTCTCATTAACTTAGACTTAGGCTTAGTTAAATTTTTATTTGCAAAATCTTAGACCATTAGGGATTATGATTAATAAATTCAGTCTTTAATTAATTAATTCGAAAGTGCTCAAGATTTTACAGGTTTAACATTCTCTCAAGGTTTTCTAGGCCACCTAGATTCATTGAATCACCTTTTTAATACTATGACATGCCCTTCAAGACGCACTCCATGTTCCAAGGGTTCCACTCACCTTTGATTCATATTTTAATTACGTGACATGCCCTTCAAGATGCACTCTGTGCTCTTGGGGTGCCACTCGCCTTTGATTGGTTTTGGTAGTTGTCCAACCCTTGGAGTCAATACTCCATTCAAGCAACCTTGTGAGAGACTAAAGGTTTCTAAGGAATAAGGACCCTTCCTTATTGCACGCCCCTTAGAATCTTCAAGAGCGAATATCTCAGTATGCCCTCACGACATCGTGGATCTCTCGAACTAGGTAATCATTAACCTACAATTCAAGCCATGACAAGAGTGCTAGTAGGCTATGACAGGGATGTTGTCACACCTCTCCCTCAATATCTAGTTGATGTGCATGGCCCCTTTACTCCTTATGTGAGTCTGATTAGCAACCAATCATCAACTTACATCCATCAACAAAACACTTCTAATTATCCATAAACAACATCATAATATACTCGATCTTATGTCACATATGCATAAATAAAATACTCAAACCAATACAATCCACTCCCTGACTCGATCCAGAGTCCAAGGAGGTCCATTGATGCCATCGGCATCCTCAATTTGTCAAGTGTCCTACACACTCAGGGGAAACTCGTCAATATCATCTATCAATACATAGATATCAAATAGCATAGCATCATAACCCATCAACATCATCATAAGAATCCATAAGCAAACATACAACCATATACAAAAATGGGATCACTTGCATGCAAGTGTCGTCAAAGAATAAGTCAATAACATGTGCTTGCAAGAGCGGGATGTTACATACACCCCATCTTGTTTTAAAATTTTTCCCAAAGTTTCATAGTATACATATGCAGTAAATAAAGCATTTGACAAGATCTAAATGTCTAACTATCAAATAAATATAGAAATTGTTGGCGTATATCATATGGGTCCTCCCAGGCAGCCGAGTGTGGACTATAATTGTCCCACTGGACCTTGACTTGATCGACTGTTCGATGTTGTAGTTGTCGAATGCGATGGTCCAAAATGTGGATTGGCTCCGCCATGAGTGCACCCTTGTCTGACACCTGCAAGGAACTCATGTCAATCACATGTGTAGGATCACTAACATAAAGTCTCAAAACATATACATGAAAAAAATCGTGCATACACCTCAAAGAATCAGGAATCAGACAAGGCTAGTTGATAGGCCACGATCCCTTTCTTTTCCACAACTTCAAAAGTTCCCACAAACCTAGGAGAGATTTTAGCACCCTTTCCAAACTTGATCGAACTCTTTTGCGATTTCACTCGCAAGAAGACTCGATCACCAACTTCATAACTATGGTCAACACAACACGCATCGACATAACTCTTATGCCGATCTTGTGCTTCTTTAATCCTTTGTATTATTTTTTTCATTTTTTATTCCATTTCTTGGATCGCTTCTAGTCCTACCAGGACCCTATCCTCAAGTCAATCCCAACTCAAAGGCGTCCAACACGGTCGCTCGTAAAGAAACTCAAATGGGACCATATTAATGGTGCTTTGATAGTTGTTGTTGCATGCAAACTCTACCAGTGGCAAGAACTCTTCCCAATGCTTTTGTTGGTCCATCATGTACATATGCAACATATCCTCCAAGAGTTGGTTGATTCTTTTTGTTTTCCCGTTTATCTCAGGGTGATAAGTTGTACTAAAGTTAAGTTGGGTTCCCAATGCCTCTTGGAAACTAGTCCAAAATCTTCCTGTAAACATCGATCCTCGATCAGATATGATCCTTTTAAGCACGCCATGCAATCTCAAAATCACACTGATAAAACTCTAGCTATGTTTGGCGCTTGATACGTCGTACACACAGGGATAAAATGTGCACTCTTTTTTAGTATGTCAACTACCACAAAAATTGAGTTGTACCTCCTTATCGTTAGTGGAAACCCAAAAATAAAGTCCATCGAAATGAATTCCCATTTCGATTCTGGAATATCATGTGGCTATAGTAATCCTGCCAGATGTCTATGTTCAACCTTGACTTGCTGACATTCTAGACATCTCACCACATAGTAAACTATGTCTGCCTTCATTCCTTTCCAGAAGAATAAGGGCTTAAGGTCTTCCCTCATCTTTGCGACTCCTGGATGTTTCATGTACATTGATCTATGAGCTTCTTTTAAGATCAAATTTCTCAATTTGTCATTAGGCGGTACATAAATCCGGTCATTTTACCTCATCAATCCATCGTTTTCCAATGTATATCCTTCAAATTTTGGTACCAACATGGTGTCTTGTCCGATATTTTTCTTAACCTCTTTATACCGTGCTATAAAAACGGGATCACGGAGAAATAAAATAAAACAAATGCAGAAATAAAACACAAAAGATACACAATACAATAGAGACACAAATATATGTGGTTCACCCAGTGTGGGCTATGTCCACCAGAGAAATTGTCAGGTCCTTCCTTTATTATTATCCAACAAATGAAGGGATACAACCTACAACAAACTCGATGTAACTTCCTCTTCTTTCTCTCACATTCTCCTCTCTCAGAATACAATATTCACTATGATACATAGCCGCAATGCATTTCCCTCATAAAATAGGGTTTCCTTCTAGGGAAAAATCCCTAACATAACTTCTTCCATAATATTTGCGACCTTATAATGAATGGTCCAGATTTACAATGAAATTACAATATACATTTACAAGGAAATTTTTCCTTCGAGGGCTTCTCTCCCAAACCCACTCTTTCCCCCATACCTCATAGGGGGGGTAACCCCCCCTGCACTTCCCTGCGTGGATGAGTGCACATTCTTCTGGGGTGTAAAGTCTTCATGGGGTATAAACATGATTGAAAACAAAAAACCTATGAATCATGAAGATAATCAGGCTCCACAACCAACAATCTCCCACTTGGAGACTGATCTCAACAGCTCCACCACTATTGTATCTGCTAGACTATGAACCTTCTTGGACCTGGTAAATTTCTCATATTCACCTTCATGCTTGAAGACCAAATGAAACTGAGCAAGAACTTAGTTTCTCCCTGGTTACTCCCTTTGTTAACATGTCTACAGGATTTTGGCTAGTGTGTATCTTTTCCAACTTCAAATGTCCATCTTCCAAGATGGATCGTATGAAATGGTACCTCAATTGTATATGCTTAGTCTTCAAATGGAAGGCTGATTTATTTGCAAGATTAATGACACTCTTACTGTCACAGTACAACCTGTTATTCTCCTGCTTCTTTCCCAATTCCTCCATAAACCTCTGTAACCAAATCATTTCTTTACTAGCCTCTGTAGCAACAACATACTTTGCTTCTATTGTTGAAAGTGCAACAAAATTTTGTAGTTTTGAAATCCAACTTACTGTTGTTCCACCTATCGTGAAAACATACCTTGTGGTGCTCCCCCTACTATCTTTATCACCTGCCATATATGAATCAACATATCCCTGTAGAAAAGTGTCTGAACCTCCAAAACATAATGCATGAGTAGAAGTACCTCTCAAATACCTGAGAATCCACTTTACTTCCTCCCAATGTTATTTACCTAGATTGTTCATATACATGCTCACAACTCCCATTGCATGTGCAATATCTGGTCTTGTGAAAACCATCACATACATCAAGCTACAAACTGTTGATGAATAAGGGACCCTAGATATGTATTCTATCTCCTCTTGTTTCTTGGGACACATTTCCTTAGTTAGTTTGAAATGACTACCCAAAGGTGTACTAACTAGTTTTGCATTCTGCATTCTAAACCTCTCCAACAGCTTCTCTATGTACTCACCCTGAGACAATGTCAATTTGCGATTTTTATTATCTCTTGTTATTCTCATACCAAGGATTTTATTTGCAGCACCTAAATCCTTCATTGCATATGAATTATCTAATTTATTCTTGAGCACATTTATATCCTGCATATTAGACCCTGCAACAAGCATGTCATCTACATACAATAGCAATATAATATAGCTTCCATTTTTTAGATTTTTAAAATAAACACAGTGATCATAATGCCATCTACTATAACCTTGGAGCTTTCTTTAGGCCATACAAGTTCTTCTTCAACCTGCATACCAAATTCTCCTTCCCTTTGACCTCATACCCCTGTGGCTGCTGCATATAAATATCTTCCTCCAAATCCCCATGGAGAAAAGTTGTTTTTACATCTAATCGTTCAAGATGAAAATATTCTACTACCACAAGACTTAAAATAGTCCTATTTGAAGTCTTTTAACAAAATGAGAAAATATTTCATCAAAATCTATACCTTTCTTTTGTGCAAACCCCTTTACAACAAGTCTAGATTTGTACCTCTTTTTTCCTCCATCTTCTTCCTTCAACTTGTAAAGTCATTTATTCTGCAATGACCTTTTTCCTACAGGAAACTGAACCAAGTCCCAAGTATGGTTATTTACCAAGGAATCCATTTCCTCTTTCATTCATTGGTCCCGCCTCTTTTTGGTGTCTACCTGCATTGCCTCTTCATAACATTCTGGTTCACCATAATCAATGAACAATAAATAATACAATGAAAGAGATTATCGTTTAGGGGGTCTACTTAACCTGGTAGATCTTCTAATAACACTTGCAAGAGTTTGAGGCACATGATTCTCCTGTTGTTGTACATTTTGATTTTTTGGTTCCTTTGGAATTTCTTTTTCAGTGATCCCATCAAGCACTATGTATTATGGTTTTTCTTTTTCCTGTTTCTTTCCCTCCAATTGATCTTTGTACATGACCTTCTCATTGAATATGAAATATCTACTCCTAATTATTTTTTTATTTTCATAATCCCATAAGCGATAACCAAAATCATTAACAACGTATCCAATAAAGGTACACTTCTTTGATTTTTCCTAAATCTTTGTTCTATTTTCTTTATCAATATGGACAAATGCTTCACAACCGAAAGACTTCAAAAAATAATAGTTTACCTTTTTACCTGACCATGCCTCATCTAGAATTATACCATCCAAAGAGCTTGAAGGTCCTTTGTTTATTAAGTAAACAACAATATCTACAACATCTGCCCATAACTGTAAGGGCAAACCAACATGCAATCTCATACTCCTTGCACACTCCATGATTGTCCTGTTCATCCTTTCTAACACACCATTTTCTTGTGGTTTTCTTGGAATTGTCTTCTCTCTACGAATCCCATGGTATGAACATTAATCATCAAACTCCTTTCTGCAATATTCACCTCCATTATCTAATCTGAGACACTTCAACCTTTTTCCTGTCTCATTCTCAACCAAATCTTTCCATTTCTTAAAAGTATCAAAAACATCATATTTTTTCGAATACAATAAACCCAAGTTTTTCTAGTTGCGTCATCAATAAAAGTAACATAATAACGAGAGCCACCAAGATATGATACCTGAGATGGTCCCCATACATATGTATTCACAAGCTCTAACCTTTCACTCTTCTTTTCTTTTCCGACTCTRAGAAATCTGACTCTCTTTYGTTTTCCATAAACACAATGCTCACAAAAGTCCAAATCAATTTGTTTAAGATCTGGCAACAAATTTATTTTGTGAAGTATCTGCATCCCCTTCTCACTCATGTGTCYAAGCCTATGATGCCAYAGTGTTGTATCCACTCCTGTAGAAGCTAAAGAGATAGAAGAGTCAATGTTACCAGTACATAAATACAATGTACCTACCTTCTCTCCTTTTTCTATYATCATTGATCCTTTGCTCACCTTCCACACCTTATATGTAAATATGGATATACAACTTTCACTTGCCAACTATCCTGTTGAAATTAGATTTTTCCTTAGATATGGAACATTCMTTACCTATTGCAACAACCATTGGTTTCCATTGCTTTACTTTATTTTTACCTTTCCCATTCCAACAATTTTGCATGGTGCATCATCACCCAAATGAAACTGTCCAAAATCACCTTGAACATACTATAGAAAATGTTTCCTATGGGATGTGGCATGAAATGAAGCCCCTGACTATACCACCCAAGACTCATAAATATTATCTACAGAAAGAATCAAAGCATCTTGTAACACATCACCTGTTACATTTGCTTCCTGATTTTTATTCTAATGTCCATCTCTTTGTTTCTTTGGAGCATTGCAGTCATTCTTCAGATGTCCTTTCTTCCCACAATTCCAACACTCTATCTTTCCAAGTCTGGATTTGGATCTACCCTTCCTAGAATTCCCACAGTTCCCTGAGCCCTTTCCTCTATCCTTTTGTCTTTAGAGGTTAGGCTCAGGCAAATCTTGATGAGGTATTGAGTGACAAGATGCATATACTTGCTATAGATAAGGTTTGATGTAGCTCACAGTGAACAGGGGGAAGTCACAAGGGGAAAAATGGGGATGACTAATGATTTTCATGAAAGAGGTTCAGAGAAAATCCACAGCAAGAGGAGAGGAGATACCAAAGTAGTTGGAAGAAACATGGACCAGAGGAGTTTGACAGAGAAGTTACTGAGGTAAAGGAAAGACTCAGTATAATTTTGAAGCTTCTACAAGGAAGTAATGAAGACCATAGACAAAGATGGAATGTAAGGAAGAAGGTCAAGTGGCCTATTGAACAGATATATGTGAGGACGCTGAGAAAAATATTGAAGCACAGGTTGAGTGCTTAGATGAAGAAAGCGAAACTCAAAGGAGTTGAGCTTAGACAGAGGACATTAATGGAAGAAGGAGTTCACTTATGTGAATTGGAGAAAAAACCATTCCTTGGAGAGGATGATGATGGAAATGTTGAAGGGAGACCTATTGAGAGTCTCATGAACTATCAAGAAAGTTCAAAACATCATGTGGGGAGGATGTCAAAAGAATCAAATGAGACGATGGACTCTTATTCTTTTAAAACTAATGATTTGTGTGTGTTTATAGGTTGTGCAAAGGATGAAGTTGGAAAATCATCTGAAAATGTCATAAATATTGTTTAACAGAGAGATATTATTTCTAAAGGCATAGAACAGAATTGGAATTATGTTATGAAGAAAGATGAGATATTGTTATCTCATAAAAATAGTCATGGAGAAGACTATACACAACTTGTAAATGAGGAAGAAGATGATGACAGTCTTATGAAGTGCTCAGACCAACATATGGATATGATGCCATATGAGTTGAAATTAGTCATTGGTGTGTGTATGCATATTATGAAGACTTCCACAAATAAAATGAAGGAATTGAAAAGTATCATTCAGAGATAATGTTGACAGATTATGATGAAGAACTAAGGCTATGGAAGAGTGGTTGATCAATCCAAGGATTGATAAAGACTGCATAGTTTTTGTAGGAACAAAGTCTTCAACGATACCTAATATAAAGGAAATATTTGAGGCATAAAGAGGAGAAGAAGAATTATTATTTTTTCAAACTAATTGTTTGTCTGAGTATGTGAATTCTAGACAACCATAGGATGCAAAGTTGTCTAAAGGAAATGGAAATGAGAACAAGAATATACTGCATGTTGTAGCTGTAGACGCTAATGAGTATTCCCATGGACCTAAGGACATCAAGGAAAACAACAAGGAGATTATTATTACAACAAGATGGATGCAAGAAAAGGATGAAGAAATGGCAGCAAGAGACATACACATTATGTCTACAAAAGTGCAGCAATACCATGGACCAGCAAAAAGCAGCGTTGGACATTGAAATAGATTCTTTATGGAAGTTGACAATGAAGAAGTCCAGATGGGGATACCATGAGATGAGAATTGCAGTCAGCCACAAACTGCAGTTGGCTGAGAGAGATTATGTCAACAAGGTAATTGTTAAGCAACAAAGTCAGATATGGGATCCTAGAAAATATGAGGTAGAGATGAGGCAGAAGGGAAGTCAACAATATGAGAAACAATAGAACAAAACTTGGGACCCTAGAAGAGTGGAGGATATATGCAACAAAACATATGGACAACATCAGTGGAGGATATATGCAACAAAACATATGGACAACATCAGTGGAGGATCAGAGGAGGAATTCAATTGAAGGCACATGATTAGGAGATCATGAAAATTTTAACCCTGGGAGTCTGATGCAAGAGCATTTTTTGCTCCAAAATCTACCTTGTTGAATAGACCTAGGGGGTCTATGAATTTACCAAGAGATTTTAATCCCTAATTTGTTATTGTTGTAATTTACTATGTTTTATTGAAATTCTACAAGGAGTGCATAGGATAGGGTTTGTTTAATTGAGTTTGATTAATGTAAGTGAATCTGCCTATGATAGCGGATCTCGAGAGTTGTGAGGTCTAGAAGAGATCCTAGAGTGATCTCTTGAGGATATTGTGGATCTGAGAGATCCTTGAAAATTTTGTGGATTCTAAGTAGGATCTGAAATGAATTCAGGTTTCAGCCATGTGTTGTATATTTTGTAAGCCTTTGGGCATTAAGAGATTAATTAAGAGAGGTGTGTGTGGAGGCAAAGTGAGAAAGGGGAATTGAGTGTGTAAGAGGTCGAGTGTGGCCAAAAGGCCAAACAAAGGCCAATTAAATGTAAATCAGTCCAAAAAGGCGAGAAGGTATTATGTAAATTGTGTACATATTCATTAATAGAATCTTTGTGTGTTTATTTGGCATCTCGATGTATCACTGAACGATATATTGAGTTAGTGTATGTGTGGGTTTTAAGAGTTGTTGTGTGCCGATGGGAATGAGTTACAGGTTTGGTGCACAGCAGAATCTATAGTAGTTTTTGATCGTTGATCACTGGAAGGATCAATGATCCAAATCGTGTCAAACTATACCGTGAGGGAAGGATCATTTATAATTGTTGGATCACCCCATAGTTAAGTCCTGACTTTTGGATCAGAGTTGGAAGGATTCTGAAAATTCGCGATATACGATGGTGAGAGTAAGATCTAGCCATCCATTCCCGATCCAGATCAACGGACGATGGTGTATCGAGAGTTAAAACACACGCGAAAGTTAAGGGGGAATCATGACCATTCGATCCAGATCCATATTGATGGTTCTCATTATAGCGAACCACAGGTAGCGAGGGTTTCTAAGGTGTTGGAGAAGTGTAAAAGTTTTGAGGTCCCGACAACGAAAAACGTCACGATGACATAAGGAAATCCACGGAGGGAGTGATACATGGTCCATATAGAAGATGACACATGTTAAAGTCCATTTGGAAGATGGTATGTGTGAAAGTCACAAAATAAGGTGAGACATGGAAACCTAGTAAGCAAGTGACACATGGAGACTAGGTCCCATGATACATGGTTTTTGTAGCAAACCATTGAATGCAGATTGATGGTGCATATTAGATCTTTAGTGTAGATCAACGACCCATATTATTATGGGCATCATCCCTTGGCGACTTCTACCTTTGCAATAGTGTTAAGGATTGGACGACAAAGATAAATCTTCAAGACAGAAGATCGATGAACCTTGTCATTATGTGTTTCAACCATCGGGATTTTTTGGTTGATAAGAAGTGTTGTAAGTCCTGATGTCCCGATGACGAGATAAATCATGCTGACGTAAAGGCATCTACTCAGGAGACGACACGTGAAAGCAAGGTTCCAGACTAATCTAAGTTCTGTGGTGGCCCACGTTGTTAGTTGAACTATAACTAAAGGAGAATCAACAGTTCAGACTGGATCCACAATATGGATCGACGATGATCCATCATTGAACGATATCATAGCAGAAGAGATCATGACCATTGATCACCAGTAGGATCAACAATTCATATCATTGCAGACCGCGACCTTCAAAATTTTTGGATTGTTGAGAAGGGCGTGAAGTCCCTGTTGGGTCACCAAAGTACCATCTTTTTACCAACTTTTCACTTCACTTTCACTTCACTTTTAACCATATTTCGCTTTCCCACACCCTTACATTAAACCATTTTCATAATTACATGGGTTTTATACATATTATTTTCCAATGCATCTAGTTTAGTGTTTTTGAGTGAATTTATGATTAAATATTGGAAAAATGACATGT
>ML779431.1:218113-230567 GCA_009831015.1 Picea engelmannii | reverse complement strand
TTGAAGTTTATAGGGTCAAATCCCACACTTATAGGGCTCGTTGAGATTTTTTGGGGTGGGTAACAAATTTCGATTTAATTAAAAAATTATGGTGGACTTCATAAATTATGATTATGGTTTATTGGTTGGCACGTCGGGTTGTAAAGGTGAGGTTCCAAGTTAAATTATGGATGGTGTTGTATTTCTTTTAATACTCACATAAAATTTGAATTTAAATAAATTTGTTTTCATTCCAATTATTAAGTTGCATGCGTGGTTAAATGGTAAGTGGTTTTTTTTTCATTGAGCAGGGCATGACTTCAATCTTGGTTGACTATCCTTACACATCTCACGAATAATTCAAATTTAAAATCATTTATTCCCACTTCAATTTACATGTGATTTGTTTGGTCTAATGCTAAACCATTTGATTTGTATAATAGAGGTTGCGAGTTCAATTCAATCAAATTATAATTGATTTCATTCCATGGTGGATAAAACCCATTTTGTGCAAAATGGGGTTGTCACGTGGCGTCCATCGATTGGCCCACGTGTTAGCCCTTCATTTGCCCATGTGTCTGTGCAATCACTTGCCTAGTCAATTGCCACCTCAGCAGTCCATTCATATTCCACGTCAGCAATCTAGTCAGGTGTCTAGTCAGTAGCCAAATCAGCCCATGTCATTGCCCAGTCAGCCTCTGCATCACCTGCCATGTGTCTCTGGTACTGCCACGTGGCCCCCTACACAACATTTTTACTGTTTCCTGAAAACTTCAGATCGCAATAACTTTCTCATACAGAATCTGTTTGACACGAAACTAGCGGTGTTGGAAAGCTATGGACGAGCTCTACGCAATGGAGTCATTATCATAGAAATTTGAGATAAAAAAAAAGGTTTGGTCATTTTTCTTGGATTTTGCAGCCATATGACTTCGAAAAATAGTTTAAATCATCAGATCATAAAAAAATGCTATAAATCTATCATCTGGCTTTTGAATCACTGAAATTGAGCATCTAATGAAGAAGTTATCAAAGAAACACTGACAGGTTGTCCAAGGTGCACCACTTCCTAACAGGTAAAAAGTGCATTTCAATTTATTTATTTTGCTTGGATTTGTTCTATTTAGCACTATTTGTGAATTTTTGTGTATGTATTAGATGAAGAAAGACTGATCACCTCTATTCTTTGATAAACTCATGTTTTATTGCAAGTCAGTGCTAAGTTTTTTTGGCAGATTCCAAGATGATGAAGTAGACCAATTTATGCGCTAATGGTTTTCAAAGACCATATACTCTTGAAAAAAGCATGTCCCAATGAAGTCATGAAGAAGTCAATATCAATATATTTCATACCATATCCATCATACCATTGCTATCAAAAGAAGCCTTTCAGAGCCATTATGTGATGATTCATCTTCTTTCCTTTGAGCCTAACATGTCGAAGTCAATCCTAAACTTTTCATCTTTCTATCACTACTAGATCATGGATTCAACCCCTTTGCAAGTTTCATACTTTCCTACCTCACTTTCATTCACGCCTAACCGATGAATAAAGTCATTCAACTCACTTACCATGCTAAGTTACCACATTGTCATTTTCCATTTGCCAAATAAATTCTACTTGATCTTTCATCTATGGTCCTATAAATCATTAATTTGTACTCGCGTTAGATGATGGGGGATTCCTTATGGCCCTCATTATGACAAGTCTTGACCCATCGACATCAGCACATTATCTGGGATTGAGACTAGAGACATTTTCAGTACCTTGAGGCTTGCATGCCTTAATGGCAAGTTCTCTAGCCAATAAACAGTGGGAATACATCAATGTCCCATGTTTGTCGGATCTTATAGATGACTCGACGTGCAACACATTTATTCATACCTAGTAAGATGTACTTTGGCATATTGACTCTCATTGACATTAATGGTGAGTAGTCTCATGTCGGTTAACAACATTCATCAATGGATGGTAATCTGACAATTTCTTTCTATGTTCGACATCAACAAAATTTATTCACCTAGATAAGAATTATGCCATGATATGGATATGAATGAAGACTATATGGTTCCATGACACTCACAACAACTTGCAATAGTGTTCCAGTAAATCAAATATTCAGCTCCAGAGTTCAGCACCAACAACTTAGTTCCAACAATAAGATGGTATAGATGTACCAATTTTAGATCTCATTCTATGTTCATACAACCAAGAAGATCATATTATTTTCACTCTGAAGATCCATGATCCAATAGTAGCAGCCAAAATATTCCATCCATACAAAGATCTCTCAGATACATAGCTCATGATCTTCTCAGGTAGGTGAAGGTATGTTGTTTTCCAATCTTTAATCAATAATTCCTTGAATGCTAAATACATGTATTTGGAAAATTTCTCATTCACCATTAACCTACCCTATTTGCTAATTTTCCCAAGGATGGAAAACACCTTCAGTTGGGGGGTAGGATATTCATCATATGACATTCATTTATCCTATATTACATCTTTCACAACCTCAATTGTTATTGACCAACATGCTTTCCCAATTGAGTGTTATTACTTTACAAACACCTTCATTGACTTCCTAAAATGCATCATTGGTTTGTACATGAAGCACATATTCAAAAGCAAATATACCATGTGGAGGATGGTTTCTATGCCTTTAACATACTTCAATACACCTTATTGAATAAGACTAAAAGGATTGAATGATTGATACACACATTATTGAATCATCATTTTGAATGCATTCATATGATTGGAATTCCAAGTCTATTCTTTGTTGTAGCAAGAAAAAGAAAAATGAAAGTGTTGTCACACAAAAAGCAACACTTACAATATTGATGGTTGTCACATAAGAACCAACCATAATCAAGAAGAAGAAATATTGCTACATAAAGAAATACTTTTGGTTGTCACACAAGAACCAACCATAAGCAAGAAAAAGAAGTGTTGTTACATAAGGAAATACTTATGGTTGTCACACAAGAAGCAAACACAAAAAGCAACACTTAGATATCTTTCAACAAAATAAGGCTCCATCACACAATTCAGGAAATTCAATGCAAGGTTGCATGAAGACATGCAACACCTTTAGTTGGGGGGTATGTTGGGTCGCCAAAGTACCATCTTTTTACCAACCTTTCACTTCACTTTCACTTCACTTTTAACCATATTTCGCTTTCCCATACCCTTACATTAAACCATTTTCATGATTACATGGGTTTTATACATATTATTTTCCAATGCATCTATTTTAGTGTTTTTGAGTGAATTTATGATTAAATATTGGAAAAATGACATGTTTACACTTATATATGAAAGTGGGATGAGTTTCATGACGTTTACAGGTGTATTTCAAGACTCCAACAAAGTCAAACTTGACCATCAAGCCTGAAATTCGAATCCTCTTCAACCCCTTGAAGATTTGATGAATATTTGAAGGATTTACTCAAGTATCTTGGATGGAGATTAATCATGAAAGAGAGATTTGTGAGAGGATTTGTAGAGATATCACTTGATAGGTGTGAGCACATGGTTGTAACCAAATGAAACATTTGTGGATCTAGGAGAGATTTGTGGATTTAAGTTATCTTAAATTTTTGTATAAATAGGAGTGCCTCCTCCATTTCAAAGGGGAGGACTCCTATGATGGAATAAGAATCAAGCTTTCTTTTCACATCAGTTTCCATTCTCTAGTTTAGATTTAGAATTCTTTAGTTTATGTGCTACTTTGTTCTTGGGAGAATTGAGCTCACTCCAAATAGATCGTAGTAGCATTTTCTTCTTGTTCTAATTCTTTGAATAGGTTTATATGCTTTATTGTTTTTATTAGAATTATTTGATGATCTTGATTGTTGATAGGTTATTTGAAACATTATGAGAATACCTCCTGTAAGGGAGCTAGTGTTTTCATGCCTACAACAACTAAGTCTTTTTAAGTGTATTTATTTTCAATGCATTAGTGTTTACTTGATGATCTTGATTGTTGATAGTTTTTGTGAAACATCATGAGAGGACCTCCTGTAAGGGAGATAGTGGTTTCTTGCCTACAACAACTAAGTCTTATTAAGTGGAATGAAAGAGTTAGGATTTGATTGAATTTTCTTAGATTAGAGTTAGATGCCTACTCATGCATATATTTTGTTGGCATCATCACAAGCTTACGAGCATCCCTAGTTGATAATTAAATGAAATCAATTTAAGCAATTGAATTKCCCTACAGTCCCGATGCCCTGGGACTGCTAACGTGGTAGCCATTTGTTGAAGAGAATAGATTAACGACCACYRGAATGAGGGGTGAAAAGGAACTRGAAGATCCATCGTTGATCATTAGGCTAAGGTTTAAGTGCTCAAGGGAATAAGAAACCAGTCACAGCCACTGGTCATGTGGACGAAAGAGCTTAGATCATAAAAGAGAAGYGCTTGGAGTATGAGCRCAGGGTTCTAACAGTTTGTCATGATGAGGATAAGCACCCRAKTTTAAGCGTTGTAGATAAGCACCAACAAGACTGGTGTGAGAGMAGTGTCTTCCAGACTCTGTAGCAAAGGATTTTGGGCCCATATAAGGAATTCAAGAGTAACTCGAGTGTTGAAGTTGTAGCAGAGTTACTTACTTTTAAATTTGCACCTATGGGAAATTGACCTGGTAGGTCGCTATCAATAAGTATGGGTGGGTGAGAGTGAAGAAATTCATTAGTAAATCTTGGTGAAAATATTAATGTTAGGAAAGTTGGTGTCATTATTTCAAAATATTTGGAACACTACTAACCTTTCTAACAAATTAACTCATTAAAATCATGGAGATTTAGGAAACTATCTATAATCTTTTTAACATAAAAATATTTTTTTAAAGAAAACGAATTAATTCTTTACCATTTTTCTTAAGGTCCAATAAATTAAAGTTGATCTTAGTGGATGGTAACAACCATCATCATCATATAAAACAAAATATTTGACACTAACAAATCTTTACGTGTTATTGACAATATGTATCATCAAAACACAATATAACATCTCCATTAACTTGTTAAAATTTATATTTAAATTTATTTAATTATAAACATATATATATATATATATATATATATATATATATATATATATATATATATATATATATTCAAGTTTACATAATTATATTTAAATTTAATTAATTATAGCCATATACATAGTGTTGTCCCTTGACTAAGTTTTGGGAATTTCTTGGTCATGATGATCTATTTTGGAACTTCGACAGCCGTCGAAGGAGGAGCGCAAGAAAAAGAGAAGATCACGGGATCTCGGCCCCCTTTCGGGCCCATTTTAGGTTTTTGGGAATATGTAACAGGAATGGGATGTCGGCCCATGGTTTTACCCATATTTAGGCCTATTTTGTATGTATATATAGATGTCTAGGCCATATAGAGAAGTAGTGGATGATATATCTATGTGATGTAGGCTAAGTGCCAAGAGTTGGATCTGTGTGATCACGACTTTGTGCATTCTGTGTAAGACTTGTAGAGCTGAGTGCAAGTCCATGTGCGATACGATAGGAGGCTTAGTGTTGTAGCGCAAGGAAGAAAGCTATAGAGAGCTACACAGATCTTCTGTCATGTGCAGAGTAAGGGTTTTGAGGCTCTGTTCTTGTAACCTATTGACCGAAGACTATAAAGAAGAAGAGTTGGTGGATGTAGCCCCAGGGTGGGGGTGAACCACGTAAACATTGTGTTATGATGCTTTGTGCTTGTCTTAATGAGTTTATGTCTTTTGTTTCTAAGTTCTTTGATGTAGTTGGATAGATCTACTTGCTTTGTGCTTATTATATGTGGAAATTCTAGATCTGATCTACTTGGTTGTGCTTAGTGCTTAATCTGATATGTTTACCTATGCTAAGTGCTTGGATATAGTAGGTTAATGTGAATACTGCGAGGCTCTGTTTTATCAGCAAACTAGATAACGATTGTATATTAAGGAATTGAAGGTGCTAAGTACTTTATTAAAGTGTTATAATCATAGATCTGTGTCCCAGCTAAGGTTGCAGACACTTGAGTCCTACAACCACCCCTGCCTCTACCTCGGGTGAGACTTCATCTGTTTCGCAGGTGTTTCCAAAAGGGACAGTAGTTAGGGATTTGTTGGTGCATTGTTGTAGCGTTGAACCCTGGGTCTGCCCCTGTGCCAACAAATGGTTATGTTGTTGAGACCTGAAACTGTGATTGTTGGGAATTGAGAAAGAGGAAGCTCTGTGCAAAGATTCATCCTAAAATTGTGAAATCTTTGTGCATAGATCTGTGCCCTAATGTGCAGTATTCTACCTGACTTATAAAGCTTTGTGCTAAAGATAGAAGGTCATATCTGAAAGAAAGGAGACCGATCTAAAGAAAGAAGATCATATCTGAAGGAAAGAAGTAAGATTTGAACGCTTGGCACTCTAAGAAAGGTAAAAGTAAGAATTTCTAATCAACAGAGGTAAGATCTACAAGCTCTGTGCTCTGATAAAGGTAATAATAGTTAAAAATTTTAGGTCTGAAAGATTTGTGCCCTGTAGAAGTAAGATAAGTGGAGATTTTTGTTTCTAGAGTATGGATCTAGGTATGTTTAATAGAATCTGTCCTAGTTTGAAAACTAGGGCATTAATAGATGAAAGAAGGTTTGATATGAGTAGATCTGACAATAATAGTGAAAGATATATTATACCTATGCATAGAAAGAATGTTTGGACTAACGAATGGATGCAGGATCCTAGAAGGAAATTGTTGCAAGTTAGCTCATATGATCCTAGCGCGCAGTACAGAAGAGGTTGGGGATCATTTAAAAGAAAGAGAAGATTAACTCTATGTTACAATTGCAGAAGACCCGGACATCTAGCTAAGGAATGCCCTGGAAGAAGACCTAGTTGTCTTTGTTGTAAAGCTCTAGACCATGAAGTGTTGGATTGCCCTAGAATGATCGCTAAGCTTGAAGGAACAAATCTGAATCAAGAAAACCCTAAGCCGGATCCAGAAACTAAGGCTATAGAAAAACCCTGGAAAGAATCAGAGAAGGTATTACTACAGATGAAAGACACCTTGGATGATCACCGACATATTAGATTATCATAAATCTTTAAAGAAAAAGAATGCATTGAAGCAAGAATAGGAGACTTCGACATTGATTGTGTTCTAGATGAGGACACACAAGTGAATATCATGACATAAAGGACTTGGGAAGCTATAGGAAGGCCTACTATGATCCCTTCATTAGGAGGAATAGTACTATTCAGAGGAAATCTAGTAAACTTATGTGGGTAGCTCACTCAGATACCTATGAACGTTAATGGAACTTCGACGGAGGAAGATTTTGAGATTGTTAAGTTTATTGAAGACAACGCCCCGTTTACTATGTTAATAGGAAAACCTTGGATTGGGAGAGCTCAAGCCAGATGAAAGGAAGAAGAAGAAGCCTCGAAGCAGAAGAAACAAGACTTAAAATATTTCATGACTAGAAGGATCACACAATTGATTGAAGAACAGGAGAATAGATCGAATCTATTTGACACTAGAGACCCTGATGTCAAAGCTGTAGGAACATCAGAGGACTCTCGGAAGACTGAATTACTTACTCCAGATAAAGAAGAGGTATTACCCCTGAATCCTAGGAAATAATCTCAACAGCGCACAGTGACTATGTTAAAAGACGATAAGAATCAAAATGGAAAAAAGACTATCGAGACGAAGCTCACTAAAAAGAAGGCTAGAAAGCTAAGTAAGAAGAGGGCTAAGATTGAAAAGTTACAGAAGATTCTAGAGGGAACATCGCAGCAAGAAAATTTGCAGGATTGGAGCTTCGCCAGGATATCAGAACAACAACACATCACACTTCACCATGGAAAAGCAATATAGTCGTTGGGGCCGATATATCTGTTTGAATTCCACTCCGAACGGAAAGAAAAGAAATAAAGGTTCATCATCAGAACATTGGATCGCGCCATAATGGATCGAACAAGAGTTAATAGGGGCTCATAACCATTACTCGCGAACCGTTGTCGAGTTTCCTACTTATCCCGTTGCGCCATGCACGGAGAACACTTTTGCTAACTAAGAATTTTAAGCCCACAAACTGAACGAATTGCATACAGTGATCATTTCTCCCTTGCTATTATTCTAGTGCAGTGTCTAAATCCATCGTGACCCCGATAATTTTAATCCCGAGCACGTATGTCCGACGAGCTCACCGCAGTTGAAGAATCAATGACAGAATTTCTCCTCGACCTAATGACAGAGAGAGTTATGTCAGAGAGAGGAGTGTCTATAGGTGTACAAGCATCTTCAATGAGAGGACTGCAGGCCTCTCCATCCACTACTCAAGACGGACCATCCTGACCAGCTGATGAGAAATGAGCGAAGCAGAGAGACAACATCGCAAATGCTAAGATGATTTTGATCATTTTACCTGCCTATCTATCACCTCTGAGCGGTGCAATAAACCGAGATAGTGTGCCCAAAGACTTTGAATACGCGTTGCTCACTGTGTACCTTCTGAAAGAGGTGTGCGCAGTTTGTGTCGACTAGGATAAGCTCGCAGCGTTGAAGTTTAGCAACTTCAACCTTGGTGATAGGAAGGTTTACAGCATGCTCGCCCCGCATAAGTATCTGACGAGAACAAAAGGAAAGAACTCAAAGATTACCCCTCAGTCATGGACCTAGAACCTTGCACAGTCCACCCTACTGAATGTTATGAAGATTTTGCACTTCGGGAGACACCATAAGGTGAATGCATGCGTCAAATTACTGTTGTCTTGCTATCATGGAGGTTATTTGTGGTTGAACCACCGCATTATAGTGGATCCGACATTGATCAATCGGATCACAGGGATAAGCATGCAAGGCTCTGACCCACAATATTTCTACCCCGGAAAGACCGCGGATCGTGCTCTCACCCAGAGGATAAAGGATAATTACGGAGATGTAGAGAAGGGAAAGTGAGGCTACAAGGTAGCCTCTATCCAGAGTAGCGCAGTGCACCTATACTGTCAATTGATCGCAGGGAAATTAGTTCACAAGAACCGGCCCACCCAAGTAACCAGATTTGTAGTTGACCTCACATGGAAGTGCACGGAGGGCCTACACATGAATTGGGCGAAGTACTTGGTGAACCAGTTAGAACTAGACTGCAAGGAAGCGCAAGACCAAGGATATGAGTTCCACTTTAGTTGGCTTCTCATCTTAATCGTGTTCATCACATGGGAGATGCCGGAAGGTGTAACCTTCCCAGACATCGAGCCCTTTGAACCACTGGTCGCGAAGTTAAGTACGCTGTGGTATTCCAACGACATGAACAAGCAGTGGCAATCAAATGTCGTCTTCCATACTTATTACACCCAGTTGAAGATTGTTATCCATTCCAAGCCTCGTATAACCCGGAACACACTCCACAGGTTTAGACCCTTGATGAAATTCAGTGTGGACCACCATTTCATCTATATCACAGCGCACGCTGATGAGCATAAACAATAGTTGCAATCGTACTACAAGATGACGGAGGAAGACTTAGAAGAGATTGCCAAGGAATGGTCGACGGACCTCCTTGTTCTAGCGAACCCCACAGAGCTATATCATATCGAAAGTCCAGAAGAAGTGCACGATACACTTAGACCGAGCAAGACCAAGAAAAATGAAGAAGCCCAAGATGTCCACAGTACCTCGACAAAGACTGTGTCTATCTATCCTGAGAAAGGAGCTGATGTCGAAGAGATAGATGGTGCAGAAGTTGAATAGAAGAAAGGCAAGGTTAGACCACCTAGAGATGAGGAGGACCCCTCGAAGAAAAGGAAGGTTTCCCCTCCGAAACCTTCTTCAAGGAAGAAAATGAAAACAACCAGGACTAAGTTTGAAACCACCCTCACCTCAAACGACTTCGACTTCATCATCGCAACACTGAACGATGCTTTGCTAGAGATAGTAGAGAGGCAGGAAGTTAAGGAGGAGGAGGTGTTCAATCGGATCAAGGTTGAACTTCAAGAAGTGCAGCAGGCACTACAGTCCAGTCGCACAGTTTCTACTATGCCTCTATCAGCAGGAACACCAGAAATAGAAGATGAGCCAGCTCAACTCCACCGGATCATTGATACCATCGAAGCTCGCCTTCAACGAGCATAGGAGGAGACAACGCAAGCCACCCAGGCTGTGGCGCAAGCACAGGAAGACCTTCTAGAGCAACACAGTACTGTCGAACGCGAGAAGGTTACTCTGCAAGAGAGGTTCGATGAAGAAAAATCCTAGCTGCATAAAGAAAACGAACAGTTGCTCATAGAGCAACTCGAAGTTAAGGAAATGGTTCACAGATCACTTCGCTCTATGACAGTCATTGAAGTAAAGACTGAAGAATGAGTTCCACAGCAAGTGGCACAACTCAAAGACGTAATCCAGCAGTGCATAGTAGACTTAGAGCTTCGCATTGTGCCCGAGACCCCTCAAGATGTACGAGACCAAAGGGAAGCAACTACCCGCAGCGCATTCGACAGACTAAAAGATCTTGCCTTGGAGTGCAAGCAGCTGAGTAACCGGAGTGCTCAAACATATGAAAACCTCACTGAGAATCCCGAGTTATAGGCATTGGAGTCGCAGCTCCAAGAAGTGAAGCATCACGTAGATACACTATAGGCGCAGCTGAAGGCCCTGTCAATTGTAGACAGAATGAAGAGGTCTCACGAACAATGTACAACTCAGCAACAGATCCATATGCTTCAAAGCAAAGTGATGGAATTCACTCAACGACTTCAACCTACACAAGACAACGCATGTTTGTTGTTTATAGAGGTCAAGAGCCAAGGAACATAGCTAGAACAGGTCATCCTCACAGCAGAACAATGCCTAGAAGGACTTGTGAACGACACAGTGATCCAGGAGTTCATTGAACAAGAGGCCACAACAAAGCAGCAATTCGAAGCAGCTCGAGCCAAGCTCAGGGCGTTCGAGGCAGAATTGCTTAGACCAGAGTGACTCAGGATGAGTCACGGGTGAGTGTTGGGGGCCTGTTGGCCCTTGACCAAGTTTTGAGAATTTCTTGGTCACGATGACCTATTTTGGAACTTCGACAACCGTCGAAGGAGGAGAGCAAGACGAAGGGAAGATCACGGGATCTTGACCCCCTTTCGGGCCCCTTTTTGGGTTTTTGGGAATATGTAACGGGAATGGGATGTCGACCCATGGGTTTACCCATATTTAGGCATATTTTGTATGTATATATAGATGTTTAGGCCATATAGAGAAGTAGTGGATGATATATCTATGTGATGTAGGCTAAGTGCCAAGAGTTGGATCTCTGTGATCAAGGCTTTGTGCATTCTGTGTAAGACTTGTAGAGTTGAGTGAAAGTCCCTGTGCGATACGATAGGAGACTTAGTGTTGTAGCGCAAGGAATAAGGATCTAGCGAGCTGCGCAGATCTTTTGTCATATGCAGAGTAAGGGTTTTGAGGCTCTATGCTTGTAACCGATTGACCGGAGACTATAAAGAATAAGAGTTGGTGGACATAGCCCCAGGGTGGGGGTGAACCACGTAAACGCTATGTTATGATGCTTTGTGCTTGTCTTAATGAGTTTATGTCTTCTGTTGCTAAGTGCTTTGATGTAGTTGGATAGATCTACTTGCTTTGTGCTTATTATATGTGGAAATATTAGATCTGATCTACTTGGTTGTGCTTAGTGCTTAATCTGATCTGTTTACCTATGTTAAGTGTTTGGATACAGTAGGTTAATGTGAATACTGCAAGGCTCTATTTTATCAACGAAGTAGATAACGATTGTATATTAAGGAACCGAAGGTGCTAAGTACTTTATTAAAGTCTTATAATCACATATATGTGTCCTAGCTAAGGTTGCAGACACTTGAGTCCTGCAACCACCCCTGCCTCTACCTCGGGCGAGACTTCATCTTCTTCGCAGGTGTTGCTGAAAGGACCGGTAGTTAGGACTTTGTTGGTGCGCTATTATAGCGTTGAACCTTGGATCTGCCCATGTACCAACACATAAATATATGTATTTATATATTCAAATTCATATAATCACAACTTATGATGTTACATTCACACCTATTTTTAGATGGGTATACTTAAAAAGGCCATCTATGAGGACAAACTTAGTACCTTTAAATATTTGTTAACACATTTATTTCTATTTGTGAAAGCTTCATGTTGATTATATTTTTATTATAATAATAGTAAAAATAATTTAATTTAACTTCACATTTTAATGAAATGAAATGTTAAATTAATGTAAATTTTTTTTTTTTTCACATAATAATTTCATAGTTATATATATATATATATATATATATATATATATATATATTATTTTAAGTTTTTATATATTATGTTATAATACACTTTTTTTTTTATCAAATTTAAATATTATTGTATTAAAATAATTGTGTTTTTTTATTTATTTGATTAGTAATTAATACATAAAATGGTATCTAAAAAATAAAAACCATTATGATCAATATTAAAATAAAAA
>ML779431.1:199105-217837 GCA_009831015.1 Picea engelmannii | reverse complement strand
CATCAACTCCCATTTTATGATTGTGAATTTAGGAATGGGGTTTAAACATCTTCTCTTTTTAATTCCTTTCCAAATCCAGTTCTCGACATATGCTCTTTTTTCATGATGAAGATTTTAAGGTTTTTTTTCATAGAGATCTTATAACATAATTTGTTAATAACTTTATCACCTTATTAGTAGTTCTTTTAACATGAAAAAAAATAGTCATAAAAAATTGATCTATTTATTTTTATTTAACATATCTTAAAATAAATTTTTAATTTTCAATTAAAAAATTTAATAATTATATAAAAATCATCATTAAAATGATTTCTTTAAATTGATTTTGAACCCTTTCATAATTTCATGCTAAAAGATTTTCCTTCAACCCCTAGAGAGGTCCCTACCAATCCTAAACTACCCTTAAATGCCTCGTCAAAATTATATTTAACCAATCTTAATAGCAACATACACCCCTCTTGATTCCAAATTTTAAAATATTTTCTTCATTTATGAAGAACAAAGGCTAACAAAATTTGTTAAGTTAGACTCTACACCCTCTCGGAGCATTTGATTTCAAGTTATCCACATCAATATATCGCATGTACTTGATAGTATTCGTCCTCAATCTACTAATCTATTATATTTTTATGACTTTATTTTATATGAAATAAAAAAATATCCCGAGTATAATGGATATGTAAACTTGTGGAGATTGAATATGACCACTAAAGGGTTTAGTGGTCATTATGTGTACCTTTCTTATCCAAAAGTACTTTCAATATCGGAAGTATGACAAATTTTCTTGGAAAAATAAAATAAAGTATCAATTGAAAGTAATAGGAAAGTGAAGATATATTATTGTAATGAGATAGATTGTAATATTATATAATAATAAATAAATAAAATAATTTACCATGTACAACATTTAAATTGTTAGGAATGGTAATAGTAAAATGAAAGAGAATGTTATAACAAAATAGGTGTATCTTGTGATTGATTAAAGAAAAAAAGGACATGATGACAAGACATTCTTATATAAAGAAGAGAATTGGTGTACCTTATCTTTTAGAGAGTGACTCCATTGTGTGAAGAATGAGTGAGGTAGGGTAATGACATGTTAATGTCCTTCACCCTTGAATACATGTGATATGAAGTGTCAGAGAGTGACTCCATTGTGTGAAGAATGAGTGAGGTAGGGTAATGACATGTTAATGTCCTTCACCCTTGAATACATGTGATATGAATACATGTGATATGAAGTGTTATGTGATATTTGTTATTTATTTTTTATTTAATTATATAATAATAAATAAATAAAATAATTTACTATGTACAACATTTAAATTGTTAGTAATGGTAATAGTAAAATGAAAGAGAATGTTATAACAATAGGTGTACCTTGTGATTGATTAAAGAAAAAAGGACATGATGACAAGACATGTTCACATAAAGAAGAGAATTAGTGTACCTTGTTCCTTATAGAGTGACTTGATTGTGTTAAGAATGAGTGAGGTAGGGTAATGATATGTTAATGCCCTTCACCCTTGAATACATGTGATATGAAGTGTTATGACGTGTGGTATTTGTTATTTCTTTGTGATTTAATGCCACTAGGGGGTACATGTGGATGTGTGATTTCCCCACCCCTCCAAACCTTTTTGCACACCAAATCGACACTTAATCTCTCTTTTATATTTGCTTGCAAATTTGTCTCCATGTTTAGATTGTGGTGGACATGGAAAACTAATATGGAGACATAATCTTCTCCCACTGCTAGGATTCATTGAGAAAGTCGAGAAATCTTCAAGTTTGAGGGAGTTTCCAGTGTTATAATGTTGTTATTTGATCATTGAGGAACTAATAATTGTGACTTTGCGAACTCCCGCTCTTGTTAGGATGGATAGGCCTTTAAACACAATTAAGGCCTCCACCTCATTGTTTGTGGTGATGTTTATACCTCATGTGTATTCTAGTTCTTTATTACTTTTGGGGTCACATATAAAAGCCATCGAGATTGTTCCATTCTCTCTTATTAGACATATCCTAAGATAGATGTTGGTTTTTTCCAATTATAATATTGAAAATCACCTTCAAAACATAAAACTTTCAAACTAAATTAAAAGAAACTTTTATAATTCTCATGACTAAAATCTTTGTTTCAACTTAATCATTGGTTTTTTAGAAAACTTAAATATAGAATTAAGAAGTTACCTTTGTGATCTTGTAAGAGGTTCCCAATCTTTAAGCAATCTCACCATTAGATATTCCATCAAAATTGTATTTAATTGATCATGATAACAATAAACAACTCATCTTGATCCTAAATTTTATAAGCTAAAATCTAATCAAAATTCCCCACTTCTTAATAGTTTTTTTGGGTGAATATTCCATCATTATGTTTTTTATTTAATTTGAAACTATAATTCAATCCAACAATGTTTACAATCTTTGTAATCTTTGTAATTGATAACAACACCTTAAAATTTTCAATCTATTTTAAATTAACCCAAATATTTGAAATTACAAATTAAAAAATATATAAGTCTATCAATCACCCACCCAACCAAATGGAGATAATTTAGTTATTCTTTAAATTAAGCTAATTTTATTTCGTAAGCTTGACCTAATTTGTCAAAATAGTCTCCAAACTCCAAACAAGGCATTTGAATTGAAGTTATCAACATTAATGTACGTTGCCATCAATGCATAATAGGTGCTGATAAATTAGATTTTATAAATAAAACACTCAAAGTAGAATTGACATATAAACTTTTTAAGAGATTTAATATGACCACGACACGTTTAGTTTAGATGGTTCTCATCTCATTGACAAATATTTTCATGGGTTCTATTATGAATAATAGGAAAAAAAGAAAATACGTCACTAATTTTTATAAATAGTTTGTAATGTCACATCAAATAATTTTTATAAATAGTTTGTAATGTCACATCAAATAATAATGTACAAACAATTTGAACATGGACAAATTGTCAGTAATGTTAATGCTAGAAATAGAGAATGCTACATTTCATAATGATTAAAGAGAGGAGGACATCGATGACATTACATGGTCAGATAAAGAAAATGAAAGTTCGTTGTCCTTTCCACACTTAGAAGTTTGTAATTCTAAACTCAAACACCTTTTGATATAGACATAGCATTACATTCTCGTACTCATAAAAAAAAATGCAAAAGTATATACATGTGAGGTATAAGATGTTAATTTAGAGTAGTTAGAATGTGAGGCATATAAGATGTTAATTTAGAGTAGTTAGAATGTGAGGCATAAGATGTTACTGTAGAGTAGTTAGAATGTGAGGTATAAGATGAGATTGTATATCATAATGTATTGCAAACTAAATGTTATATGATGATTTTGAAAGGAAATGCATTCATGTAGTTAATGAATATGAAGAAGATATAAATAGAAGTGTTACAAATTATGTCATTAAATCAAATGTTTTGATGCAGGTTGCACAAATATCTCTTTTTATAGTGATTGGTAAAGTAAAGAGTTCTAAGTTGATTGTTATTCTAATGATTTATAATTTGAAAGCAACAAATGGATAGTCAGATAAGAGCCTTGCATATTTGCTTTGTTAAGATATCAAAAAGTGATGTGTATTGTAGTATAGTGTGTGCTACAAGTTCTTATATTTTGTCATCCAATTAATTGTTTTTTAGTTGTTAATGTCAATTTGGATTAGTTTGTTGTAGGATAAATTGTTGCCATCCTAGTATATGTAAAGATGCTAGACAATTGTTGATTGATTTAGGTGTTGATTACAAAGTATAGTATGCATATTCAAAAAATTGTATTTTATACAAAGGATGACATAAAGATATTTGTGTGTCCAAATGAAAAACAAGTCACTACCATTGTGATGTAAAGGGAAAAATGTCCCACAAAAAGTACTATGACAGTCATCCATAATTCCAAGATTGCAACACATGTTTTATTGTAAATTTTTAGTTAAATATATGGATTGACTTGGAAAAAATAGGATTGTGCTTGATGTGTTGCGCATTCCTGTATATTTAGAGGCAATGAATCGCATAGAGAATACATGACCCAACAATTTATACATTAGTGATGAAGTATAAGACTTGGCTTAGCGATGGATGGAGTGAATCCATTCTCTTTCAGTCTACAAATTATAACATCCCTCCTTAGATGTTTGTGTGGAAAGAATGTTTGGGGTTGCTTCTTATTGTGCTTGGAAGCATTGAGGTAGAGACATAGACATCCATTTGGAATAGTTGATAGTGGACATGTTGTTCCCATGGAATGGTATTTAGATGTATAATATTTTATAAGTTATATGTGAAAAGTAAGTGATGATGTACAATATGATTTAATTTGGTTTGTTGGAGAATCTCCAGAGATCAAAATATGCTCAAAGACAACTTTTCTTTTGGAATAGTTTAAAACATTTTATTAATTATAAGTCATTAAGATTCAAGAATCCACAAAGTATGCTCAAACATAACTTTTCTTTTGAAATAGTTTAAAGTATTTTATAATTTAAAATATTTTATTAATTATAAGTGATTAAAATTCAAAAATCCATACTATAATAAATGAAAATTTGGAAATTTAAAAATAAAGAAACATCTTAATTTCACATGAAGAAGTACATTAGAGGATGAAAATAAAAATAAATATACATACTTGAAGGAGAGAATAATACAACTTTATAACACATATACATGCTGGTCCAAAGAGAACAAACTAGTATTCATAATGTATATATGTTGAACAAGGCAACTCCTATGAATCTTTTGATGATATTTCTAGAGTGGAAGTAAAGAAGTTTGGCATATTTTACATGGAACTTTCAAGTAATAAAAAGTCATTTTATATATATAATACAATGTGTAGATGATGATAATAATGATATACTAGTGCAACTAAATACTAAAGAGAAATTGTTGAAAGATTTGAAAGAAAGAATCTATATATATATATATATATATATATATATATATAATGGGTAGATGATGATAATAATAATATACTAGTGCAACTAAATACTAAAGAGGAATTGTTGAAAGATTTGAAAGAAATATAGGTAGAAAAATTTGTCAAACCAAGTGACATATTAATAGAGTTTTTCAAAGATATGTTAATAGAGTTTTTCAAAGTTTTATGGATTTATTAGAGAAAGATATTACAAATATGATTAAGAATCAAGAACAAAAGAGAAATTTGTATATTCCGTCAACTTTATATTCATTAAAATTATTCTCAAAACATCAAACCCTACCACTTTAATAATCATCATCTTATTTACTTATTTACATGTGAAATTATGTAGTATAAGATTATAAATAAAACACTTTCTATTTTATTAAAATCTATGTTGCCAACCCTAATGTCTAGGAATTAATTTGGGTTTCTAGATACATGATGTTGTTAAAATTGCTAAGGATCCCTTCATACCATAAAAACTAGGCGAAAGTAGGCATGTGTAGCTTAAATGACTTATCAACGGCTTATGGTAAAGTAAATCAATTCTATATCATATTAATTATGACATATGTTGGTTTAAGAACACCTTCATAAATTGGGAAAAACAATGTTTCAATTTTGTAGTTATGCCATATTACTTCATGGAGAAAAACAACCTTCTTTGAACCCAAAAGGGGTTTAAGGAAAGGTTATCCCTTGTCTCCTTTATTCTTTTTAATTGTTTTTCAAAGTTTGAGCATATTCTTAATTTGAGATAATTGAATTGGGAATATTCATAGAATTAAAATAGCATAAGGGATTGATATCACACATGTACTATTTTTGGATGACATACTATTGTTTTGAAATGGTACATTTAGAGAAGGAAATACCAATAATAAGGGACCGAGACTCTTCTTCAACAATACTAGAATGACAATTAATCAATCAAGGTCCACAATATGTTTTAATCTAATGGCCCAATTTTAAGTAATCATGATACTAAAAAAGTTCATTTCTTTAACCATTTATCCTTTTGACTTGAAGATGCTATATTTGGGCTTCCATATTAATCCAAATGATTATAGGATTTCTAATTGGAACTAACAATTCAAAAGAAATGGAAATTTATCTTTATGAGTTCATATGTGTTGCAAGGAATGTGTTATATTATTTGCATGTTTATACCTATGCATTGTCTGTATACACTAGGGGGTTGGTTCAAGCCCCCGTTGTTTGGGATTCTAGGGCAAGAGCCCCCCACCAAAATATTTGGGTTATTTTTGGTCCATTTCTTGGCTTGTTTTGAATTTTTTGGCCAATGTTTTTTCGGCCATAATATAATCTTGGTCAAGGGATTAGGGTTGTAATCTAATTTGGGTTATCTGATTAGGGTTTTTGATGCCATGAAATACCTATATATTGTATTGTGAATGACGAAGTTAATATAATGAAGAATATAGAGGTGTGACTCTAAGGTTTGCTAATTTTCTTAATTAAGGGTTTCCGAGGTAAATCTTTATGTAGTATGTGTATGCTATTGTTGTTCTTTTTATTTTTCTTAAGAATTTATATGCATTGTTTCACTTCAAAGGTTTAAAAATTACAATACACAGATATCCATAGGAGAAAGGTTAATGTTGCTAAAAAATTCCATGGAATCAACTCAAGTTTATTGATTATCATTATCTTTCATCCCAAAGTAGATTTTAGATTCGATTATGAAGATATGTTTCTCCTTTTATGGCAATGCAACAAAGAAAGTACATGGATACCATTAGTCAATTGGAAAATCATGTCTTAACCAAACATATCTTGGTGAATGGGGAGTAAATGATATGATGTTTTTCCCTAGGGAATTAACAACAAAAGGCACTTTGAAACTCATTTTTTTTTAGGGATTATGGAAAATAGTCTTAGTGGGGAGATATATCTTTCATCAATCTGTGGAGGATTGGATTAAAACAATAGATAATAAGTTTATAAGACTACCTATTTTGGGGAAAACAATGGTAATATATTTTGACATGATAGAAAAAACAATATGTTGGAGGGTGGGAAATGGAAGAAAAATAATGCTAGGACCATATGAGTGGATTGGGAAAGATCTTTGATTTGTGGTGTCTAATAATTTGATGATGAAATTAGAAAAAAAAAAGAATAAGTTTACTTGCAGAAACAATCAATCCTCTTTGCTAAACCCCTTAGACATAGCCACATTAGTCTAGTGGGATGAATCATATTCCCTCAAATAGGGGGCAAACCATCATATGGGAGAATATCCAGTCAAACTAGTATACAAATCACATTTTCCAACTCAACAACAAATTGATCATAAGTGGTGGTGGAAATGGACATGGAAGGTCCAAAAACAACTACAAAATGAAAGTATTTATGTGGTTGGTGATATCCAATAAAATTATAACCTAGGAAAACCTTGAGAAACACAGTTGGGAGGGTCCAAGCAAATGCTTTGTGATGTGAGTTGGAAGCTCAAGAATCACTTGTTCATTTATTTATCCACTACCCCTATGCATAGGAAGTGTGGATATATGTGAAGGGACTAACAAATAGGAAATTTTCTTGGGATGTCTTGGACTTGGAAAGTGCAATGGAATCATGGTTTTCACAGAATGGATGGATGACAAATTTCTCTCCCTACCTTTCATAGTGATTTGATCAATTTGGAAAACTAGAATGACCCATTGTTTACAACAAGGACAAGGTCAATAACTAAAGTGTTTTATAGGTTAAATTCCTCCCTTCCATGTGAGTTTGACACCAAACTAAATCCTACCAAGCAAGTGAATGCACCAATAATGGATTCTAGTGTTTCTCGTATCTAATTTAAATGCATTGTTAATGTAAATTTGGGAGCAGGTGGAGTGAGGGATCTACTAGTTATATCAAAAAATTCAAAGAATAATATTTAAACATCAAATGTGAAAATGAATTAACAATAAAAAAAAACTAATCACAACTAACACTTAGACACTTAGATGACCATTGACTTGGAGGAGCACATATAATCTCTTGTTGTTTTTTGCAATTCAATCTTATTATTAATTGGATTTCTAGTGATCTATAAGTACAAAATACACTTACAGCAGAGTACAAGAACTCGTTCCATTACAACCCAATTCTCTATGAGGAACTCATATCTAAAATGAACACATAATATAAACCAGGAAAAACTTTCATTTACCTCTATGAGGAACTCAAATCTAAAGTGGACACATAATATAAACAAGGAAAAACTTTGAAATGAAGATTCATTATGGCTTGAGGAGATATGAGAGGATATGAATCAATCTCAATACACCAAGCAACCATTATAATGGATCTCATCTAGACTAATCAAGAGCAACACCTTTTTACTTTCGATAATCATATTATCATAAGTCTATTTCAGCTTTCAATGTTTTGGTATATAATGGACAATTTGCAAACTATAAAAACATGTAATCACAAAATTGATTTAAATCTTAGCTTATGGTGTCTATGGAAAATACGATATGTACTTTTTTTTAAATTAAATAAAAAGAGTACAACAGTTTTCCAAGGAGTATATGTCTGGGGTATTATGAGTTAACTTTTAAATATTTTGTAAATGTAAATTTAATAAAACATTTTAAGATGTTCTCTATATTTTGACATGATTTTGATTTTGATAATAATTTGTTTGTTTTTTTAGAGGAGTAGAAGTATGTCTTTTACAAATCATTAGAGGGTTATATCAAGTGGTTAGGATTTGTTTGCACACACAATGATGTAGTTGTACATTGAGATCTTGATATTGTATAAAAAAAAATAGACTAGTAATCATGAGTACTGTAAACCTATTCATGAGTACTGTAAACCTATTCTTGATTTGAAAAAAAATGTTTATGTATTTATTATGTCTAATTTTTAAATAAAAAATAAAATAATATATTATTTTACTAAATAAAACAAAATGCATTATAAATAAATTTATTCATTGCAATAAATTTATAAATTTATATATATAACATATTTAATGTATTAGTATTAAGAACCAATATTAAAATAAGGAAAATATGAGCTCATCCTCCTCGAATGTAAGGAAATAGGTTAACATCCCAAGACCTAGATGCATGGTTTTCCTTGAATAATGGTGATGAGTCAACCCACATTCCCAAATAGAAACCAATGGTGGTTGTCCTCATTGTTGGTTGACAACTTAATTATGATATGTTTTGTTACCTTAAAAAAAAATTATGAACTCTTAACTTGATGGAAATGAGAATGGCTCTACCCATGATGTACACAATAAATATATAAATGGAAGCATCAATGTCTTCTCATGTGTATTCTAATGGAGGTAGACTAGTTGTAACATGGCAAGATGGATATTTCCCTCTCGTTCCCTATGACCCTATGCATCCAGACTTGGTCTTCGTCTAATTTTAGGTGGGGGAGAATTTTATAGACTACCAAAGACCTTCAAATATTCCTTACCCCCTGCAGATTAACTCCCAACTCCGAGGAATCCCACTTCCCAAAATTAAAATCAACCAAAACACAATAATTATTCGTAATTTTATTAAAGTATAATTTTGTTAAAAGACCAAGTATTAAGGTAAGATTTGAAATGTTATTAAACAATAATTTTGTTAAAAAGACCAAGTAGAAGGCAGAACTTTTGGAAGCTTGGGTGTCTCTTATTCTGGCAAGTCGCCTACATATCGATGAGCTATTACTCCTTGGCGACTCCAAAATTATCATTGATTGGTTGAGCGGGCGTGCAGACTTCCATGTGGCGGACCTTGAAAGCTGGAAGGAGAGAACTCGTGAAGCCACTCATCTGATTAATAATCTCACCTTCTCTCACATCTACAGAGAGGAAAATAACGAGGCGGATTCCCTTTCTAAAAAAGCTTTGTTCTTGCCATCGGGACACATCTGTTTTACAAGGTGGGAAGAAGGCAATGAAGGACCTACCAACATGATCAATCTTTGATCGGCCAACTGGGTTTGAGTGTTGCCTTTCCGTGGATATGGAATGGTTTCGGTTTGCCATGATACACTTTTGTCTTGTATGGACAGCTTGTTCCACTTTCTTAGTTCTTGTTTTTTTGGAATTTTCCGCAAAAATAGACTTGTACATTCTTATATCCTTTTGAATATAAAGCGTATTTTTTTCGTTGAAAAAAAAAAGTAGACCAAGTATTAAGCTAACGATTATAGGAGATTCCACAGTGATCATTCATTCCCCCGCTCTAGATTTAATTATTATGTTCATGGCGTATCCAAAGGCCATCAAATGTTTCAATGTATATCCTTGATGAGACAAAGTGTTATTAAGCTTCTCTCCGTCATTACTTTACATAGTTATGGTAATGTGCGAGCATATGAATGATTCGATGAGTGGGTGTCAATTCATGCGTGGATTTAATATTAAGGTTGTTTTAGAGTGGGCCCATTGTTAGTTTCCTTCACTTTGTATTTGGTTTTCGGAGTGTTGGTGTTGCGGATGACACATGGTATGGGGTATTGTCAAAAACTTTAATTTTTGGAATGTTTTTCTTTAATATTTTTAACATTAAAAAAAATTTAAAGGAAACTAATTTATTTTTTATCATTTTTTTTAAGGTCTAATAAATTAAAGTTGGTTTTAGTGGATGGTAATTGTTATCTCTAAAGTTGGCATTCACTGTTAAGGGGAAAGCTAGGGCACCTCAGTTATTGCAATGGTTTCTTGTAGGTTAAGATTGATTTGAAGTTGGACTTAAGAATCAGGTTATCTGGGTAAGTTGAAGGATAAAGATTTGAGTACATTGGTTTAAATCAGGTTACCAACAACATTCAACTTAGTCAAAGGCATTCATTCTGACAAATTAGATAAATGGAGACAAAATAGATGAAAGAGAAGCTACAAGTTAACAATTTATTCACTTGTGAAGAAGAATTTCAGGTTCCAAATAATATTTAGAAACATGAAATAATCAATCAAATGCAACTCCTGAAACAAATGATTTTAACAACAAATTCTTTACTAAAATTCAAAATGGATGGGATAAACCAATGTTTTGCAAGAAGTTTCAAATGCACTCAAATAAGATAGAAGAAATAAAGACATAAAAGAAAATAGTCTAACCATCATAATGTCTATTCATTGAGTGCAAAATGTTACAATTTCCAGCTTTACAATTTTAGATCAATATGTTTCCTTCGACACCCTCCACAACTGAACCTCCCAACCCTCTCATCTAATTATCTTTTTATACATAAAGAGTAGGTTCAAATTTGGATCTCAGATCCTAAAACATAGTTTCAGTTTTGATTGCAATTCGATATACTTCACTATCAGATAGGAATCACATTCTATTTTTATTCAATGTGCAAACAACAAATTATGGATCCTAGGGGAAAGATCCTCTATCTTAGGACCATATCCTTAACTCCTAATAATATCCTTTTGATCTTAACAAAATATGATCCAACTCATAGTCTCTCACAACAACTCATTCAAACTTCATATACTGGTTCCCATGATCAAGGATAGGTCGAACTGATGAGGTGGCAACTCAACCATGACTAGGCATTTTTTAGGAAACATAAATTCACAAAATCTGGAAAAATCCCCTTAAAATATTACCTATAGCTCCCAAACTGTTCACTTTTTCGAGAAACATCCCACATTTCACCTAATTTGGCCCATTCTACAAGTGTGTTTTGAATGGATTTTCCAAATTCTTCACCATTTGGTTGGGAAACACATCAAAACATGATTGCAAAAATAGTCACCTACATAAAATTCTGCATCTTTCTTCAATTTCTGTTGTAGCTTGGATTATTGAATTTCCATATCTTTGTTTTTTTTTTAGAAGTCTCCCATGTTTCGACCCTATCTTCCCATGGATCCTTTTTAGAACTGGGTAAGCTTGTGACTTCCTTCAAAACAGAAGCACTGCAAAAATAACCATTTCTCTGCAACGAATGTATCTGCAATTCAAACAAACTCTTCAAGCTTCTACATTATTGGACAAAGGCTCATTGTTTTATGTTTTAATAATGCAACTTAATTTTGAGCTTGGTCTCGATCCAACATAGCTTTGTATTTTTTTGTTACTTCCTTCAATTTACGTTGTAGCTCTAAGTTCTGAATTTGAAGAAGCCCATTTCATTTTTGTTCTCAAATGGATCTTCCTTAGAAGCTAGCTCATTCAAATCAATATTAAGCTTAGAATTGCTAGACATCTTTCCTTGCTCATTAACAATATTGTCTTTTGTTGGTACATATGATGAAGAAAATACTTTTCAAACCCTGATATTGTTTCATAAATCAAAGGACTAGACTATTGAAGCTACGATGTTTCATCATTTGACTTTGATATTGGTGAATACCCTATTTTCCTGTAGCGAATGTGTTCCATTTTTATCCCAAATGACAAACTAGGTCAAACATATTTTTGACCAGTGTATTAATATCATCATGATACTTCAACATGCCAATTTTGAGACAAACCCAATTCACGGTTTTGGAGAAAAAACATAAAATGGTTGTAGGTGACGGTGGCTCATTCTTAAAAAAACATGGATTAATTTGACTTGAAATTCGTTGGATTTGTTCATCTTACTCTAATGCATCTCCCCTCCAAATTTCGCAGAGAATGGATGCACAGTTTGAAAGATATGGTCAAATCAAATTTCTACTGGAACTCTAAACTCCTTGTAGAAACTCCTTCACTAGAAAATACCTCCTTATTTCATCTTCTGCCCAAACAAACGAATTTGGTGATGCTTTGACTATATTATGGATTGTGGTGTTTTGAAACTAAGAATTGGTTACACATGTCCCTAGGGATTTCCTTTTTGTTAAACCACCTTTCAACACGAACAAATTTCTACCTAATTTTTGGAAGAGCTTGTAGCAGCTCAATTCCTTCTCGTTCTAAACAGAGGAGTTGACCACTTTTGTTGGTCGACATATTCTCAATCAACCATTGTTTCTATCCTATGCATATTAGGGTTTCACTGTTGTGAAACAAGTTTAGAAAAAAAATTGCGTAAATGATTAACACGGCAAAAACTCGTTGTCACTCTCATATGCCTTTTATGTCATACCATAAAATATTTGAATTTTCCCAAATGATAATATGGATGGGTTAGATCATAATCTGACAACTATAATAATGATGTTTTTTTGTGTCCTACAAGAACAACATCATTCTTGCAATGAATATGTTTATCCTTTGGTTCTTGGGAAAATACGTTTAATTGGAAATGTAAGCCAAACAAATCTGATGTGACACATTTTATTTTATGAAAATATTTCTAAACATACCTTATAAAAAACAAATGAAGCTAGTTTCAAGCAAAGGTAATCACATCAAAATAAACAACAAAAATAAAGTGCAAAGTTAATCACATCAAAATAAACAACAAAAATAAAGTGTAAAGTAAATGAAGAAAATTTAGACCAAGGAAAAGGGCTTATGAATGAATAGGCTAAATTTTAGGAACAAAAAGGTAGAAACAGGTTTAGGGACTAACATTGGCTCCATTTGGGGATAATGTTCTCCTTGTGAAACGTTAAGAACTGCAAACCAATCCCCTCTTTTCAAATTCTATCACATAAACCTATAACCTGTAACCCTGCTCTGCTTATCTTCTCTGACATCTTCCTTATTAATATAGACAATCCATTCTACATACTGAGATATCGAACTGCAACAAATTTAACTGCACACTAGTGTCTCCATTGGGATATGGATTCCTTGTTCTATTCTATTGCACACCAAACCAAACTGAAAGCATAATCTTGAAATTGCAAACTAAAAATTGGAATCCAATGCTTGTGAAACAATTTTATTTATATATACATTATACTCTAACCAGTTGCAACTGTTTTCTCAAGTGATATCAAACTTCTAGTGCAACCATTCAAGCAGTTGATCTACTAACCATATTTCTTGAACATGCTTTGTAAAAATAAAAAAAATTGAAAATGAAATGACAACTCACTTTGAAATTGAACCCCATACTTGAAGTGAAACCATGACAGAGGATTGAAACTGATAAAATATTTTAATTATGTAGCTACGAGACCGTAGAAATCATGGTAAGTTACCTCTTCTTGTTGTTTAAGATGAATGGGTTATTCATCTCTACTATTGATTTTTTCTACTTCTAACTCTTGAATATGATTCTCAAGATTGACAATGTCAGTTACCTCTGTGCTATCTTTGAGAATCACAACAGAACTCTGGTCTTGACAAAATTCTTGTTGTTCCATCATCTCTGAAGAAAAAGATAAAAAATGTTCTTTGAATCTTCCATATCACTTCCCGCGGAGTCATTGAATAAAGGAGGAATGTTATAGAATTTTATGTGGGATGATGCAAAAATTTGATCCTATGAATGACCTAAATACTCATCAAATATGGATGGATCTTCATCGAAGTTTGGAGCAGTTACTTTAACATTACACAAACTATTAGAAACATATGATATGATATCAAATGTACCTACAATATGGTTGTCATCACCTCCATCTACAAAATTATCCTCATGAAAATTAGCAAGAAAGTTCATATCACACATCCTTATACTCATAGCTGGAAAAAAATTGCACTATATATAAAACATCATCTTGCTGATGTAAATTTTCTAGATCTTTGACAATATAAAAATCTGATTGGATGATTTCAAGATCTAGAGAAAAACATGAATCTGAAAATGATACATCAATGCACTGAAACAAATGAAACTCCAGATATGATCTATGTTGTTCATACTCTTCATCCAGTTCCTGTGCATCCACATCTTCGTCCCAAATCTGATCTGAGAGCTTTCCACAAGCTTGAAGGTTTTCCTCAATTTCCTCAACATCTTTAAACGTTTGTTGCAAGGTTAAAGATCTCCTTTCTCTAAGGAATAAAGTTGGATAAGGATGATGATGAGTTGTGGTGTAAAACATCGTAGAAGCAACTTCATATGGTCAAATATCAATAGGCATACTGAGATAAAAGTTCTGAAATATCCTATTAAAGCTTACAATAGGCTCATCCCTCCTCCTCTTCATGGCACTAAACTCAGAAAGATAATGCTCATAAGATTTGTTCTCACCCCAATATCTTAGGAAAAGATCATGAAAATTTTCCCATGATCCTATTGAATCAACCTTCAAGTTTCTAAACCATGGCCTAGCATTTCCGTGTAAAGAATGGGAGAATGTTCTCATAAACACATCCTCATGAATGATTGCAAAATTGTCTGCGAAACATTCAAAGGCTCCCATGTGTTTCACAACTGTAACATGGCATTCTCCATTAAACCTAGGAAGATACTCTAAAAATTAGGAGGAAAATCATGGAAGATAAATGGTAGCTTCAAAGGTTTGTAACCCTCTCAAAACTTGGACTGAACTTTAGTGAGATGATCAGGTACAACAGTTATTGCATGAGGTAGTGAATCAATTTCAGTATAAACATGTTTACAAGATGGGTTATCTTCAGGAGGAACTGAAATATGGACATCATGATCCTCATGTGGTTCAGATGAAGGAAATAGATCAAGATCAACAATGTAAGAAGAGGGGAAATCCTCTTTCCTCAAGGAGGAATCTACAACTGTAGGTTTATGATCATCTGAGTATACAAAGCATAGGATAATTATTCTGACATGCAATGGGAAAGATAGGAAATAATTTATGAAAAAATACTATAAGCTCATGGACGAAACTCATAAGTTGATACCTAGTCTTTCCCTTCCGCCTTTTCATTTTTCTATTAACAGGGTTCATCCTCCAGTGGAGTGTTTAATCATGGATTCACCAAGTGAATGATTTCCAGTCACAATTGTGTGTCTAACTCTCGTTCACCACCAAGATCTAGCTCTGATCATTGTCATTCTCCCAGGGAAAGATTTATTTGTTACTATGTTCCTCGACAACGACGCTAAAAAATGTTAGTGTTAGAAGATGCTCTTTGACTGCTGGGAGGGCACACCTAACACATCTTAGTTATTGCAATGGTTCCTTGTAGGTTAATACTTATTTGAAGTTGGACTTAAGGATTAGGTTATTAGGGTAAGTTGAAGCATAAAGATTTGAGTACATTCGTTTAAATCAGGTTACCAACAACATTAAGCTTATTCAAAGGCATTCATTTTGACAAATTAGATAAACGGAGACAAAATAGATGAAAAAAAAAACTACAAGTTAACAATTTGTTCACTTGTGAAGAAGAATTTCATGTTCCAAATAATATTTAGAAACATGAAATAATCACTCAAATGCAACTCCTGAAACATATGATTTTAACAGCAAATTCTTTATTGAAATTCAAAATGGAACATGATAAACCAATGTTTTGCAAAAATTTTCAAATGCATTCAAATAATGTAGAAGAAATAACGACATAAAATAAAATAGTCTAACCATCAAAGTGTATGTTCATTGAGTGCAAAATGTTAAAATTTCCAGCTTTGCAATTTTAGATCAATATGTTTCTTTCAGCACCCTCCAAAACTGAACCTCCCAACTCTCTCATCTAGTTCTCTTTGTATACATAAAAAGTAGGTTCAAATTTGGATCTCAAATCCTAAAACATAGTTTCAGTTTTGGTTACAATTCGATATACTTGGCTATTAGATAGGAATTACATTCAATTTTTATTCAATGTGCAAACAACAAATTCTGGATCCTAGGGGAAATATCCTCTATATTAGGACCATATCCTTAACTCTTAATAATATCCTTTTGATCCTAATAGAATATAATCCAACTCATAGTATCTCATAACAACTCATTCAAACTGCATATACTGGTTCCCGTGATCAAGGACAAATTGAACTGATGAGGTGGCAACTCAACCATGCCTAGGCATTTTTTAGAAAACATAAATTCACAAAATATGGAAAAATATCCTTCAAAGATTCACATGTAGCTCCCAAACGGTTCACTTTTTCTAGAAATAGCTAATGTGTCACCTAATTTGGCCCATTCTGCAAGTGGGTTTTGAATGCATTTTTCCAAATTATTCATCGTTTGCTTGGGAAACACGTCAGAAGATGATTGCATAAGCAGTCACCTATAGGGAATTCTACATCTTTCTTCAATTTCTGTTGTATCTTGGAATTTTGAATTTCTAGATCTCTGGTTTTTTTAGAAGTCTCCCCTGTTTCAACCCTATCTTCCCATGGATCCTTTTAGAATCTGGTTTGTTTAGATCAATGATAAGCTTGTCATTGCCTTCAAAACAAAAGAACTACAAAAAGAACCATTTTATGCAATTGATATATCTGCAATTCAAACAAACTCTTCAAGCTTCTGCATTTATGTTTTCTTTATGCAACTTAATTTTGAGCTTGGTCTTGGTCCAACATAGCTTTGTATTTTTTTGTTACTTCCTTCAATTTATGTTGTAGCTCTAAGTTCTAAATTTGAAGAAGCCTATTTCATTTTTGTTCTCAAATGGATCTTCCTCAAAAGTTGGCTCATTCAAATCAATATTAAGCTTAGAACTGCTAGACATCTTTCCTTGCTCATTAACAATATTGTCTTTTGTTGGTACAGATGATGAAGAAAATACTTTTCAAACCTTGATGTTTCAGAAATCAAAGGACTAGACTGTTTAAGCTGTTTTGTTTCATCATTTGACTTTGATATTGTTGAAAACCTTACTTTCCTAAATAAAATATTTTCCACTTTTCTCCTAAATGACAAACTGGGTCGAGCTTATTTTAGGTCAAAGTATTAATATCATCATGATGCTTCAGCACGCCAATTTTGAGACAAACCTAGTTCACAGTTTTTGACAAAAACATAAAATGGTTGTAGGTGACGGTGGTTCATTCTTAAAAAAATGTGGATTAATTTGACTTGAAATTCACTAGGTTTGTTCATCTTACTCTAATGCATCTCCCCTCCAAATTTCACCGATAATGGATGCACAATTTGAAATATATGGTCAAATCAAATTTCTGTTGGAACTCTAAACTCCCTGTAGCAACTCCTTCATTAGCAAATACCTCCTTATTTCATCTTTTGCCCAAACAAACAAATTTGGTGATGCTTTGACTCCAATCTAGATTGTGGTGTTCTGCAACTAAGAACTGGTTACACAAGTCCCTAGGGATTTCCTTTTTCTTAAACCACATTTCACCCCGAACAAATTTTTGCCTGATTTCTGGAAGAGCTTGTTGCAGCTCAATTCTTTCTGGTTCTAAATGGAGGACTTGACCACTTTTATTGGGCAACATATTTTCAATCAGCCACTATTTCTATCATGTGCATATTAGGGTTTCATTATTGTGCAAACAAGTTTAAAAGAAAATTTGTGTAAATGCTTAACACAACAAAAACTCGTTGTCGCTCTCATGTGCCTTTTATGTCATCCCATAAAATCTTTGAATTTTCCCAAATGATAATATGGACGAGTTAGATCATAATCTAACAACTGTAATAATGATGTTTTTTGTGTGTTACAATAACACCATCATTTTTGCAACGCATCTATTTATCCTTTAAATCTTGGGAAAATACTTTTAATGGAAAATTTAAACCAAACAAATTTAATGTAACACATCTTATTTTATGCAAATATTTCTAAACATACCTTATAAAAATCAAATGAAACTAGTTTCAAGCAAAGGTAATTATTACATCAAAATAAACAATAAAATAAATACAACATGACATATCCATTAACTTTTTAAATAACTATATTTAAATTTATTTAATTATAAATATATACATAAATATTATATATATATATATATATATATATATATATATATATATATATATATATATATATATATATATATATTT
>ML779431.1:182175-199055 GCA_009831015.1 Picea engelmannii | reverse complement strand
ATATATATATATATATATATATATATATATATATATATATATATATATATATATATATATATATATATATATATATATATATATATTTGTTTTTATATTTGAAGATCATATAATTATATTTAAACTTACTTATTATAGACATATACATCAATATGTTTAAATTTGCTTAATTATAAACATATACATCAATATATTTAAATTTGCTTAATTATAGACATATACATCAATATATTTAAATTTGCTTAATTATAGACATATACATCAATATATTTGTTTATATATTCAAATTCATATAATTATAATTTATGATGTTACATTCAAACCTATTTCTTAGATGGGTATACTTAAAAGTCCCAAGTTAGGGGACAAACTTAGTAGTTTTTAATATGTGTTAAACCTTTTATTTTTATTTGTTAAAGTTTTCGTTATATAAAGTTGTTTAAGCTTGATTTTATTTTAATAAAAATAATAATTTAATATAAGATTATATTTGAATGAGCCATTAATTTAATATAAGATTATATTTGAATGAGCTATTAAATTAATGTAAGAGATTTTTTATTGGTAAGATAAAATATTTTTTCTATTAATAATTTTATCATTTAGTTTATAGAAATATATATATGTTATTCTCTATACATTATATTAGAAATATATATATATTATGCTCTATACATTATATTATGTATATTATATGTTATGGTAAATTTATTTTTCATTAACTTTAAATGTTATTATAGTGATTGTGTTTGTTTGTTTATTTTATTAGTAATTATCTCCAAAATGATATTAAAAAATAAAAATGGTTATAATCAACATTAAAATATTAGCTAAAATATATTTAAGTAAAGATTGAGATTATGTTTCCTAAATGTTGTTAACGTTTTTTTTTATGTATATGATTTTGAAAGGCCTCAACGTGTTTTTTTCAAATTCATTGCTTGGGTGGTGTGTTCTCTCTTCTTATTTCTCGTACTACTCAAGGACTAATGAACTTGACCATTGGTGGATTTCTTGGCTTTCTACTTAAAAATTCTATTCATTGGAGCTTAAAAGAACCTCGAAACACTTATTGAAAACCATGTTACAATACAAAGTTGTCAAACCATTCTTTGTTGTTATATGGGTAAGAAAGCTATGATTCTTTCTATTTCCATTTCTTCCTTGGATGACCTCATGGCCTTTTAACGGCCTTTTAACAAGTCCCTCCATTCTACATATTGAAAATATAAAACTATTATACACATCATTGCTACTTACATGGCACCTTTCTAATCATTAGGAGATAGTCATTTGAAAGCATCTTGTTTTGCATGCAAGAGTGATATAATTAGGGGAGATGAGTTAGAGTTGCAAATTCATTTCACCATTCATCAATATTAGGTTTTTGTATTTATCAATATTAAGTTTTTGTATTTGAAACTTATCTTCGATTTGTGGCAGAATGAACTTCCATTAATGAGATGATAAGATTCTCATCAACTCCCATTTTATGTTTATGGATGGGTTAGAAAGGGTGGATTTTCAAGTGTTTTCTCTTTTTAATTTATTTTCAAATCTAGATTTACACACATGCTCTTCTTTCATCATGGAGGTCTTAAGGTTTTATGCTTAAGGGTTTTTGTCATAAAGATCTTATAAACAACAACATGATTTTCCAACCAATCTATCACTCTATCGATAGTTCTTTTAACACATTGAAAGGAGTAGGCTTTTATTTCAACTTAGTTTTAGTTGTTGTTTGTATCAATAATTCAAAAACCTTAAAATGTCATCAAAATGTTATCTTATGATCCATGAAAATGTTTTAGATTATTCTTAGACATTTAATAACAATTATTTTAATTAATTTTAATAACATTTTTTTAGTTAGGTCTAAATTTTCGATGAGACATTTGGTTTTTTGTGATAAGGTTGTATGGGTAGACGTTCCCAGGAGTGAGATTACCTCCGTGGGTATATTTCTGGACATCATTATCCTTACTAAGTCTTAAGTTTCTTATTAACAACTAGTTTGCAGGTTATTGACACTATCTTAAAATTTATAGTGGTAGGTAGTAGGATTTGAACCTAAACCTCATCCAAATAATCCCAACTAATTATTAATTCCTTTAAATCTATAAAATTAAATAAGTACCCTTACAACAACATACACCCCTCTTCCTTCCAAATTTAAAATTCTATTAACTTTCCAATCACGAAGATAATTTTTCATTTATGATTAACCAAAGCTTAAACAAGTTTGTTAAGTCAAACTCTACAACCCTCTCGGAGCATTTGATTTGAAATTCTCCACATGAATGTACATTGAAACCAATAGTATTCGTCCTTAATCTACTAAATTATATTTTTATTTTTTAGATAAAACAAATATTCCGAGTATAATGGATATGGAAACTTGTGGAGATTCGGTATGACCACTAAAGGCTTTAGTTTAGACGATTTTCGACGCAATTATATGTACCTTTGTTATCGAGAAGTACTTTATGCTATCAATGAAGATATATTATTATAATGATAATGTGTAATATCACATAAATAATAATTATAATTAATAGTTATGATATTTAAATTATTAGATATGTTAACATTAAAACGAGAAAATGTTATAATAGAGTAGTTGTATCATGTAATTAATTAAAGAAAAAAGGAACGATGATGACAAATAAAAATGAGAATTGGTGTAGGTTGTTTCTGAAGAGTAAGTTTGTAAATTTAAGCTTGTCTTTATATATTTATATTTACTAGAGCTCGGGAAGTAAATGCGTTGATAGTAGATTTTAGTTTTTTCATGGCTATTTGGATGGTGTTATTAGTAGAAATTTGGGAGCAAGTGGAACAAATGTTTATTGGTTATGACAAAAAATAAAAAATCAAAGAGTAATAATTTAGACTTGGGATGGGAAAGAGAATGAATAACCAAGAAGAATTAATGACATTTATCATTATGATGACTATTACCTTGGAGAAGGGTATAGTTTCTTGTTGTTTTTGGCAATTCAATACTTATTGATAGTTAGCTTTCTAATGATTTATAGATACAAAATATGTACTTATAGCACTGAATTGGAATACATGTTGATAGTTAGCTTTCTAGTAATTTATAGGTACAAAATATGTACTTATAGCACTGGGTTTGAAGAGCTCATTCCATTGCCAACCATTTCAAGAAATTCACTTTTACTTGCATCTATGAGGAACTCAACTCTCAAGAAAACACATTGAAGCAAACAAATGCATCGGAGGAAGGTTCATTATGGCTTATGGAGATGTCAAAGGAAAATATTGTATTGGTTTGGGTATTTCATTTATGCATATGTGATATATGATCGATTATATTATGATGTTGTTTGTGGATCATTGACAGTGTTTCATTGATGGATGCAGGATGACGATTGCTTGCTAATATGACTCACATAAAGTGTAAAGGGGCCATACACATAAACTGGATATTGAGGGAGAGGTGTGGCAATGTCCCTGTCACAGTGTACTAGCACTCAAGCTGTGGCTCGAATTGTAGGTAACGATTACCTAGTTTGAGATATCCACAATGTCGTGAGGCCAGACTGAGACAATCGCTCTCGAAGACTTCTAAGGGGCACGCAATAAGGCAGGGTCCTTATTCCTTAGAATCCCTTAGTCTCTCACAAGGTCATATGAATGGAGTGTTGACTCCAGGGGTTGGACAACTACCAAAACTAGTCAAAGATGCGTGGCACCCTTGGAGCACAGAGTGCATCTTGAAGGGCATGCCGCGTAATTAAAAATTTGAATCAAAGGTGAGTGGCACCCTTGGAACACAGAGTGCGTCTTGAAGGGCACATCGCGTAAATAAAATTCGAGTCAATGAATCTAGGTGGCCTAGAAAACCCTGAGCAAGTAATTAACCTTGTAAAATCTTGAGCATTGCCGGATCAATCAATCAATCAATTAATTAAGGATTGAATTTATTAATCATAATCCCTATAAGAGTCCAAGCCTTTGCAATTAAAAATTTAATTAAGCCTAAGTCTAAGTTAGTAAGAATACTAAAAACTAAATTTATAAATTAAATAATGAGGGGATGAAGTAAATCAATTTAAGAATTAAAGGAAAATAAAATAAATATGAAGATTGATTTAATACACATATGTGCAAGTAATTACCAAATTGGAATTTAAGGTAAGAATGGAATAAAGCTAAAGGATTGGGTACGCATATAAAGGAATCTAGAGTCTAGTTAACACTAGTCTAACTAGGAGAAGATTCTTATTTTAACTCAACTCAGTTTTAGTAAGGTGTCGGTCATTAATTGGAAATAAGGGGAATAAAGAGACAACTAGGAGTGATTTTATGAACGCTTTTAGGATGGGTGATGAAAATTGACTTTTATTAAAATAAAATGTAGATTTAATTGTGCAAATTGGGGAAATGCTGACAAGTGTAAGGGGGAGATAATTCTAAATTATTTTAATTAAAAAGCGAATTAATTGTGCAATTGGGGATGAGTGATGGGAAAATTCTATAAAACAAATCGCTAAGATGACCATTGTATCATAGGGGTTATGGGTAAAGTTATGTTGCAGAATTTTCGACTGGTTTTACTTGTGAGAGTTGGGATACCCAGCTTGAGAGAGAGTGGTGGCTCTACCTTACGAGGTGAGCTCGGAGCTAGAGGATTTTTGGTTGTGTGTGTGTGGCCCCTTTGCGGCTCGGGGGGATAAGGGGGACGAAGAGTACACCTAGCGTTGGTTGGGAGGCATCGATGAAGTCTCAACTATTAGTAAGCGGGAGAAGGTCAGAAGGAATTCCAGTTGTCGAAGGCCATCTCCAGGCCATCTTCGTCGACGGTTACAGTACTCTCAATTGAGATGGCTTGTGTTAAGTTTTTATTGTATATATGGTTTTTAGAATTGTTGAAAGTGGTAATGGATTTGTGATATTGGATTGACAAGTTTCTTTGATGATTGTATATTATAGAAAAGAATTTCTAACGAGTCTGCAATTTACTCCAAACTAAATCTTGATTTCTTATTCACTGTTTTCCATTTTTCAATTCGGGCGTTTTCTGCGTAGATGCAATTCAATCTTTTATTTATGACCAGAACGAATTGATTGTAGGCTGTGGCAATGGCTATAGATTTTAATGATCACCTGGAACCCTGGGATTGAGAACACTACATTGATATGTCTCTATTTTTAAAGATATGTATATAATAATATATAACCTTGACTAACCCATAAATCGCATTGAGGAGCACACTATCTCTATTATTCTTAAGATCTGCGATCAATGAATTTACCCAAATCTACCGTTACTTGACTATTTTGTGTTTTGCATTGATGCCCAAATTCTCTTCCACCTAGAATCCTTCAATTACTGTGATGTAGATTTTAATGAACGAAATTGTTGATCAATCATATCGCAGCTTGAAATCCTCTCTCTGGGTAACCTACTGGTCGATTTCTTCCTTGTGTAGATCTGGCCTTGTAACCCTCGCTCTTAATTATCCATAAATTTCCCTCAGCTCTTGCAGATGATAAATGTCCGAGGTGCATTTTTTGTAGTGGCGATAAGAAGATCGATTGGTGAGTGATTTGAATCGTCAAATCGAGAATTCACTTGTTTCTTTTTGTAAGTGAGTGTGAGTAGTTATATTAATAAAAAAGACTAATATACAAAAAGAGGAACTCCCTGGTCTCCCAAAAAGGAAACCAGCCCAGGGGTTCCGGAGTTGCGTTCTTTGAGATAGCAGAGGGGTATGGCTGGACCGCCACATTGGGAAACCAGTCCAGTCCCATCATATCTAGTTTTTGACAAGCTAATCATAAAATAAACATAAAAAACACAAGACAACAATTAAGACTGACCCAGTAACATTCACTGATCATTGGCTAACCCAGCGCTAGTCCAGGATTATGAGATTCTTCTTTCCATCTTTTGCCTTGTCCTTTCTCTCCTCCTTCTGGGCCACCGTGTGGGTCTTCCTGATCCGGGTTGGTTCTCCATTCCCAGTAGCTGGTGTGATGTCCATATGATGCACGTAGAAAAAGTATAAGTGGAATTGGGTAGCCATTCACTCCAGCTTCTCCTTCTAGTTCTTCTGGTCCTCTGCGATTCATTTTGTACTAGCGTCTAGGTTGTTGAGGTGACTCAGGATTTCTTTTAGCAATTTGTTTTGGTCCTTGTTGCCCTTCCGGTTGGAAGCTTTCTTTTATGTGCTCACTTTTCCTATTAACATCTTTGTTTGCCATGCCAGCTCTACCGTCTTATGGTAGAGGGTTTCCCTGGACTGCGTGGTCCCTGGGTCTGTTATCTAGTCCGCTTCCTGGCTCAATTCCTCCCAGGCTTTGCCCTTGCACTTGGCAGTGATTTCCCTCTTCCACCTGGTGGTGGTCGCTTTTCCTTTCGGTTCGACTAACGCCTGGAAGGTGCCCTTGGCATCTCAGGCCTCTTGTTCCATCCTTGAAATCCTCTTATGGCTTGCCAAATTTTCTTCCATCCGGGTGTTTCTTTTGATGTGCGTTGTCTTCATACGCACCATTTTGGTTGGCTTGTGGTGGTTCTTTACATGAATTCTCCTCCTGTTCCTATCGACCCAAGGGTTCCTTCTTTCTGGGTCTTGTTTTTTTGGTGGCTTCTACTGTTGCGCTTTTCCTGGTTGCATCAATTCCTAGTGCTTTGCCTCTTATGGAAATTATCCTGTTGCAGACTCATCCTTGAAATCATGGTCTGCCTATAGAGTTGGTCCTTCCCATCCTTTTTCTCTGTCTTGGTATGTGTGACCATGACAATCCGTCTGTTATCCCTGCACCAACCATTGCCCCTGGTCGTTGTGTAACCAACTTTTCTCTTCCCCGTACCTGTTCTTGGGAGAGGTGTGACCCTACTGGTGCGTGGTAACATTTTTTGTCCCACGTCACTCACGGCCTACTGAGTCCTATTTGTACTTTCCCCTACACTAACCCTGCACTTTCTCCTATTGATGTGACCTTGATGTCGTACCCCCATATGTTGTGTGGTTTGATCCCACATTATCACATGTAATCGGGTGTTGGCCATGAAGATTCTGCCTGGATTCTTCGTGCCCTCCTATTGGCCTTGCATCGCTCCTCTTGATGTGACCTTCCGTACTTAAGTTGTCGTCACGGTCTTTTGTCGCTAGTTGTATGCAGTCTATTCATAATTGACCATTTGGGATGTTGCTCTAGGTGGTGTCTAACTCTGATCCTTCCTTGCTAACCCCTTCATTAGCGATTCTGTCCACCAGGTCATTCATTGACCTGTGTACCCAACGCAACTCCACTGTGTTCATCTTTTGTAGATGTTCCTGGATTTTTTGCAGGGAGTGTGACAAGCGCCAGTGTCTCTAAACTTTTCCCACTTTGGTTCCATTTTGGAGTCTCTTCACTGTGTTGATTACCAGAGTGGAGTCACCTTCCATGATAGTGTTTTCCATCCTTTCATGGATTAGAATCTCGAGGCCGATCTCTAGGGCTCCGAATTCCATTGCGTTGTTAGTTGACTTTCCCATACTCCCAACGTACAACCGGATTATGTTGCCGCCACTATCCATGATTACCCCGCCCATTCCTGTCATGCTTGGGTTTCCTTTTGTCGCCCCGTCAAAATTCAACTTGAGGGGCCCTGCTAGACGGGGATTCTAGTTGCGCACACCTATTTGGAGTTGCAGTGGTCGTACTATTTGTGTGCGGTTGCGCCCATATTTTAGGTGAAAATCTTGCAGGACTCTAGAATCCCGACCTGGGAGTTGCGCTTTCCCATTCTTGCAGTTGCAGCTCTGCACCGTTTCTCTTGTCATGAAGATTATTTTTTCTTTGATTTTCCCTTCCAAAAGGATTTCATTCTTGAAGATGTGCCGGTTCCTTTCTTTCCATATTGTCCATATGATCATCCCCGGAATGAGAGTCCAACATAGATTCATCTCTTCATTTTCGCTATAACTCTCAGTCCAGTTGTTGATGGTTGTGCAGATGTTACCTCGAGTCCTATTGGACTGTCGAAAAATACTTGCCACCCAGTCCCAGGTCTCTGTTGTGTAGGTACATTCATTGAGGAGATTATTTGTTGTTTCTTCCTTAGCTTGACATAGGTGGCATCGTGACGGGCCTATGAAGCCCCTTTTCCTTAAGGTTTCCTAGGTTAGAATTCGGTTTTGAAGTACTAACCATTTGAATTTTTTTATTTTTGGCCACTGGGGGCTGCTCCAGAGCTTATCCCATAGTTGTGTTGGGTCTTCTTCGTCTTGGTCCACGATGTAATGTAGGGCTTCCTTCAAGTTGAATTCCCTGCGATTTTTCCGGCCCCATCTTAATTGGTCTTCTTCTTCCGAGGTTGTAATTTTCCTTTTCCCCAGTTCCTCCTCCACCTCTTTCATGATTGTTGTGGTCCGATCTCTAGTTTGGGAATTGAGATTGTCCCAGATTCTCCATCTATTTCGATCTGTTTCCTACTTCCAATAGTGGTGGACTTTGGTTTTTCCTTGCATGATCATGTCCTGTTGGATTTCCTCCCTATCCAAATTTCCTATTTTGGGTTCTTGTTGCTAAGCATCCTCCCAGAATCTGGTTGTTTTACCATTCCTTACTTCCTAGAAGTTGTGTGTCTGGACCCAGGTTTTGTTGCGCCAAGCTAGGTTCCAGATGGTTGATCCCTCCCTGGTGCCCATAAAACGAATTCGGTCCTGGTCATTTATGTCTGGGGCATACTTGGCCTTCCAGAGGGTTGCCCACGAGGTAGAAGTTTCTTTAACCCATCACCACCAGAGTTTCGCCCCATAGGCTTCGTTGGTTACTTGTGGGTCTTGTAACCCCAGTGTTCCTTTGGATTTGGCTTGCAAACCTTTTCCCAAGCCACCAGGGCCCATTTTTTCGTTGTTTCTGCTCCTCGCCATAGGAAGTTCCTTTGAATGGTCTTTATTTTTTGTAGTGTTCCTTTGGGGGCAGGAAAAACATACATCATATAGGTTGGAATTGCTTGCAGAACCGTCTTGGTCAGTACAAGTCTCCCCACAAGGTTGAGGGATCTGTACATCCAGTTTTTCACCCTCTCCTGTAGCTTGTTGAGCACTCCTTCCCAAGTTTCCATTTTGTATGCTATGTCCGTCAGGGGGATGCCCAAGTATTTAGTTGGGAGAGTTTTGCACTCAAAACCCAAAATATTTTCCAGGTTCCTTTGGATTGCAGGGTTGGTGTTGAAAAAGTAGATCATTGATTTGGAATGGTTGATCTCGGCTCCCGAGGCTTCCCCAAACTCTTCTAAGATCCTTTTGAAAGTTTTTGCTTCCTTGACCATGGGTATTCCATGGAGTAAGGTGTCATCCATGAACTGTTGGTGTGTGGAAGTAGGGCAGTTTTCGAAAGGTTTGAGACCTGTTAGTTCTCCTGCTACTGTTACTCTTTTTATGCTTCGATTGAGACCTTCCATCATCAGGATGAACATGAAGGGGGATAGCGGGTCTTCTTGTCTGATGCCTCTAGTGGTCCAGAAGGGTTTGGTTGGGGCTTCATTTATCAGGAGCGAGTAACTTGTCATTGAGACTAGACTGATACTCCAGTTGATCTAGTGTTGGGTGAAACCAAAGGCTTCTAGAGTCTTAGCCATGTAGTGCCAGCTAATTTTGTCATAGGATTTTTTTAGGTCTGTAGTGGTCAGGGGTCCTTGCTTTATTTTCTTTTGGGATTAGAGTAATCATTGTGGCATTTAATGCTTTTAGGATGGAGTCCGACCATCTAGACTCCTCCACCACCCTATAAACATTGTGTTTGACCACTTCCCAATAGGCTTTGAAGAATTCCACTGTGAAACCATCTGGACCTGGGGATTTCCCGTTGGGCATCTCTTGGATCACTTGATCAATTTCCTCCTTAGCTATGCATTTGTTTAGGTTGTTATTATGTTCCTCGGTGACTAGATAGGGGATGTGTTGCATTATCCTTTGGATGGCCTCTGTTCGGTCTTTGTTGGGTTCCTGGGCTATCCCATGGAAGTGACTTACCAGGGTATTTTCAATCTCCTTGTGGTATTCTCACTCAATCCCATCCTGATCCTTAATTTTTAGGATTTTGTTGCGGGCTCTTATGGAAATGGTTGTTCGATGAAAGAACTTGGTGTTCCTCTCTCCTTCCTTGAGCCATCTGATTCGGGACTTTTCGCGCCAAAGAATTTCTTTCTGTTGGCATATTCCTTCCCATCCTGTGTCATTTGGATCTCTTCCTTTTTTTGATCCTTTGTATAGCCCTCCGATATGCAAACTTCCTGGAGTCTACTCATTATGTCTTTAATATTTTTCTTCTCTTGGTTTATGTTGCCAAAAATTTCCTTGTTCCACTCCCTGAGCTTATATTTGATGTACTTTAGTTTCTTATAGAGTTTGAACATCTGTGTCCCTTGCTCCGGTTATTCCTCCCACCACTATTGGTTGATGTTATCCTTGAAGGTGGGGTGTTCAATCTAGAATTTCTCAACTCTGAATGGTCTATTCTTCGGAGTGGTTGGGAAGTCTGCTTCCAGTTGGATTGGCCAGTGATCAGAACCCCCCTAGGGAAGGATGTTGCAATCTAAGGTTAACCCCTGCATAATGATGGATTCTGACACCAAGAATCTGTCTAGTCTTGTCGCAACTTGATGTTGATTTATCCATTTATTGTTCCAAGTGAAATGTTTATTATTGGTTCTGATGTCCACCATCTCCGTTGTGTCTATGAACATTGAGAATTCTTCCACATCTCTATCCAATTGCCCGGTGCCTCCTTTTTTCTACGCAATTGATGTGATGATGTTGAAGTCCCCTACTAGGATCTAGTGGAGGTTGCTGGAGCGAGATTTTAGGTCTTCTAGATCTAGAAGCATTCTTCTCTTTTCCTCTAGCATTTGGGGTCCATACACATTATTGCATAGAATCATCTTTTTATTCCCAATGATTTGCATGTTAACCAAAAGTGTGTTCATGGTAGTCTCGAATACTCTTAGGTTCATCACTTGTGAGTTCCACAAGGTGAGGATACCTCTTGCCATCTGTTGTGCTTCGAAAACCAACATCGTGTACTTGCTCCATTGTTTTTTGATGATTGTTTCCATTTTGTCTACAATGCATTTTGTCTCTTGGATGAAACAGAGGTTCGATTGTTCCTTCCTAAGTCTATTTCTAAGAATTCTTTGCTTTCGTGGGTTGTTTAAGCCTCTTATATTCCATGTTATCATCTTCATTTAAACATGTGGGGGGAGTTGGGAAAGAGATTTTTGATCTTACCTGAGTTTATCAGCAGAGCTCCTAGTTCCTGTAGGGCTATGTTGTTTGATTTCCTACCTTTTCTCCTTCTCGTCTGCTTTGGTGAGAGTTGCGGTTGTCCTTCGCCTGCTTTCATTCCTAGGTGTCCTATCTCCCCATGTGTGTGCTTGAGCCCTTTGGATTTGGCTTCCTCCTTTAGGAGGAATAGGTATTGGATGTGGTCTAGTTGCTCCGTTGGTACATTGTCTACGCCATGCCTTTTCCATTGCTCCAGTATGCTCGGGAGATTGATCCCTTCCCTTTCCACAATGTCTTTGAAATCAAGATCTTCTATTCCTACCTCGCTTGGAGTCATTTATGCGTCTCCGTCTGCCTCCTTCATGGTGGTGGGGGTATCTCTGGTTTCTCCGTCCATAGGAGTTGTGCTACCCCCTGTCCCATCTCCTTTCTTGGGCTATCTGTATCCTCATTTGTTGCTTGTTCCCTGGCTTCTTTAGCTTTTGTCTTTTCCTTTCCTCCTTCCTCCCCTTTGTTGGTCTTGTCCCGTCCTTCTATTTTATTCTGTGTCTTCGGATTGCTCCATGTTGGGTTTTACTTTGTTTCTTGTTAGCTCTGTTTCTGTGGTTTGGTTTTATAAACCCATCCTCATCATGTTGTAGTTTGGTGTTTTCCACTTCTTTTTTTTTAATGATCGAACATTCTCTGATTAGGTTTACATGTTCATTACATATTCTGTATCTGAAGGGGATCTGCTTATAGTCAATGTATTGTATCCATTCCTCGTCCCTGAATTCTAGGCTTATGGCTTCTGGGAGTGCCCCTGACACATCCATATCTATGCAGATTCTTGCATAGGATGTGTATCATCCTTTTAGGGTTGCTTCTGATGTCTTCACGTATTTTCCCAGTTTGTTCCCTATTGCTTCAAAGGTGGAAGGTAGCCAGTAATCTAATGGTAAGAAGTAAATTCTCAGCCATACATGTACAATTTTGAAAGTTTCTTTCTCTGGGGAGAATTTTTCCTTCTATGGTCACATGTTAAGTCTTGCTGAGGCATTGAAGTATGCCCCCCCCTCAAAGATCTTATCCATATCTTCCAGGCTTATGAAAACTGTTGTAAAGAAGCCTTTCAAGCCCAAGTGTATATCCACTTCTCCGCTTGGCTTCCATTGATATTTAATCCAATTGCGCAACGTTCTTTCTGTGGGCCACAAACCCATAAACTTGCAGATTAGCACATGCATCTTCATCTGGTCCCTATGGAGTTTCATTTGCGGATCGTCCAATGTTACCTTGGGTATCATTGTTGTCTTTGGTTTACATGGGTTGCGCCCTTCTACCCCATTGGGGCTCGTTGTTTATTGCGCAACATTTTGGGTTTCTGATCCTGAGGTGCTTGTCATTGGTGCCTTGAAAACTACGCCTCATGGGCCTTTCTCTCTATCTACTACTACCTTCTTGTATGAGGGGGTTTGTAACACCCTGTTTCCCCCAGTCTGTAAAAATAACTATATTGGCCAAGAACTATGGAAAACACAAAAGATGTGAATGTTTCATTTGACAAACCTTTGTATAGAAGGTCGATGAATGTAAATTATGTTATGATTATGTGTTGCATGAATTTTGGGAGGGGGATGTGCTAAAAGAGACCACGATGGCTAATGAGAGGTGGTGGAAGGGACCTGGAATGGTTGTGTTAACTTCCACCGGGCCTGTACTGTACTGGTTTTTACTTGCTCAAAGATCAAAGCAACTCTCTAACCCTGGAATGGATTTCCTGTCAGATTGGTAGGTGGGGAGGCTCCTCAAGAGTTAATGAGGGGATGGGGGTGAACCGCCCATCTGTAACAGCTCCCAGACCTGACCATGAACGGGGAAATTCGTGCCACACGCAATCTTACAGAGAAAAGGCAAGAGAGGAAGTGTGGTAAAAGGGGGGAAGGGAGGAGAACACGCACGATGGAGATCGCGGAAGAGAACCGAGAGAAACTCGAGAAATACAAGGATTTATGAATAGAGGAGAAGGAGAGTAACCTTCGTTCTTGACTTCCGTTGAGTTGGAAGTAGGAGACTAAATCTCGAGCATCATGGTCTAGCTCGAGGGTGGCTAGTGGTAAATCCGTTCGAAGTCACTGAGCCTGTGGTTGGGTGAAAATGAGCACTCCGCTCAGTAGTCACGTCACACCTAGTGTTTCGGATAAGTTTTTATATCTTGTATCTTGAATTGAATATTTTGGACACATGTTCATGTTTGTACACTCATAGATGGTTTCTGTATAGAAGTGTTTGCCTAGTGTTTTGATCAGCAATAACGGATGCATGCTTATACTTATATGACCATAATCAGTTTATGTATAAAATGAATAAGTTCATAAAACAAGTCCATTCCCTTGAGATTTGTTCCATCTACTTGACTCATGCTATGTCCTAGTTTGATTTCCCAAAATCACCTCCTTCCGGGAAGTTCCCTCTCATTCCAAAGCCGAAGTGAGTTCCTTGAAAAGACTACTGTTTTAGTAAACCCACGAGTTTACCTTACCCTTGACACAGAGTTCATGGCTCGACGAATTAGGAAGGGTTTTCAGTCAGGTCACCAAGCCTAGGGATAATTACCCAAGAAACCGCTAAAGGATCATGTGATCTGAGTCTGGAAACCTTGTACAAGAGAGAGTAGTTCTCTCAGGTTTTTGGCATTTTGACATTTCGGCACCTGGGAAACCAAAGGGTAAGACCCCTCGTTTTCGCAAGTCACGAAATTCTGGTACCTGAAACCCCGACGTTCTCTGTAGATGAGCCAATTTTGCATGAATAGGTTTCAGCGTTTCGGCACCCGGGAAACCAAAGGGTAAGACCCCTCAGTTTCGCAAGTCGTGAAATCCCGGTACCCGAAACCCTGACGCGCTCTATAGATGAGCCGATTTTGTGTGAATAGGTTTTGGCATTTCAGCACCTGGGAAACCAAAGGGTAAGACCCCTCATTTTCGCAAGTCGTGAAATCCCAGTACCTGAAACACCGACACGCTCTGTAGATGAGACGGTTTTGCGTGAATAGGTTTCGGTGTTTCGACACCCGAGAAACCAAAGGGTAAGACCCCTCGTCTTTGCTAGTTGCGAAATCCCGGTATGCAAAACCCCAAATCGGTGTAGCGTGAATGGGTTTCGGTGTTTCGACACCTGGGAAACCCAAGGGCAAGACCCCTCATCTTTGCCAGTCACGAAATCCTGGTACTCGAAACCTCGATGCGCTCTGTGGATGAGCCCTAGGTCACCAGACAGGGTCTTGTGGTAGGAAGAAGGAGTCCCAAAAGAATCTGGACCGCCCATTTGTAGGGACGCGTGGCGAAGATCTAAATCCATCGGGGTTCTGTAGATCGGGGAAATAGGAGTGAAGACGCCACCAAAATCCCGAAAGGTAGAATGCCGAGATTTAATCAGGGCCGTTGATCAAGTCAACAATCTGGACCGTAGATCCGGATGATATTGGACTTTCGAGTCCCGGGGATTGAAAAGGGAAAGGAGGAACGCTTGCATCGCGATTCCCTGAATCGCGAAACCCTAAAAGCATTTAGAGGATTAGCACCAGGTCATAGGATTGGCCGCATGACAAGTGACCCGAGGGAGGAGCTAAAGATCTTTTAGACCCTTTCGGGTTTTGGTATTTCGAAAGGCAGAGAACAGGGGAACACTTGCATCACGATTCCTCGAATTGTGAAAGCCGGAGCACCTTTTTAGTAAGGCCTGTGGTCATATCCAATGATCACATGGAGGAGGATAAGGGAAGGGATGGTCTACGCTAGCCCCCATAGAAATTTGAGGGTTTTGTTCCTCGAAGAAAAGACAAAAAGAAAAAGAAAATCTTAGTTGTCATAGTGGGTGTGTGTCAAATCGATATCAGAGCATGGTTACAACACTTGGCCTACTTGGGCTCATGAACGAGTTGCACATAAACTTCATTTGAAGTACTCTTAAAAGAAGTAACCCTCTACCTTAACCCCCTTTATCAAAAGCCGAAGTTAAGAATGAAAATTTCCTATTGTGTGTATGCATTTGAAAGATATGAATTATGCACTGATTGTGAATGAATATAATGTTGACTAACAACAAGTGTTTTCTTGCACGACAAGTGGACGATCAACCGCGGGAAGCTGCAGACGCATAGAATGATGACGCACCAGGAAGTGGGGGATGGCTCCCACAATAGAGACGAAGAGTCTGATGAAAGGAGAGTGGTGGAGACCCCTCCAGATCTAGCTGAGACTGTGAGGAGCCTCATGGTCGAACTACAGAGCTGCAAGACCGACAATGAGAGGTTGATAAAAGAGAAAGAAAAGCAAACGAAGATTAATGCAGTCTTGCTGCAAAGCTTATCCGACATACAAAGACAATTTCATCATGGACCTGACACCAGTCATGTGGACCAACGAAAAGCAAAGAAAAGTCGAAGTCCCCCTGAGATACGAAAATGGGGTCTTTTAAGTGGCCGCACTGGGAAGAGCACCTCGAGAAAGGTCCACCCCAGAGATAAGGGACAAGCATCGGATGATTCCTCTTGAAAGGAAACTAGCGACTCAGAGGGATCTTCTAGTAGCAGAACTAGTTCTTACTCCCGAAGAAAATGGAAGAAGCGAAGTCATTCCAAAAATCATAATCTCGAAGAATTCAATAAGGCCAAACCACCCTCTTTCGACGGTGAAATAAAGAAGGGAGAGAAAGTAGAGGCCTGGCTGCTTGGACTAAAGAAGTATTTTAGAGTCCATGACTTCTTGGAAAACTTGAAGGCCCGAGTAGCCACTTTCAACTTGAATGGAAAGGCTTCCATTTGGTGGGAAGACCTTAAGAATGTGAAAGGGATTCACAAAGAAGACCTATCTTGGGAACGATTTGAGAAATACTTCAGGAAGAAGTATCTATCGAAAAATTATTTCGATGAAAAGACTAAAGAATTCTACGAACTCAAGCTGGGGCAACACACCATAGAGGAATATGTCAGCAGATTCCTCGAGTTTTTGAGGTACGTACCCTATATAAAAGCAGAAAAGGCAAAGGTGCAATGATTCATTAGTGGACTACCTAAGGACTATCAGAATAGGATTGAGTTTGACGAGCCAAAGGCCCTAGAAGACACTATCCGAAAGGCAAGATATTGTTATGAATAGCTTGGGCATCGGACATAAACTCGTGAAGGCTAGAAGCAGAAGAATAGTTCGGGATCCCAGAAAAACGGGTTTAAATTCCCAAGATTTAAAAACTATAAAAAGGACTCAAGGATGAGCTTCCCAATCTGAAGTGTACACCAGCAGAATTTCCCCTCCCGGAGCGGAAATAAACCTTTTGGATCTACCCCAGGAAAGATTGATAACCCGAAGAAAGAACCCTTGAAATTTTGGGGTTGTGGAGAAGAACATCTACTGAGGGACTGGCCGCACTGACAACAAAACAGTTGGAGAATTTACAACATTCAAGAAGCTACCACCATCAATGACATGGCCAGGAGCATGCCGCAAACTTATGCAGCCTTGGATAATAAACAAGATGACCACCAAGCTTCAGTGGTGGAGATGGAAGGTATGATCACCAACCATCTAGTGTCTATTCTAATTGACCCTGGTTCAAATTTGAGTTATATAGCCCCTAAGGTTGTTGATAAGT
>ML779431.1:156450-172723 GCA_009831015.1 Picea engelmannii | reverse complement strand
CAATGAATGTAATTATTCAAGACATAAGAAAAAACATTATGTGGTTTTCTCCCGCTTTGGGTTTCCACGTAAAACATTGGTGTACTGTGTATGTGTATGATTGTTCATTTGTTCATTGCTCATTATTGGATGATAATTCTACATTGATATAACACTTGGATTAGTTGGTTAAAAAGGATTACAATTGCTCTATTATTGATTCACCCCCCCTCTCAGTAATCCAACAATTGGTATCAGAGCCAGGTTCCTTCAGAAATCAGTTTAACCACTGAAAGGTAGATCATGGAGAGCAACAACTTGTATAAAAATGAAATACCATAGTTTGATGGACAGAAGTATGCTTTTTGGAGCATAAGGATGAAGACATATATGCAAGCACATGGATTTGAAATTTGGCAATCAACTGTAGATGAATACACATCACTAGCAGTTCCACCAACAAATGACAAAGAAGTGAAACTCGGTCAGAATAATTCCAAAGCCACAAATGCACTTCTGAATGGTCTCAGTGAAACAATATTCACCAAAGTTGCACATTGTAAATCTGCTAAAGATATTTTGGATAAGATTCAAAATATTTATGAAGGATATTCAAAAGTCAAAGCAATAAAGCTTCAAACTTACAGAGGTCAGTTCGAACGACTAAAGATGAAGAAAGATGAGAATATTGCAACATACTTCTTATGAGTCGATGAAACAGTGAATGCAATCATAGGATTAAGAGAAGAAATCAAAGAATCTGTAATTGTTCAAAAGGTACTAAGATCTCTTCCTATGAGATTTGACCCTAAGATATCAGCACTAGAAGAAATACCAGATCTAAACTCAATAAGCATGGATGAACTGCATGAAATATTCACAACATATGAAATGAGAACTGAACAAGAAAATCCATATGTAAAAAAAGAAGCCTTCAAAGCATCCAAAAGATCAAAGAAAAAGAAAAAGCAACAAGAAGAACATAGCAACAACAATGATGTCTCGGAAGATGATGAAGAAGTGGCCAACTTTTTCAAAAGACTGAACAATGGAACCGACAGTAGGTATAGAGGTAAGCTTCATTTAATTTGTTTTAATTGTGATGGTATTGGTAATTTTGCTAAAAAATGTCCTCATAAGAAAAAGAGAAATGATGAAGGTTACTCAAAAGACAAACACACATATAAAGGAAAAATAACTACAAAGAAAGTTTTCAAGAAAATCTTATGCACCAAAGAAGACATCTCATCATCACATGAAGATAAAGTCAGTGGCAGTGAGAGATGAAGAGTTCTATTCATGGCAGTAGAAGACTCCGAAGAAGAATATGAAGAAACTGAAGAAGAATATGAATAAGTCGAAGAAGAAATTGAAGAGGCAAAAGTTGTCTATCGAGAAGAATTGATGTGTGCCATAGAAGTTATCATAAGAGAAAAGAAGAAAAACAAGAAACTACAAGCAGAACTAGACAATAAAGAAGACACTAAAAAACTAGAAAAAATGATCACAAATTTGAAGGTTCAAATAGAAGAAGATAAAATAATTGAAGAAGCACTCAAAGAACACTTAGAAGAAAACGACATGATCATTGGAAATTTGGAAGCAAAGATTGTTACATTAAGAAAATATATTCAAAAGAAAAATATGCAGAATAGCTCAAAAGTTTTGGATGACATTATCAACAGTCAAAAATCTCATCTTGACAAGTCTGGACTTGGATGCAATCAGACAGAAAAAAGATCAAGCTCCAAAACAACAGAGCAAGAAACATATCCAAAAAGCTATGCAGAAACAATCAAAGGGGATAGGAAGATATAAAAGGAAGATTACATGGACACTTCTCATCCGAGTAGATTCAAATTTCATAATCAACAACAAACATACAGGCCTCAAGAAGAAGAAGGATTCATAAGAGCACCTCCTTTTAGAAGATCTTCAACTCCCAGTTATCAAACTATATTTTTTGGTTTATGTTATGCATGTAACAATTTTGGACATAAATCTGTAAATTACAGAGCTAACAACAGGAACATAAACAATTTTGAAAGTCATACACAAAAGGGTTATCCAATAAGACCTAGTGAAACACAGAGAGAAAGTTACAACAGGTTTGAATATTTGAGCACTGAAGTAGAATGTTACAAATGTAACAATTTTGGACACATGGCCAAAGATTGCAGAATGACAATTTCTCCTAGAGAACCACAATAGAATAACAACAGTCACAAAAAAGAACCTCAGAAAAGGACATGGATAAGAAAGCAAAATCAATATAGAAATTAAGAATGCACACTCTCGGTATTAACATTATCTATAATTAAAAAGATTAACATTGCCATAGATAGAAAAACCAAAACACTAGAGTTGCTCAAGATGAGAGCGTGAGCGTTAGGGCTCGTTCTGGCGTGAGCGTTAGGGTTTGAGGTGCAGAGAGACTCATGGCGGAGCCAGGGGGAGGGATTCCCGCCCCCTCTCCCACGAAATTGGTCGAGGATGCCTTCCGCGGGCTTATCCACAGCCAAGGAAAGAAGTCTACCCCTCCAGAGATTCCAAAATTCATAAAGAAACTCGATGAAATCCCTAAAATCGCCTTACCTGAAGAGAATCCAATGAAAATAGCAGTCGCACTAGCCAACCGATGATTAGTGGGTCAGTTTATGGGCCTGTGGTCGTCCACTAGAACAACGGATGATTCGATTCAACGAAACTGGAGACCGAATCTAGCGCATGGAGTAACCTGCTACCCAGTGGGAAGAGGTTATTTCATTTTTGAGTTCATTTCTGAAGAAGACCGAGATCTGGTATTCAGAAACAGACCTTACTTCATGGGGATGCAGGGGCTATATTTAAATAAATGGACCCCTGATTTTAACCCATTGGTGGACACGCCTAAGGAAGTGTCGGTTTGGGTCAGACTGCCAAACCTCCCCATGCACTGCTGGGACTTCGAATCATTGCAAAGAATCGGGAATGGAGTAGGCAGGTTCATTGACAAAGCAGATAATAAGGGATAGTATACCTGCGCTAGAATCTGTGTGGAGGTTGATCTGGAGGCAGGACTTCCGGAAGCTGTCAAGTTAACTGTTGGTTCTTGGACCCACTACCAGAAACTGGATTACGAGCACCTGCCGTTCAAGTGCAGGAACTGCCAGGAGCATGGCCACTTTCAAAGGAACTGCCCCAAACTACAAGCCAGCGGGACGGAGGATGTAGAAGGCTGGCAAAAGGTAAGGAGAGGGAAAAACTCGCAGAATGCTAAAAATAGAGACAAGGTGAACCAGGAACCATCAAAAGAGGGTAACCCTAAGAACAGCGCTCCAAAAAACCCAAAACCATAAGGAATTCCCACAATAGTTACTGAAGAAGGAGGAAATCAACATCCAGGAGCCCCAGGAAGCCCTAGCACTGGAGCTAAGAGCATAAGTTTGAGTAAGGAAAATACCAATCTGAACACAAATACTGAGGCCGAAATAGTGGAGAAGGAGGATACTGAAGCAAGTAGCCCAAAAGGATCACCTGACCAGCCAAAGCGTGGAAGAAAGACAGAGAAAAAAAGAAGAGAAGAACTGTCCTATAAGGAAGTAACCCAGGGCACACAACATACAATCCCGGAAATGATGAACACTAGATTGGGGTCGAAATAGGGGAAGACGCCGAAAGGTGGTCCCCCTCCTCAGACAAGTAAATAATGCAATTTGTCTCCTAGAATTGCAGAGGACTGGGAAGCAAGACAAAAGAAGAAGCCTTGAGGGACTTAATAAGGCTAGCAAGACCTGAAGTCCTCCTAATCCAGGAGACGAAACTTGAGGAGGAAGATTTCCTCCGGGTAAGTAACATATTTTGGAAGAAAGGCCGGGGAAGGGCAGTAAGCGCCTGAGGTGCCTCAGGGGGATTAGCAACCCTCTGGGATTCTTCAAAGATCGAACTAGTAGAAGAAGCAACAACCACTCATTGGCTTTTCACTAAGCTGCTACACAAGGGCTCCGGGAATTTGGTAAGTTTATTTAACCTGTATGTTCCTGTTTCAGTTAACGAGAAGAAAGAATGTTGGGATTCTTTAGCTCTTTTTCTTAACCAAATCAACCTTGTAAACCTTATAGTGGCAGGGGACCTAAACGTCACCCTCTCTCAAGTTGAGAAGAAAGGGGGATTGATAGTTAGAGACCCTGCTAGGGAATGGGTTGAATACTTAATTTCAGATTGGGAACTAGAAGACATTATTCCAATAAATGGGAAATTTACTTGGTCTAACAAGAGACTAGGGCCAGGACACATTGCTTCCAGACTTGACCGTTTTCTTGTCCAATCCTCCTTCCTTTCTCTTGGTCTTTTGTCCACCTCCAAAGTCCTTCCTCATTACACCTCAGATCATAAACCTATATCCCTGTCTCTCTTCCCTCCTTCAACCCTAGGCCCAATCCCCTTCAGATTCTGCCCTACTTGGGCGCATCATGAAAGCTTCCTAAATATAGTCCTCCGCTCCTGGAATATTTCCGTCTCTGAGTCCCCTTTCTTTGTATTGGAAGAGAAACTCAGAAACCTCAAATTAAATCTAAAATTATGGGCAAAAAACCTCGGCACACCCATGGATGAAAAGAAAAAAATTCAGGAAACTCTGGAAAGGCACCAAGCAGTCATGGAAGAAGATCAAGTGACCCAGGAACTCCTCAACCAGGAATCTGAAATCCAAAGAAAGTATCACAAAATTTGCAGATAAGAAGAAATGTACTGGAGAATCAAATCGAGGGCGCTTTGGCTCCAAGAGGGGGACAAAAATACCTCATTCTTTCATAAGCAAGCCCAAGCAAGGAACAATTACAATTTTATCAGCGAAATACATTGGCAAGAACAAGTTTACACAGACCCTGAAGGCATCAAAGAGGCAGCCCACTCTTACTTCAAAGACCTTTATTCAGCACCAGATCAAGAGGACCTGGAGATGGACTCCTATCCGCTTTCAGAAATCCCAATTATGGTTACAGAAGAGGACAACAGAATTTTGAACAAGCCTATTAGCATGAAAGAAATCAAGAAAGCAGTCTTCAGAATGAACCCTGACAAGGCGCTAGGGCCGGATGGGTTCACACCTCGCTTCTACATCCATTGCTGGGACATCATAAAAAATATTTAAGCAAAATGGTTATGAGAGCACAGGTCTGTAATAAACTTGGAGGCAGCACAAATTCGTCTTTCTTAGCACTCATTCCAAAAGAAAAAGGAGCCAAAAGTTTTGCCAGATTTAGACCGATTTCCCTATGTAATACTGGGTACAAAATTATTACCAAAATAATTGCAAATAGGCTTAAAAAAATTCTGCCAAGGCTGATTCCGGAAAATCAAGGAGGTTTTGTACATGGGAGGCAAATACTAGACAACATTATCCTTGTCCAAGAAGCTATACATTCTAGCTGCAAAAAAAAGGAAAAAGGCATGGCTGTCAAGCTCGATTTAGCTAATGCCTTTGACCGTGTAAGGCATGAATTTCTGTTTGCAGTTATGCGGAGATTTGGGTTCAATCAGCAATTCATCGACTGGGTGAAGGCATGTATCAAGGCTCCTTGGATTGCTCCCTTGATAAGTGGACGCCCAACCAAGTTTTTCCAAGCCTCCCGAGGATTGAGGCAAGGGTGCCCTCTTTCTCCTATGCTCTATGTTTTACAAGCTTCAATGCTCAGCTTTCAACTGCAAAGTGCTCTTCAAAGTAGAGCTTTATCGGGCATTCGAGTAGTTCCCACAGTTAAGGAGGTCATCCATACACAATTTGCTGATGACACACTCCTATTGGGGGCTGCCAATCTCAAGACATCAAGGAACCTCAAAACAGAGCTTGATATTTACAAAACTGTTCTGGCAGCGAGATCAACTACCACAAAAGCACGATTTATGGCTGGAATTGCAATCCCAGAGAAATGCTGCAATTAATTCGGGCCTTAGAGATGGAAGGAATTATAGCTTGGGACAAATTTATTTACCTGGGAATTCCAATTTTCAAGTCTTATTCTAAAGTAGCTCACTGGATGCCCATGGTGGACAAGCTCAAGGTTAAGATCCAAGCTTGGGGAGCAAATTGGCTTAATAAAGCAGGTAAGTTGGTGTTAATGAACTCAGTTTCACTAGTCTTCCAATTTATCAATGATCTGTTCTTCTCGCCCCCAAAACAATCACTAATAAAATTGATGAGCTGCTCAGGAGATTCTTTTGGGAGGGAGGTAAGAACTGTGAAAGAAATCTTCACTTAGTCAAGTGGGATAAAGTCAAGAGACCAAAGATGGAAGGAGGACCGAGTATAAGGGATGTGGCTGCCCACAATATAGCCATGGGAGGGAAGCTGCTTTGGAACATGATCACAGGGAAGAGATCCTGGAGCAAGCAACTGCTTAGGAAGAAATACTTTTCAGGGGGTAGATACCGATGCTTGGAGAAGCCTGCAAAAACGAGAATAGGCTCGGCCATTCTTTCACCTGTGTCAAAGAGCCACGCCCTTCCTCAGGACTAATCTCACCTGGATTCCAAGGAATGGATCAAAGATCAGTATTTGGGAAGACTCCATTCTCGGAGATCCGCCCCTCTCGGATCTAAGAGAAATAAAGAATATCAAGGACTGGATATTGAATAAAAATTGTAGAACGCTATGGGACATATCTCAGTGGAAGAATGATGCCAAGCGATCCTGGGAAGGCTGGACTCTAGGCAGGTACCCGGAAGAGCTCAAAGAGGAAGCATCAACTCTGTTGGAATTCCTCCAAGGGAAATCGCCATTAAGTGCTGAAAGAAAAGACAAAAGAGGATGGGGATCAAGCTCAGGGGATTACACTTTAGCAGCTGGTTATAAGGTAGTCTCAGCTGTCCCTTGGGCTCCTCCCAATCCTGGTCCGTGGAAATCTCTTTGGAACTTCCCCTCAATCCCCAAGGTGGATCTCTTTGCTTGGACTCTTATTCATAACAGTATTTTAACCTTTGATAATTTGAAGAGAAGAGGCTGGGAAGGGCCCTCTCGCTGCCCCCTGTGTGCTCAAGCAAAAGAAACTATCGCCCATCTTCTTTTCAGTTGTGAATTTTCCAAAGAAGTCTGGGGGCTCCTTGTGGGACCAGTCGCCTTTAGTCTTCCAACTGAGAGTAAGGAGCTTTTTAATTGCTGGTTGTCCCTGTCCCCGTTTGATTAAAAAAAAAATCACTTGCTCAAAATGATCTGGATGTGGATCCCAAAATTTACCTGTTGGAAGATCTGGTTAGAGCGGAACAACGGGATTTTTAAAGAAGAAAGAAGACTGCCAGCTCAGGTGGCCATCAAAGTCAAGACCATGATTTCAGAAGCTATAAATGTGAAGCCTTCTATCCAGAACTCTGCCATGATAACTGAGGAAGAAGAGAACTGGCTCAAAGAGTTCAGACCAACTCATCAGAATAATAACAACCAATCCACTCCTCCAAGAAGCAGAAACTGGGAGATCTGATTTCTAGAACAAGAGTTCCTGAAATGGAGGTCAACGCTAGACGATTGGTGGCTCCTCTTTGATGGAGCTTCGAAAGGAAATCTTGGCAGGGCAGGGGGAGGAGGAATTCTTCTCGAACCTAATGGATCAATCAATTTGTCCTTTGCCTGGGGCCTAGGCTTCGCCTCCAACAACCAAGCCGAATTCTTAGCACTCTGGCAAGGGCTAACCCAGGTTCTCAAGCTGGGCATTAAAGAAGTAAAGATTGTGGAGGACTCTAAACAGGTGGTGGATGCAATAAATCTCAATAAACCACCAAAGGATATGAGGTTGGCTCAGTTATACAAAAAGATCCTAATCCTCCTGGAGCAGCTGAATGATTACAAAGTTTATCATGTGCTCAGGTCGCTGAATGGATATGCGGATAAAGAGGCGAATCAAGGAACACTGCAAAACAAAGGACAGCTAAAAATCAACGAGGAAATTTCCCATCATCCGATCCCCTAAATGCAGAGCCATTCCAGACGAGTCCTATCAAATAGACATGGCGTTAGACAAGAAGGACGACAACTCAATATATTAGCTAGACGGATAAGATCTAAACACAAAGATTTGGAATCTCACTCCACCCGTGAAGAACCCGAGTCGGGACAGGAGGGCTTGTTGTTAAATGGCATTCGTTCAATGCAAAAACCATCTAAACAGGCGGACGAGTAGATCGCAGGAAGCAAGTAAGCAGCGAACGTTCTGAGCATAGAAGTCATGGAATCGGGCTCTAAAACCCCCCTCACGCCAAAAGAATGAATAGACTTGATCAGAGATGAACTRGAAAGCATAAGAGCCTCCACTAATCAGCAAAAATGGGAAACTCTTAACTTCGAAATGCAGGATCTCAGGGATGAACTCTCAGACGAAATACATGTTGGCTTGAAAGACGCGGCCAATCTCATGGGAGACTTAGGAAAGCGCCTCTGTAACCTGGAGCAGAAGGTGGAGGAGTTAAGCAAGGTATTTAGCAAGATCTCTGAAGCATCAGCAGAAGCGGCCACTAATACTGGAAAAGGAGGAGATCGCTAATGGCGCAGCAGCCCGCCTTCATTTTTGAAAGGAGCCCCAGCCCAGGATCTTGTCTAGGCATCAGCAGTCTTTCTTATCAGCTGTATTGATCTTCTAGTAGTAGAACTTTGATTGTAGGTAGTAAAAGAATTCTGGCTGGATAATGAATTATAGAGCAGTATCTATGAGTTGAATTGTAAGGGTTAGGCAGCCCTCTCTGCCATATTCTAAATAAAGCTCCATACCCGTTTATGTTAAAAAAAAAAAGAATGCACACTCTCTCTACAAGCTAAGCAAAAAAAACGTGGTTGGTATGTTGACAATGGTTGTTCAAAACACATGATAGGTGATAGAGACATGTTTCTTACATTAAGAAAGGAAAGAGATGGATCAGTCTCTTTTAGAAATGATGATTCAGCTAAAATCATTGGAAAATACACAGTCATAATTATGAACGAGAATACAAAGGCAGAAAATGTTTTACTAGTAGAATATATGAAACATAATATTCTAAGTGTGAGTCAAATGTGTGACCAAGTTCATAAAGTTACTTTCGATTCACAAAAGTGCGAGATAAGAAAAGAAGGTTCAGGAAAATTGATTGCTTCAGCTGCAAAAACTTCAAGCAACATATATGTGTTAAGTGAAATTGGAAATGAAAAGTGTTGTCCAGGAAAGAAAGATGAAAGTTGGTTATGGAATAGAAGAATGGGTCAATTACATTTTGATAACCTTGTTAAAATCAACAAAAAATAAGCAGTTAGAGAAATGCCCCAGATCACGAAACCAACCAACACTTTATGCAAGCATTGTCAACAAGGAAACCAAACAAAGACCAGGTTCAAATCAAAGGAATATTCAACAACAAGACCACTGGAAATTGTGCACACTGATCTAGTTGGACCAACTACAACAAAGAGTTTAAAATGTGAGAAATACTTTATGCTATTAGTTGATGATTATACAAGAATGACTGCAGTTTTCTTTCTTAAGAATAAGTTATAAGCTTTTGAAAACTTTAAGATCTACAAGGAAATTGTTGAAAATGAAATGGATTCAAAAATAAAATTCTTGAGATCTGATAATGGAAGAGAGTTCAATTCAAAGGAATTTATGGACTACTGCAACAGTCATGGAATAAAAAGACAATTCTCCGTTGCTAGGACACCTCAACAAAATGGAGTTGTTGAAAGAAAGAACAGGACAATACAGCAAATGGCTCGAACAATGCTAATGGATTCCAAATTGAAAGATATATTTTGGGCATAGGCAGTGCATACAACAATTCACATTCAAAACAGAGTAATGCTAAAAAAACATCACTGACAAAACTCTTTATGAGCTATGGAAAGGAAGACCAACAAATGTGAAGCACTTCAAAGTTTTTGGAAGCAAATGCTACATCAAAAGAGAAGATGAGAGAATGTGAAAGTTTGACTCTTGTGTGGACAAATGAGTACTTATTGGTTACTCAAGTACAAGGAAATCATACAAGTGTTACAATCTAAGATTGAACAAAGTTGTGGAAAGCATCAACGTAACAATTGATAAAACATGCAGACCAAAATCAAAGGAAGAAGAAAATGAATCAATGGAACAACCTTTCCAAAAAGAAGAAGAAGATGAAAAAGAAGTAGAAGAGGAATATTAAGAGAATCCGACAGAAGAAAAAGAACAATTTTAGCAAGTGTCTCCAAAGACACCTAGCAGATGAGTACAGAAGAATCATCCTCCAGATTAGATTTTCAGAAATAAAGATGCAGGAGTTGAGACTAGAAGAAGAATTTGTTCACTAGAACAAACACACCTAGCACTCTTATCTATAATTGAACCAAATTGTTTTGAAGAAGCCAACGAGGATGAATTTTGGAATAAGGCCATGGATGAAGAATTTGATCAAATAGAGAAAAATGACACTTGGGAATTGGTTCCAAGACGAAAGAATAAGATTGTGATCGACACAAAATGGGTTTTCAAGAATAAATTGAATGAAGATGGACATGTTACAAGGAACAAAGCTAGATTGGTATGTAAAGGATATGCACATATTTAATGAATCGACTTTGAAGAGACATTTGACCTAGTTGCAAGAATGGAAGCAATCTATTTGCTTTTAGCTTAAGCATGCTCCAAAAAAATTAAAGTGTATCAGATGGACGTAAAATCAACTTTTCTGAATGAGGAACTTGAAGAAGAAGTCTACATTGAACAACCAGAAGGATTTCAGTTGTCAGAGAATGCATATTATGTGTGTAAATTAAAGAAGACTTTGTATGGTCTAAAATAGGCTCCTAGAGCATGGTACTCTAGACTGGATAAGTATCTACAACAGGCATGGTTCAGAAAATGAAGTGCATACAACAACCTCTACATCAAGGTAAGTCAAGGTAATATTTTATTAATTGAAGTTTATGTTGATGATATTATTTTTGGTAGTGATGATGACAGGTTAAGCCAGAAATTTACAAAGGATACGCAGAATGAATTTGAAATGTCGTTACTTGGAGAACTATCATTCTTTCTGGGACTTCAGATACGTTAAAGCAACCAAGAAATTTTTATTTCTCAAACCAAGTATATCAGAGAAATACTAAAGAAGTTCGGAATGGAAGATTGCAAACTAGTTATCACTCCCATGCAAACCAGTTGCAAGTTGAGCAAAAATGATGATTCAAAGTCTATAGATCAGAGGCAATACATGTCAATGATTGACAACCTACTATATGTGACAACATCCAGACCAGATGTAATGCAGGAAGTTGGACATGTGGCACGATTTCAAGCAGCACCACAGGAATCACATGTATTAACAGTGAAGAGTATTTTCATATATCTCAAAGGAACATAAGATTTTGGATTATGGTATCCAACAGGAAAAGATCTATCACTTATTGCCTACACAGATGGAGATTAGGTAGGTTTTATTGATGACCGACGAAGCATTAGTGGAGCAACGTTCTACTTGGGTGAGTTTTTAGTATCATGGCTAAGCAAGAAACAATCATCAGTATCTTTATCTACAGTCGAGGCAGAGTATATTGCAACAACATCATGTTGTACAGAGGTTCTTTGGATGAAACAAACTCTGATAGATATACAGGTTGAGTATGATGAGATGATTCCAATCTATTGTGATAATACAAGCGCCATCAGTATCTCAAAGAACCCGGTGATGAACTCCAACACGAAGCATATTCCAATCAACTATCACTTTCTACGGGAGCAGGTTGTAGAAATGAACATCAGAGTTGAGTATGTGGGCACAAAATAACAAGTGGCAGACATGTTTACAAAACCACTTCCACAGGAAGCCTTTGAGTATCTTCTCCAAAGACTCGAAGTTATTTCTACTCCAAAATGAATGCTTTTGAATGCTTATCTTATATGTCTTAGATCTACATGAGGAAACACCATAAAGAGAACAATTTAGTTAGGGGGAGAAACCCTAGATGGAAAGATACATTTTCCATTGATAACAAAGGGGGAGAGATTCATCAGATGCAGAGGACAGAGGCATGGTTCCAGGGGGAGCAATGGTCACAGAGATGCAGAGGACATAGGCATGTTTCCAGGGGGAGCATGAGTGATATGACTTCAGTATTGCATGACATAATTTCAGTTTTGCATCAGAGTGTTTCCATCAATGCCAAAGGGGGAGATTGTTGATTAAGGTTGGTTGTCATTGATATCAACCCTTGAAGAAACCCCAATAACACAAAGGTTTGGGTAATGGACCCAAGTTTGATTGATTTAAATATGACTCATTATTGTCTTGTCATGGTTGATAATAATTACAAATGGATGAACTCCAAGTGTTCCCCTTATGGTGAACGCCTTCACGGGAAGACGCTTTGCAGATTGAGTTATCCTAGAAGTATGGTTAGAGAACCCATCCTTATTTGTGGAATAATGAGATAAAATTCAGTGAATTTGTCAGTGAAACTATCCTATATAATTTTTTTTTTTCATTCCATTTTTGGTGCTATGTGGAATGTGACATAACTCCTCATGGTTAGAGAGTTATGACCATGAGAAGTTGGAGAACCCAGGTTTGGGTAATGGACCCAAGTTTGTTTGATGGATAATGGTATGAGTTTTGATATATTTGCAGGTAATACTATTCTATATGGATAGTACATGTCAATCCATTTCTGGTGGTATCTGGAACGTCACATAAATCCTCACAGTTTGAGAGTTATGGCCTTACGAAGTTGGAGGACCCTCATATGTCATTTAGAAGCCCCAAAAGGTCAAAGTAGTCAAAGTGGTTTAAGAGATTTTAGAAGGTAAATAATAAAGTGAAGTGATGAGTGTACTATAGTTCAAAGTGAATACAAAATAAATCATTTAAATAATAAATTTAATGGAGAAAATAGAAGTGGGTTAATCCATAAATAAGAAAGTGGGCAAAGTGACTTAGAAGATGTTTTTAAGGAAGTTACTTGGAGAGTATAAATAAGAGGCAATGCTCTCTAATTTTATATCAAACTTGAGCATATTGAATATCTATAGGTGTCTAAGGTAACCAAAGGATATCTAAGCCAAATTTCAGAGGGAAGGTGAAGAAAAGAAAGCTGGAATTCAAGGGAGGATAAATTTTTTTGATGATGTTTTCTAAGGTATGCTATTTACAGGCCATCTCACCTTTTTTGCAATAATTTTTTTTTCTAGAATTATTCAGACCGGGAAATTTCTATTCCATTGAGGAAACATATCCAAGTATCTTTGGTAAAAAATTCAGCTTGTGGGTCATTGTATTTTTGGAGTTACACTCCGTGGAAAATAGGGTTTATGGCTAGTCCCGAGACTAGTCTAAAACAAGTGTTTCGGGTAAAAACGTCATAACTTTTTCATAACAGATCCAAATGAAGTAATACCAAATGTGTTGGTTATAGTACAGTCTTTAGTATTATGTGTAACATTTTCATATCGATTCAACAAATATTTAGTGTGGGGCACACTCTACAATGTCGCCCTCTAGAATAAGATAGAATTCAACAAGGTATGCCATTTTTGCTATAACTCCTTTTCTGAGAGGTTCCAAGTAGTGACACCTGGATGAATTGCATAAAACACACTAAAGAAATTTTTTATCAGTTTCATATATTTATTCATTACATGTACAAAGTTATGATTATTTCAAGTTAGGGTTGTTGACTAATCCAAAACTAGTCATGTGAGACTAAAAAAAGTTTGATGAAAATGCTAGTCTCTTGTTGTTAAAGTTAAGGAATGTTTGCAGGTATGTGATCATATACACTAGGTCTATTACAAAGTTACAAATCATATTTGGATGATGAAATTGATGAGGGATTTTGGTTAAGGTACATGTTGGGTACATGGTTTAGACAAGTAGTTGATGAGTTGGCACATACATGAGTTGTATAGTTGATGATGTTGGTATGTATTGATGATTCATAGATTATTAGTAGGTGACACATGATTGGTACATACTTGGTACATGGTTGGATCCACTTGTTTATGGTACAGGTTGTTTGGTACAGGTTGGTGCATGGTTGATGCACTTGTTTATGGTACATGTTGATTACAGGTTAAGGTACATGTTGATGCATGGTTGATGCATGGTTCAAGTTTATTGGTATAGGTTTACAACGACATATATCACAGTGATAGTGTGACATTGGTTCCATCATTCTACTTCTACTTCGGGGTAGTTGGATGGGGCAAGGACAGGTGGTTGTAGCCACCTTCCAGTTGTAGACGGAGAACATAGGGGGTTGTAGCCTCCTTCTGGTTGTAGCCAGAGAACTGGGGAGTTGGAGCTTCCCTTAGGTTGTAGCCTGAGAATCCAGGGGGTTGGAGTCTCCTTCCATTTGCAGCTGGAAAATAAAGGAAATTGGTGCTTCCAATGAATGTAATTCTTCAAGACATATAAGAAAAAGTATTCTGTGGTTTTCTCCCGCTTTGGGTTTCCACGTAAAACATTGGTGTGTTGTGTATGTGTATGATTGTTCATTTGTTCATTGCTCATTATTGGATGATAATTCTACATTGATATAACACTTGGATTATTTGGTTAAAAAGGATTACAATTGCTCTATTACTGATTCACCCCCCCTCTCAGTAATCCAACATAAGTCGTATTTGTAGATGAACTATAGTTGGAATGTTTATAGTTGCTAAATGCGTCAATCATATTGATTATGTGGATGTAGGATTGTTTTAGAATTTGTATACTCCTGCGCGATTAAATAAAGTTGATGTATGACTGATTAAGTAATTTAGATTCTCTTGCGCCATTAAGTTGATGTTGATGTAAGATTCTTTAAGTAATTAGATTGCATGCGCGATGAATAATTGATATTTAAGATTGATTGATGGATCTAGATGATTTCGGTTGATTGGATTAGCGAGATTTAAGCACCTCCTTGTTTCTCAGAACAATCGCCAGCCCTGAGACCTTAAATGGTCAAAATCAATCGGATGAATCCTAGGCCTGAGTGTTGCTTATGTGTCCTAGAGCTCCTAACCATGTAGGATAGGTTGGGTTGGTAGTATTTCATATTCAATGACATGGTTGATCATTATTTATATTGCTTCGATTGATTGAGATGTAATGAATTGCATTGTTATTTATTTTTATGTGTTGATCGTGTGTCGCTATCATTTATATTATTATGTTGGCTTGTGTTATTATTGATTACAATGATGTGCCACTTGTAATGATTTTAATTATGATGTCGTGTTGATTATACGTTTCTATGAATTATGTGTTGACGTTAATTTCCTAATGCTTTTAATAAATATTTTTGTTTTACCTATTGTACTTCATTGTGCCACAACGACGAGGTCATTACAGAAGAATGCATGAGGTAGGGTACTGGCAGGTTGATATCCTCTACTCTTGAATGCACATGATATGAAGTGTGGTGTTTTTCACTCCTTTATGATTTAATGTCATCAAGGGGGTCACACATGGAGGTGAAATTTCCTCTCGAACACCCCCCACCCCCCCCAAACCTTTTTTCACACCAAACCAAACCAACACCTAATCCCACTCTTATATTTTCTTGCAAATTTTCCTCCATGTTTAGATTGTGGGGGATATGGAAAAATGATATGGAAGCATAATATTCTCTGATCCAAAAAGTATCCAGAGAAGGCTAAGAACAAATCAGAACTCACAGAGGAAACTCAGGATGCTCAGAATGGCCTCAGCAGACAGAGAAAGAGAAAAAAATTCAAAGTTCCCAAAACTCTGTAAAAATGGCATTATCGCTAAGAGTGCGTCGCAAGCTTTCTAGCGGAGCAAATGGATCATTAAATAGAGTTACTTATTGAAATATATTCATGGTCAAAGTTTGGTCAACTTAGCCCAGTCAACAGGGGATGAGTCAACATCCATATTGCTGACGTCAACATCCGTACAACACACATGGAAGGAGAAGAAGAGGACACGTGTCATGATGACATCAGCATGGTGATGTGGAAGCACCAAAGGCTGCCATGTGTCACCCAGTTTTGGCACTTTCGAGACGATCTATAGACCAATAGGATCGTGCCATGTGGCAGTCCATTGATCCGTTAGGATTTTTCGAAATGACTATGGTTGAGTTTTATTTGCATGCATTAATTAACCATTGGGAAAATTTAATGAAAGAGCGAGAAAAGAAATGAATTATACAGCCATTAGCATATTTTCAAATCTGAAATGGAATGAAAATAGCAAACCATAATGCACAAGTTTGATAACGGAGTTCGGCAACTTTGCCTACGTCTCCGGGCCTTTTCTCTGTGAGGGAGGCTTCTTGATTTCTTTTCGAAAGCTTATTAGTACATCTTTA
>ML779431.1:89293-151608 GCA_009831015.1 Picea engelmannii | reverse complement strand
GGGAGGAAGTTGGAGATGGAAACCAACTTTCCCAACTATTTAACCAAGGCCATGTTGAGGCATTGGGGGATGCTTTGAGAGCTTTTGGACGGTTTTGGAGAGCAGAGATGCTGAGGCAAAGCCAGGTCTAAGCCAGATTGAGGCAAGGGAGCTGTTGAGGTAGAGATGCTGTCGGACGATTTCTGAGAGTTCGTTATATCCGTTTCAAGTGTCGTAAGTTGTGAAAGATTCTAGAGATCATGGAGAACAAGACCAGATCAGTCTAGGAGCCAATCGGAAATTGTAAAGATGTACTAATAAGCTTTCGAAAATAAATCAAGAAGCCTCCCTCACAGAGAAAAGGCCCGGAGACGTAGGCAAAGTTGTCGAACTCCGTTATCAAACTTGTGCATTATGGTTTACTGTTTTCATTCCATTTCAGATTTGAAAATATGCTAATGGTTGTATAATTCATTTCTTTTCTCGCTCTTTCATTAAAGTTTCCCAATGGTTAATTAATGCATGCAAATAAAACTCAACCATAGTCATTTCGAAAAATCCTGACGGATCATCCATACAGTTCGTACGCTGATGTGGCATAGTGACGTGGCATGCTGACATGGCAGAGGACGATGTGGCCTAAGGGGAGGTTGCCACGTGGCCTAATTAGGGGCTTCTAGATAGTGCCACCACCAATTTTGGCAGGGCCACTTGTTATATTAATATATATTACAACAAAACAAACCCAAAAGGGGGAGGCCCGTAGGTTTGACCCCGGGACCTCCTCCCCATACAATGCCTTTATATTAATGCCCAAACCAATAGGCCAACAACCTATGTTGGTATCAATGCTCGTGAAAATTACTTATATGTTCAGTTTGACTAGCCCTGGGAGGAAGGCACGCGTACCCTACGACCTTGGGCACACATTTCTATGCAGTCCAGTCATTAATTACAGGTTGCATAGGGGCACAAAAATTGAGATGAATTTTCGTCTTGGGCATGGGAGTGCCAGAGTTGGATTGAGGCACATAGACAGTCATTTTTGGGTAATTCGACGCCACGAATTCAGTGGTGTTGTCTGTTTTTTTATTTGAGCATTATTTTTGCAGCTTGATTTCATAATGAGGTATACTTATGTATTTTTCTAAATTCTTTTGCTAAGTTAATGAAAGAGCCTACCCATTTGAGAGTAGGACCCAGAGACGTAGTCCACCAGGGATGAACTCCATTATCAAATTTTTGTGTTCATATTTGATGATTATGTCTCTTCATTTTTGAGTTTTTCCTTCTTTAATGGTGCACTTTAATTTATGCTCATTTAATGTAATTCTTTATAAGTCACTCTATGAAAAGATCCCAGATCATGTTGGTATTAGAGTAGTCGTATTTGACTTGAATTGTTGAGTGTGAATGCTTACTAGGGCCAAGCATAAGCAGAGTGAAGGAACTCTTAAGACTTTCAATCCCGAAGTTGGTCGTGCATCCCAAAGGAAGAAAATGGCAAAAGAAGACAAGCGTGATGAACAAGAGAAAAAATTTCATATGGTCTTTTATCGCATGTCAGAAATGGTCGAACGAATGTATGGAGATTACGAGAAGAGGATGAAGAATAAAGGGAAGAAAAAGGAAGCACATGCAGATGACGATGCTTCGGTAAACCAATGGGTTGGAGTAGATCCTCCTGAGCCTCCATCTTCACCTTCAAGTTCTAATTCTTCTTCCTTTGAGCATTCTCGTCATTCTCATCATTCTAGCCATAAAGCCTCTTTTAAGAAACCATTATTAAAACTTGATGTAAAATTTTCTTTACCTATGTTTAATGGAGATGTTAATCCTGAAAGGATAGATAATTGGATCCGACAGGTTGAAGTATATTGTCGTGTTCAACATATTGATGAAGAGGAAGTTAAAGTGCATCTGACTTCTCTATGGTTGGAAGGCACAACTCTCGTATGGTGGGAGAGCAAGCTTCAGGATATAAATAAGTGTGGCAATCTTCTTTCCTCATGGTGAGAATTTAAATCAGCGATAAGGAAGCAATTTTATCCATTAGGGTATTTACATAAAGCAATGATGGAATGAAAAACTTTAAGGAAAAGTAAAGGTCAAAATGTACAAAGTTTCACAGAAGAATTTAGGAAGAAAGATCTTGTATTAAAAATTCCTTTGGATTCTTATGAAACTTTAATGAAGTATAATGGTGCACTTCATAGTTATATTCATCATACTTTTCTCTTGTTTAACCCCACTAGTATTGACGAAGTTTGTGTGCAAGCCACTCACCTTGAGAACATGGGGAAGTATGTTCAAGAAGATCCCACGAAGAAACCTTCCAATATCCCACATAAACCTTACAGGAAGTTTAAAAGAAACGACAAGAAGAACACCACAATGACAAGAGAAGGAAGAAAACCATCTTGCACTCATTGCAATAAAAGCAGTCACGATGATGAACATTGTTGGAAACTACATCCAGAGAAGAAGCCAAAACAGTTAAGTGGAAAGGGGAAGACAAAAGCGTTGTTACAGTGCAACAAGATCTTGGTTCTGATTCAGGAGATGAAGGAAAGATCACAACGGTTGGAGTACAAGGTAAATATTCCCTTTACGATATTTCAAGTTCCAATTATGAATCTCATGATGATGAACGAAAGATGAATGAATTATTTCTTATAAGAGTTGTATCTAAACACACTAAGATAGATACATTATTTGATCCAAGTTCCCAAGTAAACTTAATATCTGAAGCACTTGTCAAGAAGATGGGTCTTGAAAGGAAACCACATCCGAAGCCTTATCCTCTTGGTTGGGTATGTGATAAAGAAAAACTTAATGTCACCAAACAATGTAGGGTCATATTTTCTATTGCTTCAAAATTGATTGATGAAGTGGATTTGGATGTTGTACCACTTGATATATGTGGCATAGTGTTGGCAAGTCCTTATCTTTATGATAGAAAAACAATCTTCTTTCGTCATGAGAAAAAAATACCACCTTACTAAGGGGGGAGTGGAATATAATGTTAGAGTTCACAACATGAGGGTAAATACAACACTTGTTAGTGTAGGGAAAATGAAAAGACTCATAAACACTAATAAGAGATATGTACTCATGGTCGTAAGAGAGAAAGATGTTGGGACATCCGACGCTTTCCAAGGGTGTGATCCATATCATAAAAATGGATTAACTGATATTGTTTCTAAGTATGATGATATTTTTCAGGAACCAGATGGATTACCTCCTAAGAGGAAAATCCAACATGAGATACATATTCAGCAGGATTCTTCAATTCCTAATGTGGGCATGTACAGTATGTCAATTGTGGAGATGACAGAGATCAAGAAGTAGGTACAAGGATTATTGGATCAAGGGGTCATTAGGCCAAGTTTATCTCCTTGTGGTTCTCCGATCGTGATGGTGCCAAAGAAAGATGACACATGGCGAATGTGTGTCGATTATCGGGCCTTAAATAAAATCACGGTGAAAAATTGATACCCTCTTCCTCATATAGATTATTTACTTGATCAGTTAAAGAATGTTGTTTATTTCACTAATTTGGATTTGTGCAGTGGATATTATCAAATCAGGGTCGCAGGACAGGATGCATGAAAAATTGCCTTTAAAACCAAACCTGGATTGTTTGAGTGGTTAGTTATGCCATTTGGGCTTTGTAATGCTCTGACAACTTTCATGTGTGTGATGAATGATGTATTCAGGCCTTTCCTAGAACATGCGAGGCATGTAAAGAAAATATTGGATACTTTGCAAAGGGAAAAGTTGTATGTAAAATTGTCTAAATGTCACTTTAGCAAGATTGCACTTGTGTACTTAGGTCATATTGTGGGAGGAGGACAATTAAAAATTTATCCTTCCAAAATTGATGTAATTGTAAATTGGCCTGAGCCAAAAAGTGTAACTAAAGTCCGAAGCTCCTTAGGTGCAATCCAGTATTGGAGAAGGTTCATTTCAAACTTCTCCTTTATAGTAGCTCCTTTGCATGCCTTAACCAGTGTGAACAACACTTTTTAGTGGGAAGGAAAGAAACAAAAATAATTTGACACTTTGAAGGAGAAGATCAATACCGCACCAGTATTAGCACTGTTGATTCTTCAACAACCTTTTGAGATCGAGATAGATGCTAGTGGATACGCCATGTGTGCATTATTTATGCAATATCGTAAGCCTATTTGTTACCACTCTGAAAGTTTTAACCAAGTTGTTGTTAACTATCCTACATATGATAAATAGTTATATGCATTAGTCCAAAGCATAAAGAAATGAAATAACTACTTGTTAGGGAAGAAAACAATCATACACACAGATCACCAACCCTCACAGAAGCTATGTGTGCAATATTGATGCAATACCATAAGACTATTTGTTACTACTCTGAAAGTTTTAACCAAGTTGTTGTTAACTATCCTACATATGATAAAGAGTTGTATGCATTAGTCCAAAGAGTAAAGAAATGGAAGAACTACTTGTTATGGAAGGAAACAATCATACATACAAATCACCAACCCTTATAGTATCTTCAAGCAAAAACCAAACTGCAACAATCTCGACACTATAGATAAATGGGTTTTCTACAAAAATTTCATTTGGTAACCAAGTACAAAAAGGGTACAAGTAACAAGGTAGTCAATATGCTTTCTAGGCCTCCTATTGTTGCTTCTATTATTTTGAAGAATACTTCTTTATATCATGATAGCTATGTAGAAAAATATGCCATCGATGAATATTTTAAAGAACTATATTAGAAGCTAACCCGCGGTGCACAAGTAGAGAACTATTGTCTGCAGGGAAAACTACTCTACCATATTGGAAAGCTATGTATTCCTACAAGTGAACAAGTCCATGTAATACACGAAGCACACACTTCTCTTGTTTCTGGGAATTTTGGGGTACGAAAAAATATGGCTCATTTGCAGAGGTTTTGTTACTGGCCTCAAATTAAAGAAATTGTAACTAAATATGTAAAGGGGTGTGTGATGTGTTCTACTTGTAAGCCCACTAATAGAAAATTGGGGCTATACTCACCACTTCCTGTTCCATCCCATTCATGGGAAATTATCTCCATGGATCTTGTAGGGGGTTTACCAATGACCAAGGGGGGTCATCACTATTTGTATGTTGTAGTGGATAAGTTCAGAAAAATGTGTATCTTGATGCCATGTAAAAAGAAGATCAATTCTGAGCAGACTGCTAATCTCTTCTTTCAGTATGTTTGGGTTCACTTTGGGTTACCCACATCCATTGTCTCAGATCGAGATACTTGATTCCTTAGGGACTTTTGGACTAGCTTGTGGAGAATGATGGACACCAAATTGAAGAGGAGAATTGCTTTCCATCCACAAACCGACGGAAAGACATAGGCGGTAAACAAAATAGTGGTACTTTTTCTTCGAGGCTACTGCAACAAACATCCCAAGTTATGGGATGAACAAATACCCTATGTACAACATGCTTACAACCGAGCTTTACATTCTTCCACTCAGAGTTCACCTTTTGAGACATGTTTGGGGTACCTACCCAAGGTTCCTTTGGACTTGATGTATGGGAGAGATGTCGATGTGAATGGAGAGAGAACAGAGGACAAAACCCACAAGTTCATCCAGAGGATCCAACAGGTGCACCAAGTAGTCAGGGATCAGTTGGAGAAAATTCAAGCACAGTATAAAGCTCGGCATGACAAGCACGGGATTGATCATCAGTTCCAGGTTGGAGACCGGGTATGGCTTCACATCAGCAAGGAGAGATTGAAGGGTGAAGGCAAGAAACTCAAGCCCATTCATTATGGACCCTTCACTATCTTGGAGAAAAGTGGTACCAATGCTTTTCATTTGGATCTTCCACCTTATATGCAGATTTACTCAGTTGTGAACGTAGAGAACTTGAAACTTTTTGAGCCTACCATGATCATGGATCAAGATGAGGAAGTTTCAATACCTTCAGTTCATGATTTTTCTCCTAAGTACTTGGATGAGTTATAGGAAGATATAATCCTGAACAGAAGGACGAGGACTTCACGTAGGGGTGATGTTGATTATCTTCGAGTAGGCTTAAAGGGCACACATCCAAGCATTGAGGCAAAGTGGATTGAGAAGGACAAAGTGAGGGGACTCTTCCCTCACTTACATATTTATTGATGAAAGCTTTTGGTGGTCCAAAAATCTCTCAGTGGGAAGGTGTGATCCAAAAAGGATCTAGAGAAGGCTAAGAACAACTCAAAACTCGCAGAGGCAACTTAGGATGCTCAGAATGGCCTCCGCAGACAGAGAAAGGGAAAAAGTTAAAAGTTCCCAAAACTCAATAAAAATGACATTATCGCGAAGATCACATCGCAAGCTTTCTAATAGTACAAACGACTCGTCAAACAAAGTTACGAATTGAAATATATTTGTGATCAATGTTTGGTCAACCTAGCGTAGTCAACGGGGGATGAGTCAACATCCATCCATACAACACACGTGGTAGGAGCAGAAGAGGACACATGTCATGTTGACATCAACATGGTGATGTGGCAGCACCAAAGGCTTCCACATGTCACCCATTTTTGGCACTTTCAAGCCGATCCGTAGACCAATAGGATCGTGCCATGTGGTAGTCCATACAGTCTGTATGCTGATGTGGCATGATGACATGGAACAATGACGTGGCATGTTGACGTGGAGCTGACATGGCAGAGGAAGACATGGCCCAATCAGGGGCTTCCACGTGGCAGGCGGAAAAAGCACAATGACAGTCCGTGAGCAAATTTTGAAAAAAAATAAAAGTCTGGCGGGTCCGCCAAATCTGGTGGACCACGCCAAACTTGGTCGTGATATAACCGTTGGGATACTGGATAGCTCCACCGCCAATTTTGGTGGGGCCACTTGTTATATTAATATATATTACAACAAAACAAACCCAAAAGGGGGAGGCCAACACGTTTGATCCCGGGACCTCCTCCCCATACAACGCCTTTATATTAATGCCCAAACCAATAAGCCAACGGCCTATGTTGGTATCAACGCCCTCGAAAATTACTTATATGTTGAGTCTACCCAGCCCTGGGAGGAAGGAGCGCATGCAGTATAGCCTTGGGCGTGCATTTCTATGCATTCCAGTCATTAATTGCAGGTTGCAGAGGGGCACAAAAACTGAGATGAATTTTCTTCTTGGACCTGGGAGTGCCATAGTTGGATCAAGGCATGGAGATAGTCATTTTTGGGTAATTCGACGCCACAAATTCAATGATGCTGTCTATTTTTTGATTTGAGCATTATTTTTGTAGCTTGATTTCAAAATGAGGTATACTTATGTATTTTGCCAAATATTTTGCTAAGTTAATGAAAGAGCCTACCCATTTGAGAGTAGGACCAGAAGACATTGTCCATCAGGGATGAACTCCGCTATCAAGTTTTTGTGTTCAGATTTGATGCTTATGTATCTTCATTTTTGAACTTTTCCTTCTTTAATGGTGCACTTTAATTTATGCTCATTTAATGCAATTCTTTATAACTCACTTGATGAAAAGATCCTGGATCATTCTCCCACTACTAGCACTCATTAACAAAGTCGAGAAAACTTTGAGTTTGAGGGAGTTTTCAATGTTGCAATGCCCTTATTATGATCATCAAGGCACTAATAACTGTGACTTTGCAAACTCATGTTCATGCTAGGGTGGATAGGTCTTTAAACACATATAAAACCTCCACCTCATTATACCTCATTATTTGTGGTGGTGCCTATACCCCATGTGTATTCTATTTCTTTATTACCTTCAATGTCATATGCAATTCCTAACACATGCCACCTCGATTGTTCCATTCTCTCATATTAGACATATACTAGGATGGATTTTGGATTTTCCCAATCATAAGATTGGAAATCACCTTCAAACATGAAAGTTTCGAATCTGAATTTAATTTTTTTTTATAATTCCCATGACCAAAACCTTTACTTCAACTCCATCATTGTTTTTTTTTTAGAAAACTTAAAGATGTAATTAAGAAGTTATATTTGTGATCCTATAAGAGGTTCCCAACCTTCAAGCGATCCTAAATTACCGTTAGATGTCCCATCAAATTATCCTTAACCAATCATGATAACAATAAGCAACCCCTCTTGATTTTAAGTTTTTTTGGTGAAGGCTAAACTCTAGCTAAAATGCCCCACTCCTCAGTGGTGTTTCTAGAGTTTTTGGTAAATATTTTATCATCTAATTTGCTAGAAATTTAAAACTACATTTCTATCAAGCAATTTTTACAATATTTACAATTGATAACAACACGTCAGGGGTTTTAGCCTATTTTAAACTAACCTAAATATACAAAATTAGAAATTGAACAATAGACAATCAAAATATGCAATTCTATCCATCACCAAATAATGAAATGAAAACAATTTAGTTAGTGTTTAAATTAAATTAATTTTCTTCCTTCAAAATCAAGATAATCAAGAAGAGATTCACCTAATTTTTCAAATTAGTCTCCACAATCCGAACATGGCATTTGAATTGAAGTTATCAACATTAATGTACGTTGCCATCAATTCTTTTTATAAATAAAACACTCAAAATATAAAGGACATATAAACTTTTAAGAGATTTAATTTGACCATATAACATGTCTAACAAGAGTCTCAAAGAGGAGTTTCTTCTTATTCCAACTCCAAAGATCAGCTGATTTACAATTGTTTTCAAGCCCATAATAAGCTTTCCATCCCCCAATAATCCTTTTCTCAATGCTATAATTCCAATTGAGCTTGTGGTGAATATCAATTCCAAGATATTTGTATGAAGTCACTTCCTCCAAGTTGTTGTTGTCATATACAAAGGTATCATAAGGGATATTATTGGATTTAATAATCATGACCTTAGGCTTATAAGTATTAACAATCATACCCATATTGGAGCAAAAATCCTTGAGGATTCTTAGTTGGTTTTCAAGATCATGGGGACTCCTTGCCATAAGAACGATATCATTGGCATAAAGAAGAAGATTGATGACTATACCAGTGAGAGTAGGGCCGACACAACCTACTTTTTCCAAGCATTCTTCTAACTTATCAATGTATATGCTAAAAATGGTAGGGGAAAAGGGACAACCTTGTTTGACTCCAATATTGCAGTTAATCTCTTTTGACCAGCCCTCGGTGTTTTTAAACTTAGAAATAACATTCTAATACATCCTTATTGTAGCAGCCCTCAACTCGAGAGGTACTTTTATCTCTTCCAACCTATTCCAAAGGTTTTTCCTAGGAATCATGTCAAAATATTTTCTAAAGTCAACAAAACAATAAAAAAGATTGGTTTTAGTATTGAGGAACTCCTCTACAATGATCCTAAAGGTAACAATATGGTCCATAGTTGAATGATATCTCCTAAACCCGGCCTGGACTTTAGCTCTTTTATCGTGACTTTCTAGCCAAATGCTAATCTTCTTTTCCAAAATAATTCCATAAAGCTTGGCTAAAATCAGGCTAATCATAATGGTCCTATAATTAGAGGGAATGTTTTTATCCCCATTTTTAAAAATAGGAACAATGAGGCTTTGCGTCTAGGGTTTAGGGAAGCCCTGCTTGATTGCTAAATTGAAGAGCTTGTGTATGTGAGGGATAAGGATTGACCCTCCGATTTTAAAAATTCAAGCTCGGTAGCCTTCAATGTCCTTAGCTTTCCCATTTGCGAGCCGCTTAACCCCAAACTCTATGTAATCTAAAGAAAAAACTTCTTCCTTTGTAGGGACAATAGGAATGGTGTCCATGGCATTAGGGAACTCATAAAGACTTTTTAAGGTAGGAATTCTAGTCCGTTAAGGGAATCCTATTATTTTCTTTAGTATTGCATTTTAGAATTTGGCTCGAGAACTTCTTAGGATCCAGCTTGTATAGTTGTGAAAGTTGTTCTTGCCTTTTATTGATATAGTATCTTTTTTTCTTTTTAATTAGGGCTTTGTATGTATTGATCTTATCGAGTTTTAAGGGCTCATTAGAAGCATCCCTAATGGCTTTCCTAGCAATTTTACATTCTTTGTCATACCAAGGGTTGGTTGTTCTATTATTCTTTTTATGGGACACCTTGAAAGAGAACTTGTTAATAGAAGTGGAAAGGGTAGTTGTAAAATTATGATAGAGTTCTTCAATGTTGTCCTCATAAGTTAGGAGGTTTAATTTACTATTTAAATCCTTTAAGAAAATGTCAACTTTACTTTTGTCAAAGCACAAATTCCTTTGATTATCAGAATTCTCTTCAATGGTGCTCCTATGCATGGAGAATTTTAGAGTTAGGGTTAAAGGTTTATGATCAGAGTCAGGCTCATGGTCGTTTAAAAGGTCAAAAGTTGTTATTTGGTTGGAAACGGGGATATCAGATAACACATAATATATAACACTGCTACCTAGCCCATGAATACATGTAATTTAGTTGGATTTTGGCCACTTCATTACTCCATTGAAAATTATTAGGTCTTGAGAGCTGCAGAGCTTGACCAACTCAGTACCAAAGAAATTCTCAATTAGGTCTTCAGAGATTCTTTTGTAGCTATTAGATAAAACAAGGTCCTCATCTAGCCATAAAGGATGATGGTTGGAGTCATCACTTAAAAGAGTAGCTTGTTTAGTTGCAGTCCTAGCATTGAAGTCTCCTAGTAGGAGGATATTACCTTCATTTTTCAAATTATAAATATATTTTTCTAAATTATGATAGGGACAATTTTTATCTAGATTATTTTTCTTATAAAAAGTAGAATTAATAGGTGCAAAATAACAAATTTCTATATACATCTTCTTAGCATTGGTGTCTGAAATTTCTATCCAAATGTATTGATTAAGAGGGTCAATATTATGAAGTTGAATGTGAGGAGAAATGTTTTTTCTAATATAACAAGCTATGCCTCATATCCCTCTACGGTGGGATTTTTTGTTCCATGCCGACCACAAGACAAATCCTTCCATGTTAGGGACCTTAGACTCCTCATGCTCCCAAGTTTCAGCTAGACAAATAATATCAATATCACTCGGGATCCAACTTATCATAGGACCTTTGCACCATGGAAAGCCACGACAATTCCAAAAAAGGATCCTAAGTGTCCCAAATTCCTATTTATTATTATCCTTCTGGTCTCTATCCCTAACAATAGCTTTTCGATTTCTAATTATTGCCCATTTTCCTTCTTTCCTGGCTTCTTTTACCTTTTGAACTTCCTTCCTTAATTCAACTTGGTCTTTGGGAATAAGGTATTCATTTACAAATATTCTTGACCCTTTTAAGCTCAGAGATTTACTAAGTATTCTATATTTATGGTCATTACAACTTACTTTGACACAGATCAACCTATCTTTGTGATCAATTATTTTCCTAGCCTCTTTGCTTCTATGAGGTAAGTTGTATCAATTTGTGATTTATTTTTTAATTCTTCTTTTACTATTGCTAGCGTATCCTCCTCTTGTTGTTCTTTCATACCAAAAATTATGAGGTTCAAGGATCTTTTGTTACACTCATGGTCCAATTCGATTAGCTTATTCATTTCCTCTTTGATGGGTCTGATATCCAATTTGTTTTCCATATTACTGAGGGTCAAATTGTTGGTTAGTTTTCTTCTAGCTCTTTAATCCTATCTCTCAAGTTGTGATTTTCTTCAACCCCTCCTTCTTGGGTTGATTGTTTATGTTTTTCTATTTCTTGAATTCTATCCTTCATTGTCTGCAATTCACTCTTGAACCCTAAGAATATATACTCTATTTGATTTTGAATGGTATCTTTAATTTTTTTATCAATCATTTCCTCTAGCTCTATTTGGAGTTTTATGTCTCTTTCTTCACTCCTTTTTTCTAATGTTTCTAACTCTATTTGGATTTTGGCATCTCTCTCTCTTTTTTTTTTTTTTCTATTGATTCCATATAATCGTAAAGGATCTCTAGGGTGATTTTGGGGGGCCTCCCTTTGTTAGGCTAAGTTTTTGGAATAGGTGGTGGAGTGCTCATATTGAAAAGAAGAGAAAAAAGATGTAACAATTATTATTATGGATTGACTTTATCTCTCAAATCAACTTTTACTTTTGAAACTTAAAATAAAAAATATATATATAAAATATATATTTAAATCTCTTTATGCAAAATTAAAATTGAATCAAACTAAAAAGTGACTCACCTCATTTCGGATGTCCAAATGCTCAACCCTTTTGATTATATAATTTCTACTTAGAATTAATTATGGAACTAACTATACAATAAAAAAAATAGAAAAATAACATATGTATGAGTTTATATATGGATAATTATAAGTCGAAGGTTAATGATACTAAAAAGCGTCATGTCATGGAATTGATTCAAGTTTATTGATTATCATTATCCTTCATCTCAAAGTAAATTATAAATTTGACCAAGAAAATATGTTTTTCCTTTTATGATAAGGAGACAAAGAAAATATAGGGATACCATTAGTCAATTGGAAAAATATGTCTTAACCAAAGAATCTTGATGAATGGGGAGTAAATGACATGGTGTTTTTCTCTGGGGCATTAGCAACAAAAGGCACTTGGAAACACATTAATTTTAGGGATTACAAGAAAACAATTTGAGTGAGGAGATATATCTTTCCTTGGTCCTTGGAGGATTGGATTAAAACAATAGATAAGATATTTATAAGATTTCCTACTTTTTGGAAAACAATGGCAATATCTTTTGACGTGAGAAGAAAACCTTTATGCTAAAGGGTAGGAAATGGAAGAAAATTAAGGCTAGGATCAGATGAGTGGATAGGAAAGATATTTAATGTGTGATGAGTGATAATTTAATGGTGAAACTAGCAAAAAAAAAGAATGAGTTTTCTTGAAGATGCAATCAACCCTCTCTCCCAAACCCCTTAGACATCGTCACATCTAACTAGTTGGAGGGGTCTAACATTGGTTTAATCCAAGAATCATTTTGAATGTTACATATCCCAATTAGTAAAGGTAGGTATAAAACTCACATATGAATCATATTCCCTCAAATAGGGGGAAAACCCTAATATGGAAGAATTTTTAATTGAATTAGGATAGAAATAACATTTTCCAACTCAACAACAAGTTGATCATAATTGGTGGTGGTAATGGACATCGAAGGTATAACTACAACTAAAAATGAAATTATTTATGTGGTTGACACTATCCAATAAAATTATGACCTAGGACAACCTTGAGAAATGCAGTTAGGAGGGTCCAAACAAATAGTTTGTGATATGAGATGGAAACTCAAGAATCAGTTCATTTATTTATCCATTACCCCTATACATGGAAAGTGTGGAGATATGTGAAGGGACTAACAAATGGGAGAGTTTATTGGGATGTATTGGACTTAGAAAGTACAATGGAATCATGGTGTTCATGGAATGAATGGATGCCAACTTTATCTCTCTAAATTTCATAGTGATTTGGTCAATTTAGAATACTAAAATAACACATTGTTTGCAACAACGACAAGGTGAATAGCTAAAATGTTTTATAGGTTAAAATCCTCCCTTCCATATGAGTCTGACACCAAAACTAAATCCTACCAAGCCATAATGAATCTTCTTTCCAAAGTTATAATTTCAACATTTTTATAGTTATAGTTGCACAAACGAGTCGATCTCAACTAGACTACTAGAGAGCAACACTTTTTTTACTTTTGATAATCAGATTATCATAAATCTACTTTAACTTTCAATATTTTTCTATAATCACAAAATTGCTATGAAAAAGGTGATAAAGCTTTAAATTTTAGATTATAGTTTTTATGGAAAATATGATATGCACTTCTTTCTTAAATTAAATAAAAGGAGTATTGCTACAAAGTGGAATGATTTCTTGAATTTGTTAAGAAGTAATGGAATATCCCTTAATAATGAAGAGGATAAAATTGTTTGGACCTGGAACAAGTCCTTTGGGACAGTCATAGTTAAGTCAACATATGAAGCATTAGTGACTTTAAATATGCACGTAGATGGTTTGTGGTGGCATAAATAGTTATGGATGTTGAAGATACCTATCAAGCTTATTCTTTTTGTTTGGCTTTGTATCCATGACCACATAATGGCTAGTGAAAATTTCAAGCACAGAGGAGGCTATGGTCCCACATTATGCAGTTTTTGTCTCAACAATGAAGAATCTTATAAACATTTATTTGTCGATTGTGAGATTGCACAGGAAATTTGGAAAGAAGTGTGTGACTTCTTCAAGATCAAAGGAGTGTGTTTCTCCTTGTCTCTAAATGATTTTATTTTATCATGGTTTTTGTCTTGGCCAAAATTTAGATATGTTCCCTTTTTTGTCATGTGGGGAATATGGAAGTACAGGAACAAAATCCTATTTGAGAATTCACTAAGAAATCTTTCTAAAGCGGTATCCAAAAAAAATTTGGTCATAAAGAATTTCCTTTTGATCCAAGCTCATAAATTTTGTATTGCTTCTTGAATTCGGTTTACTTTGGGGAAAATCCTTTAGGCTTTTTTGATGGTGTTGTTGCAGGGGGAACATGTGGAGTTGGTGTTGCAATTAAGAATAGTGCAAATCATCATTTCAGAATTTATCTGGAAGTTGGTATGGGTTTTAATATCAAAGAAGAGTTGCTTGATTTATGGACTCTCATGACTATTTCCCAATTGCTTCATATTGAAGACTTAATGGTGGTGGGAGACTCAAAGGTGTTTTTGGATTGGTTTGCAGGGAAATCTCGTCTGAATATTTTAATCCTTCAACATTGGTTGAATAAAGTTTTGGTTCTAAAGAAGGCTTTTAGGAGGATAGATTGCTTTCGTAGTCATAGAAAAATTAACTCCATGGTTGATGCTCTCTCGAAGAAAGTCCTTGGGTATGAACAGGGGAATCTTTTTTATGAAGAAATGCTTGATGATCAAGAGATAAGATCAAGTTCTTTCTATGTCTTATGATTTTAGTTTGTCTTTCAGTATTATTATCTTTTGGAGGGAGTTGTTTGTTGTGATTTGTATAAGCTACTCAACAATTTTGAAGTTTATGGGTACCTTATGATTGTATGGATTTTAAATCCATTTTGTTGGTTTCATATTTAGTTTTGAAGATAGGCTTATCGATAATTACATGTTGTAGATAGATACATTCACTTCTTATGACTCTATCTGTCATTATATGTATTTGGAAAGCTTCCTTTGATTCAATATGAATAAACTATAATTTTCTTCTTCTTTTTTGCAGAAAAAAATAAAAATAAAAAGAGTACAACAATTTTCCAAGCAGTATGTGTATGGGGTATTATTAGCTAGCTTTTAGTTATTTTCTACAAATAAAATTTAAGTGTAGATTTAATAAAGTATTATAATATATTGATTATATTTTGACATGATTTCATAATAATTTGTTTATTGGTTATGGAGTATGATTTAAAATTTCTTTTGATTGATTGAGATTTCATCTTCATTGGATGTAAGGAAATAGGTTAATGACACAAGATCTATAGGCATTTGGGAGAAGTGGAAGTTTATCCCCTTATGAACCACCAATGGGTTATTTCAGATGGTCAAGTTTTGTTTATACACAATGATGTTGTTGCACATCAGGGTCTTGAGACCGTATCAACAAAGACTACACTAGTAACCTTGAGCACTGTAGACTTTTTCTTGCTTTGAGAAAAAAAAATGTTTATCTATTTATTGTGTCCAATTTTTAAATAAAAAATAAAATAATATTTTATTTTACTAAATAAAATAATATAAATTATAAATAAATTTACTCACTACGATAAATTTATAAACAATAAAAAAGGAAATAGGTTAATAGCCCAAGACCTAGAGGCATCTGGCAGTAATGAAAGATTGCCCCCTTATAGACCACAAATGGGTTATTTCAGGTGGCATGGTTTTCCTTGAATAACAATGATGAGTCAGCTTGCATTCGCAAATAGTAACCAATATTGAATGATGAGGCTGATTTTCAAGCCAATCTTTACTCCAAGTTGGACGAAAGGATTATGTCGATAAATCGTNGCTGCATACTGCATTCCCTTACTCTAGATTTAATTATTATGTTCATGGAGTATCCAAAGGCTATCAAATGTTTTGTTATATATCCTTGATGAGACATAGAGTTAGTAAGCCTATCACCACTATTACATCATAGAGTTGTCTTAGTGTGTAAGCATATAAATGATTTGATGAGTGGGTGACAATTTGTGTGTTGATTTAATATTAAGTTTGTTCTTAAAGGGTCCATTGCTAGTTCCCTTGACTTTGCGTTTGGCTCTTGAAGTGCTAGTGTTGCAGATGATATATCGAGTGTTACCTACAACTCTAACTTGGTTAGGAATTGAAAACACTCTATGGTGTTTCTAGGTTTCCTTTATTGGTGGCTCTCTATTGTATTCTCATGGTGGTTTTGTTTTTTATAGTTTATTTATGGTGGTGCTTTGTGGGAAGGAAACGAATCCATAATGGCACATTATCATTATTGCAATTGGTGTCATGTCTTATGTGTGTTGAAAGAAGTTGAACATGGTTTGTAGAGGTGCAATAAGGATGTGGAAAAAGTTCATTGCAATGTCACTAATTTCAATTTTAGTTGGTCTAGGTTGTAAGAAGAATGGGAAGGGAGAGAATCTGTAGAGAATAAATTAAGAGATGACTATGCTATGGAGAACATGTCTCAACTTCTAGTGCTAAATGAATCACAAAAAAAGTTAGAAATCATGCTTATCTCCTATGGGATATATATAGAACTAGAATTCCAACTTGACTCTTTGAAATATCAAATGTTTCATATCGTGGTGCATCTTGGCCTTCCACGTGAGGTTCTCATTTCTCCTCCTCCTTTATCCTCAACAACAATAGGGAATTCATCCTTGCGAGTGCACTCTAAGAATGTAGATGCTATGGATTCCCATTCTCAAGTTGTGGAGGTTCCTTTGGATGTTGCTACATTGGTGCACCATTTGGAAGAGGAAATGTAAGGAATAGGGGAAGCTTGGAATTCCACGTTGGATTCATTGTTAGTGCCCTTCCTATGCATAAATATTAGATATGTGTTTTCCATTTTCTAATGTGTGTTATATGAATATTTTAGACTCAATTATGCCTCTTTTTTAAATGGGATAAAACTAACCTCTAATATTTTTGTATTATCTTCTGTTTGGTTCAACAACAACTCCTTTCAATACAAAAATCTAATTGTTGCTCTTAAAATATACATATATAATACACAATTATACCAAAAAAACATTTATAATATTTTATTATGTTGCACTTGCACATAGTAATGTTTGAATATCTCCAACTTTAGGAAAAGGGGAAAAAATAAAGATGGTATGAAAGGGGAGAAGATAAGTATGGGTGCACATGGTACTTTTGTTTTAGAAAAAGGGAAAAAATAAAGATGATATAAAAGACGAGAAGATAAGTATGTGTATGAAATGGTGATGTTTTGGTAGCTGCGAGAGGTATTAACCTCCAAGTGTAGCCTTTGTACTTAGATTAGAATATACCAGAAGCAAGAGAACCATTAAACAGATGTGGAATTACCCTAGAAGAGAAGTCGACCCAAGGAGAATAATAATAAAGAAATAGAAAACCCCAGAAAGAGAAGTCGGCCCCACCTGGAAAGGTCACCTGAAAGACTAGTATAAATAAAGGAAGGCAGTCGCTCATTTGACACACACTCACTCAACAAAAGAAGGGCACAAGTCTGAGGAGCAGTAGATGCAGTTGCAGCAGAAGCAGGGCACAAGTCTGGAGATGACAGTTCAACAATTGTCGTGGTGTAATCTTAGTCTTTCTGGCATCTATCTTGTGTGCTTCTCTTGGTAAAGGAACACTTCTATTAATAGAGGTACATTCTCTTGGTATTGTGTTGTTGATGCAACAATGGTATTTCTGGTTAGGGTTTATTTGTTGGTTCTAGTGTGGACTTGTTGGAATCATTCTATCTAAGAAAAGGTTATTGTGCTTAGGGGTGGAATATGTGGATGTCAATGGTTGGATGACAATGATGTGACATTGTCTATGGTTAAATGAGCATACCAAAATTTTAACATGGTATCAGAGTTGGTTTCCTTCATAACAATTTAACTGGTGGAAGGAAGATCCTCAGTTTCCCCCAATGTCAAGATCATTGAGAAATTACTAATCCCACTAAGAAGGTCGCCTAAGGAGGGCGCTTCTTTTCCCCAGATTAGATCTAAAATATTCCGAAGTTGAAGAGCCAGAGGGAGATGAGGCAGTTCCAGTCGCAGTGCCAGTTGCAACACCAGTTACAGTACCAGTTGTAGTTCCTCTCATCCAGTGAAGTTTTTGGAAACTCATTGAGAGGATGTTGAAATTATTCTTTCCCTAGATCAACTCGCTAATCATTCTTTCGACAGTTAGGGTTTCTAGTTTTGCAGCAACAACAAACCCTAACCTAAATTCATTGGGAACTTTCAATGAAGTGTTGGGCCTTGTTTTTAGTTTTCCAAGTGCGCCCTACCCTAACGCATCTCTAACTATCTTCATATTGCAAGTTGGAGCACTTTGAAATTTCTGAGTTCATCATTGTGTGTCATTGTTGTTGGAGGTATGTATTTGTATATGTTTAAACTATATCAATATATTGAGGGAGTTTTCAAGATAAGGTATATTTTGTCCAAGAAAAAATCGTAGATCCAAAGGGATCTTAGATCCATCACATTCAGATGAATAATGCACTCCAAGTTTGATTGTTTTGATATGCCTCTAGTTGTTATGGAATTATTGTGATCTTATGAACATATAGTTGTACTTTGATCTATTGAAGTCAAACCTCTGGTCAAATTTAAAGTTATAAGATGACTTTAGTCAAAATATTAGATTGATTAAGGTTGAATTTTTAGATTTTATTTGCATTATATTCCCTAACTCAGTTTTCTGTCAAGAAAGAATATTGTATTAGTACAGGGGACAGGTTGGAGAGAATACTTGAGTCAAGGAGACTCGAAAGAAAAGAAAAAACACTCATTCTTGAAGATAATACTTCAGGTTCCAGGTTTGATTGATTAAATTGATAAGTTTCCAATTTGCACATATCAAGTTTGATAATTTCTACATTACAAGTAAACATTATAGTTGCGACATCAATATTTGAAAGGTTTTATTACTACTAGATACAATGAATATCTGATAGCATGTAAGTACTATTTATATAAATGCTTATTGTACTTGTTTGCAGGATGAACTAACATCTCCTCTAGGAGATATTTCTTGTTTTTTTTCCAGGTAGGTCATGTTGGTAATGATATGATGATTACCATGAAATTGTCTTTTATTCTTGTTAACATAGATATGTTCTTATGAAAATGATATTATATTGGAAATTACAGGTTACCATGCAGGAATGATTGGTCACAACACTAGAAGAGTGTTGTTCCTATTTCTTATTATTGCATTTTTAGTTTGGCTCTTGTTCCAGGTAGGTCACAAGTGATAGCTATGAGAAGGAGCTACTGTGATGATTGTTCTCATTATTGTTTTTATTATTATTATAAGAGTATTATTCTTGTCTATTGTTTTCCCTTGTTGTTGGTCTTGTTTCGGGCAAGTTACGGGTGATAAATATGAGGGAAGTTATAGTGACGGTTGCATGAGGAAACATATTAGATGGTCTCTAGTTTGAGACATGGAGCATATTATCCAGATACAAAGTTGTATACACGACCACATACATCCATGTACCGAAGAAAAAGAGGACAAAGTTAAAACCTTCTGGAAAGAAGGGTACTTTTGTGAAATACATAGTATCTCATATGGAGATTGATTGTAAGGAGAAGAAGGCTCCAAATATGATCGAACAGATCCCTCTAGTGTAGTTGATCACTCTTCATATCATTAGGAAGAGTTAGTAGAGCCAGAAGAGCCTACCCATAATCGTTGTAATAACTATGAAGATACCAGCGTGGTTCAACACTTTGTAGGATGCAAAGATATATAACATTAATGATCCGTATCATGAGAAGGAGCATATGGATCCATCAGTGGTGAGGCAGGCAGCCACACTAAATACCATCTCAGAAGGAGATAGAGTTCAAAAGGAGTCAGGCATCACGATCCAGAAGGGAGAAGTATCCTCCCTTGGACCATTCATAGGAGATTAGACTTCATAGGAGATCATCACATACAGAGGGAGAAGATGGCTCTAGAGATTATATAGACTCAGAGGGAGCATGGAGACTCAGAGTGAGCCTGATCTTAGAGAGATTCAATGGCTTAGAGACTTTCATTCAGAAAGTGTTCCTCCTTAGATTAATATGGGAGAGAGAAAGATGTCTTCCAGGACTAACAGACAAGTGCCATGAGTTGAGGAGGCTAGATCGAAGCTTCAAAGGCTTTGAGGAGATATGAGAGATCCTAGGAAGATTCCATTTTTTCAGTGACAGAGGAGGAAGCTAGTCAAAAGGATTAGGATATGGATTTTTCCTTGAGACCGGAAGGGAAGTTAGTGGTGACTTCCAAATTGATATACAAGATCAAACATGCTGCTGATGGCAGCATAGAGATGTACAAATCCTTATTTGTGGCCAGAGGATTCTCCCAGCAAGAGGGAGGAGATTATGATGAGACACTTGCTCCAATAGTCAAAATAAGTGTACATAGAGCAACCAAAAGATACATGAGAAGGATTATCATGTCTGCAGATTGAAGAAATATTTGTACGAGCTTAAGTAGGCACCCAGGGTAGGATATGCTAGACAAATATTTTGATGATCCTAGGATTGGTTGCCTACACCGATGGTGAAGAATCTAAATTTATTGAGTGATACATCTTCAGAGACAGTGGATTCCACCATGTATATACAGATGATTGGTTCGTTGATGTACTTGACGAACACTAAACCAGATATATGCTTTGCAGTGAACACTTTGAATCAGTATATGGTTGAACCAAGACATGTTCACTTGGTTGTGGTAAAGCATGTGTTGAGGTACCTAAAAGGTACACTTGACTATGGACTCATATATGTTTTAGATCATGAGATAATCCTACAAGGTTATACTAATTCAGATTGGGCCGATAGTGTCACAGACCATAAGTGTACATCTGGATGTTGCTTTAGTTTGGGATCAGCTATGATATCATGGTTTAGAAAGAAGAAGACTAGTGTGGCACTCTGTATGGCTGAGGTAGAGTATATAACAACCTGTTCAACTAGCATTGAAGTTGTGTGGCTTCATAAATTGCTTGCAGGATTGTTTGATCTCGAGTTAGAAGCGACTTGTATCTGGTGCGACAACCATATTTGTGTGAAGTTGTCAGAGAACCCGATGTTTTTACTTGAAAAGTCCAACCATGTTGATATAACGTACCTTTATATCATATATATGGTTCATAAGGGATCGGTGAAGCTCCAGTATCTCGCTACAGATGAGCAGATAGCAGATGTGTTGACCAAGCCTCTGTTAAGAGTGAAGTTTTTGTACTTTAGGGACAAGCTTGTCATGGTCCAGAAGGACGTCCCTCGTAAGAGGGAGTGATGAGTCACATATGCAATTCTTGGGGAAGTATCTTTCAGAGTGTGGTGACAATAGGTGGTCATTTACATGCAAGTTACTAAGTGTGGCACTAGTTAGCATGACCTCGCACAAGGTCAGTAGACGCGGATCCTTCGGGGAGGGCGAGTTTCCCAAATTTTCAAGATGGAGGGCGAACCTGTGTGGTTGGAGGTATTTCCTAGCCTTGGGATAGATGGGTAGTGTGTGCACTACATTTCCTAACCCTCATAGTTAGATGCCTAATCAATGTGGGTTGGATGCCTGGTGTGCCAACTAGAAGGGATAGTTCTATATAAGTGCTCGTTTGATCCAAACTTTGTGTTAGTGAGTTGGATGACCCTATGTACATGGGTGGTCGTTTGATCCAGACTCCATGTTAGTGAGTTGGATGACCCTATGTACATGAGTGATTGTTGATCCAAACTTCGTGTGAGTGAGCTGGATGATCTTATGTGAGAACTAGATGCCAGATTCTGTGTGAGCTGGCGAATTGCAGTTTCCCAGACTCCGTTTGGATTGGGTGGTAGTGTAATTTAGTGTGAATTGGATCAACTGGGTAGTCGCCCAGAATCCGTTTGGATTGGGTAGTAGCGTAGTTATGTGTGTGAACTGGCCCATACTGAATAATTTTCCATACTCTGTTTAGATTGGGTAGTAGCACAGTTTTTTGTAAACTGGCTCAACTACATATTCTAGATTCTATGTGAGCTGGATGGTTTCCTAAGTCTGTATGAGTTAGATGCCTAATTGTGTGTGAGATAAATGAAATCCATGTAATGACATAAGGTTCGAGAGGACGATGAGGTTGTTCCCACTAGAGAGATGTTACATGTGTTGATGAGGCCCCAGATGCATGACTGTGACATGACCATCAGATAGTCTGTGCGTGTGACTAAGACAGAGCTTGTGTGGCTATGATGGTTATACTTGTGACATTATCTATTTGATAATGAGATAACCTATGTGGCCATGCTACTTGTTACATGATATGTTTGATCATGAGATGGTCGTGTGGCCATGCTACTTGAGACATGATCTGTTTGATCATGAGATAGCATGTGTGGCTATGGTGATGTTACCTATATATTTGTATGCAAGACCATGTGAGTCTTTCCCATGCCATGTGAGATGGATGGATGTGTTTGAGACCATTACATGAAGAACACTTTAGTTAATACCTCCCTAGCTAAGAGGGATTGTTGACTGCGGGAGGTATTAACCTCGAAGTGTAACCTTTTTACTTAGAGTAGAATATTCTGGAAGCAAGAGAACCATTAAAAAGATGTGGAATTACCCTAGAAGACAATTGGCCCAAGGAGAATAAGAATAAAGAAATAGAAAATCCCAGAAAGAGAAGTCAACCCCACTTGAAAAAGTCACCTGACAGACTAGTATAAATAAAGTCAGGCACTGGCTCATTTGACAAACACTCACTCAACAGAAGGATGGCGCAAGTATGAGGAGCAGTAGCTGCAACAGTTGCAGTTACAATAGAAGGAGGGTGTAAGTCTGGGGAGGGTGGTGCAACAGTTGTCATGGTGAAATCTCAATCTTTCTGGTATCTCTCTTATGTGCTTCTCTTGGTAAAGGTACACTTCTATTAGTATAGGTACGTTCTCTTGGTATTGTGTTGTCGCTGCAGCAGTGGTATTTTTGGTTAGGGTTTATTTGTTGGTTCTAGTGTGGACTCGCTAGAATCATTCTATCTAAGAAATGGTTATTGTGCTCAGGGGTGGCATATGTGGATGCCTATGGTTGGGTGACAATGATATGACATTATCTATGGTTAAAAGAGCATACCAAAATTTTAACATGAAAGAGGAGAAGATAAGTATATGTGGGTGAGAGTGAAGACATTCATTATTAAATTTTGGTGAAAATATTAATGTAAGATAAGTTGGTGTTATTATTTCAAAATATTTCAAACAATAACGATTTTCTTAACAGATTAACTTTTTAAAACTATGGAGATTTAGGAAATAATCTCTCTGATTTTTTAATATAAAAATAAAAGTTCAAAGTAAACTAATTAATTCGTTACCATTTTTCTCAAGCTCCAAAAAAATAAATCTGGTCTTAATAAAAGGTAATAATCATCATCCTATAACAAAAATATTTAACATTAGTGAAAAATAATCTTAATAAACAATACCAATCATCATCATCATCATCTTAATAGAAAACAAAATATTTAACAATCATCATCTTAATAGAAAACAAAATATGGTGAAGAGTGTTATAAACAATATTTATCATCAATCATATGAGAAGTCACAATAAACAATAAATTAAATATATGTCACATATACATTAACTATTTAAATTTACTTAGTTATGGACAAATACAAAAATATATTTGTTTATATATTCAAGCTCATATAATTAATTATAACTTATGATGCTACATTCACACCTATTTCTTAGATGGTATACTTAAGAAGGCCCGTTATGTTATGGGGACAAACTTATTAGTTTTGAATATTTGTTAAAGTTTTTGTTTTTATTCATTAAAGTTTTTGTTTTTATTCATTAAAGTTAAGGTTGATTAAAGTTAAGGTTGATTGTATTTTTATAATAATAATAATACTAATTTAATTTAAGGTTATATAATAAAATAAAATTTAAGGTTATATAATAAAATAATGTAAGAGTTTATTTATTTATTTGTAAGATAAAAGATTTTCTCTACACAATAATTTCATTGTTTAGTTTATAGAGATGTATATACTTTACTCTCTATACATTATTTTATGGTAAATTTATTTTTTCTCAAATTTAAATAGTATTATATAAAAGTAATTATATTCATTTATCTATCTTATTACACGAGGGTTTCACCATGTTGATCAATATCTTATCATCTTTATTCATAAAGGTTTTTTTTGTTGTTGTTGTTAATTATGAAAAATAAGGTCAATATATTGTAGGTATTGTGGGGAGATGTGCGGTCTTAGTGGGTTTATAGGTATCGGGGGTATAAAAAAGGGCATCTAGTTAAAATAGGGGTTTGTTTTATTGGAAAGATGTATTGTGAGGGGGGTTCAATAAAAGAATTTTGGGAGGTATTTATCAATATGTAGTGAAATTAGGGGTATTCTTTAATATCCCACGAACGCATGCGCCATTACACATGTTCACTAAGTGAATACCCCGTGTCTTATTAGTAATCAATATATTAAATGTCATCTAAAAAATAAAAATCATTGCGATCAACACTAAAATATTAACTAAAATATATCTAAACAAAAATTAATAATAAGTCCCCTACATGTCCTTGTTCCCTTCCATGCCTATACTTTTGAATGATCTTAACACATTTTCTTCAAATTCATTGCTTGAGTGGTTTTTTTTATCTCTTCTTATTCTTTATACTACTTAAGTATTGTTGTACTTCACCATCGATGAATCTCTTGACTTTCTACGTTAGACTTCTATTTGTTGGAGCTTAGAGAGAATCCTTGAATGACTCATTGGAAACCATGTTACAATACAAATTTGTCAAAACCATTATATGTTGTCATATGGCTAAAAAAGTTGTGATTGCTTATCTTTTTTTTTGAAATTTCCAAAATATTAATAATTATATGAAAATCACCTTTAAAATAAAATTTTTAATTATTTAAAATTGATTTTAAACTCTTTATAATTTATGTCCAAAATTTTTCCCACAACCCCTAGAGAAGTTCCTACCGATCCTGGCCTACCCTTAAATGCCAAATCAAAATTATATTTAACCAATCCTAATAGCAACATACACCCCTCTTGATTTTATATTTGAGGATATTTTCTTCATTTATGAAGAACCAAAGGTTAACCAAATTTGTTAAGTTAGACTCTACAACCTTATCAAAGCATTTGATTTGAAGTTCCATGTTTTTAAAGAGAAATTAACTCGATTTATATTAGAGATATAAATCATTTACATCACAAGTAGCCATTACAATTCGTCCCGGAGACCCAGCCAGATTTGACCTCAAGACCTCCTCCCAACACTTGAGAAAGGTATTTGATTTGAAGTTATCCACATGAATGTTCATTGAAATGGATGTATCATATGTACTTCATAGTATTCGTCCTCAATCCACTAAATTATATTCGTATTTTATAGATAAAACAAACATTCCGAGTATAATGGATATCTAAATTTGTGGAGATTCACTATGAACACTAAAGGGTTTAGTGGTCATTATGTGTACCTTTCTTATCAAAAAGTACTTTCAATATCGAATACGTGACAAATTTGATTTTGCTCGCAAAAGTGAAGATATGCTATAATTATCAATTTATACTAATAAGAAATATGTTATCAATTTATACTAATAGAAAATGGAAGATATATTATTTTAATGAGATAGTTTGTAATATTACATAATAATAATTATTACAATTCGCGACATTTAAATTATTAGGAGTGTTAATAGTGAAATGAAAGAGAATTTTATAACAAATGTTTGTACCGGGTACTTGATTAAAGAAAAAAGGACATGATGACAAGACATGTCACATAAAGATGAAAATTGGTGCGTTGTTTCTTTGAGAGTGACAAGTTTGTAAATATGAGCTTGTTTAAACATATTCACATTCATTAGAGAATTTGGGAAATAAATTTTAGATAGTACATTTTGGTCTTTCCATGCCTACTTAGATGGTGCTATCAATTTGGGAGCAAGTGGAGGAGAGGTCTAGTAGTTATAGCAAAAAATAGAGAGTAATATTTTAGATTTGGGATGAGAAAGGGAATGAATAACTAAGAAGAACTAATGTCATTTTTCACTATGATGACCATTACCTTGGAGAAGGGTATATAGTCTCTTGTTGTATTTGGTGACTAAAAACTTGTTGATGATTAGTTTTCTAGTGATCTATAGGTACACATATGTACTTATAGAATTGGGTTGCAAGAGCTCGTTCCATTGCAAGCCATTTCAAGGAAAATACTTTTAATCACAACTATGAGGAACTCAACTCTAAGGAAGACACACAATCTAGGTAGGAAAAAGCTTCGAAGGAAGGTTCATTATGGCTTGAGAAGACATCAAAGGATAAGACTCGATCCCAATCCCTATGAACTAGAATGTAATATGTAATTGTGACTTAGGCTAGTGAGTCGATAAAGTTGGAAAGGGGTCGGAGTGCCTAGAAATGTAATGCATATATATATATATATATATATATATATATATATATATATATATATATATATATATATATATATATATATATATATATATATATATAATACATCGTTGGTTGCAAGACAGACAAGGACAAGAGATAGGGGGATATGATTCCACGATAGAGGGGGCTAAAAGGGCTAAGTCTTTTTATTATATTTTATTTACCCATTTTAGTTTTAATTGAGAAAAGTGGTTACATGAGCTTCTTGGGGAGGCCATGTGGTTCTTGGTTCTTGTAATTATATAAACCCTTCCCATGGGTTGTTTGGGGGTTGTTCTTAGTTCTTCATTTCATTTTGATAATTTCTCATTCACTCTTGCTGGTTTGTGTGCTCTTGGTTGGAGCATGGAAACAAATGGTTGGAGGAGGAGAGCCATTGTGAGATGGTTGTGAGGAATTACTAATCATTCCATGTTGGAATGGATGCCTATGTGCATGAGATTGATGGTAGTTCTGACATAACTATCACAATTGAGAATCTTTGGAGTTTCCAGCATGGAGATTTCCTGACCAGTAGCATGAGAGCCCTGGAGAGAAATGGAATAGCCTAAGGGAATGCATGTCAGAGAAAGGGATTCATTTCTTTGGGTTGTGCGGGCTGAAGGGGAAAGAGGGTTGGAAATTAGGATTGTTGTGTGGTTAGGAAAACTTGAGAGCTAATTAGCCAACTATTGTGTGTTTTAGATTTGGCCTAGGACCCGTCCTTGTGGATTCATAGCCCTGGCTCGGGGGTGACCTGATGTTGAGAATTGAAACAATAGTGTCTATGGTTGGGAGGAACGTCCTTGGTCTGCAACCAATTAGTGATGGTTTAATTAAAGATAATTGATCTTTGTATTTTCTGCATAATTTATATTCTGCGGTGTATATTTACTTTGAGATTCGTATTTATAATGTAAATGTTTGTTGGTTATTGATGTGCATGACACATTATTCCTTTCTTGGATGGTTTAGCATGAATCTGGATTAATGCATGTGAGTATTTCATTCTTCTTTTTTAATTACTTATTATCAGATTTCAAAATTGGTTCAAGAAGTGCACTATTGAAGTAGCATGTCAGGCTTGTTGGTGGATGGGTACGTTGCAGATTGGTATCAGAGATTTTGGTTCTAACACCGGACTTGCATGGGTCGAAACAAGTGTGAATTAGACAAATTCTCTATTTCATATTTCAGTCTATGTGAATTTGGGGGGGAAATGAAGAGATTAGAGTGAAATACCCAAATTCATGAGCGGATTCAACTTTTTATATGGCTCGGGGTTGTTTGAGAAGTGAATGGATTCGATCTGTAGAGTTGTAGAGTCAAATTCGGCTTGGGAATTCAAGAAAATTTGAAGTTTTAATGGCCTTTTTAGCATGGGGAAAAGTTCAGAGAATCGATGGTCGAGATTATGTTCGATCTCCAGATCAATGGTCGAGATTCATTATGAAAAATTAAAAAACAAGTTGATAAAGTTTCGAAGTTTGACAAGTTACCATATCAATGACTGAGATTCATTTCAGTGGTTTGAAAATGAGCAAGATCGACGGTCCATGGTCGCTTTCAGCCATTTGGGAAGTCAGAGTAAATCAATGGTTGAGATCATCTTGGCTAGGAGATCGACGACCCAGTTTCACTTGGGATTTTGGCTGAAATTTCCTAAGTGTTGAAGTACGGCCAAGAGACATCTTCGATCGTCGATGGATGATGGTCGCGGATCGGTGAGTTGGCAAAGTGTCGAAATTAGGCCAAGAGACATCTTCGATCGTCGATGGGCGATGGTCAAGGATTGAAAAGTTTTGGCAAAGTGTTGAAGTTCGCCCAAAGAAATCTTTGATCCCTTAAGGTCGATGGTCAAGGATCGACAAGATTTGGTGAAGTGTTGAAGTTCACTAGAAGATATCTTTGATTGTCTATGACAGATTGTCGACGACTGATGGTCGGGGATCGACAAGTTTTTTTGAAGTGTTTAAGTTTGCCAGGAGATATCTTCGATCGCCGACGGCCGATGGTCGAGGATAGACAAGTTTTGGATAAGTGTTGAAGTTCGCCAGGAGAAATCTTCGATCACCAACAGCTGATGGTCAGGGATCAAAATTTTTTGGCGAAGTGTTGAAGTTCACCAGGATAAATCCCCAATCGTCGACGATCGATGGTCGGGGATCGACAAGTTTTGGCAAAGTGTTGAAGTTCACCAGGAGATATCTCTGATCGCTGATGGTTGATGATCGCACATCAACAAAATTAGTGCGATGTCCATATTCTTCCAAGAGAAATTGTCTATGGCTGATGGAGAAACAAAGGTTATGATGTGTCAACATCCATGTCAACCCAATGGATGTCTTAGGATGATGTGTCATGCCAGGTCATCATCCACATGTCATGCCATGTCAGCATAATTTCCATGTCAGTGAAGGGATGGTCAATCATCGATGGTCAGGGTTCAGCCGGATTTGTGAACAATATTGGTTTGTCTGGGAATATCACCGATGGTCGATGGTCAATGTTTGGGCATTGACGAGATTCTTGGGCGACTTTTGGTTTGTGGAGAAAAATGGTCGATGGTCGATGGTCTATGATTGAACGTCGGGGAGATCGGTGGGAAGGTTTGGTTTGCAAAGGAAATAATCTATCCTCAATATTTGATCACCAATACAAAGAAGATCAATGATCCATATTGCTTCAGATTTGAAATCAACAGTGAAGATCGCACTTGGGCAAAATTGTTCCACAGTTTCAAAAAAAAAACAAGTCTGGAGCCATTTTCTTATTTTGGCCATAACTAGAGCATATTAAGTTATATTGAGATGAAACTTATTGGTTTTGTTTGCATAGAGTAGATATACAGAAGTGTTAAAGAGGGTCATTGTCCAATTCTGCATGTATTTGTCAGAAAATGCAAAATAGTGGTTTTTAAAGATATGGGTCCAGGTCATTGACAGAGGTCTAGATTAAGATGAAACTCTTGGAGAGATTCCAAAAATTAGACACACAAATAAACCATGAAGGAACTGAATAAATTATAAGGGGATTGGAATGGAGATACTGAAATAGGCCAAAATCCACTATTCTGGGCAACTTTTGAGGATTTTTTATATTTTCAGAGAAGAAAAAGTGACCCCAGATCACAAAAGTGGAAAATTGTATTTACTCAACATTTTATATAATCATTGAGACAAACAACTTTGGTGTACTAAAATTTTTCTAGAGGTGTACAAATTGTGAGATAGGAATTTTTGCTAAAAATTCCAAGTCTAGAAAAAGGGGTGAAAAAGGACAAAGTTGCAGATTCCAAATTGTTGTATTTTTTAATTGGTGTGTCAGATTGAAAATATGAGAGTTGACATAAATTCCTTGTCATTATTTTTATCTATGTATACTACAAAATTGTGTCTAGTTCTTAACATATTAGAGCCATGGAATCGTGACAAAGCTTGTAGAAGTTGGTTGAGGCAATAAATAGTTATAGGGAAAGTAATGAAAAGTGGATAAAGAACTAAAGAAGAGTAAAACTAAAGAATTATTATTCAGCTGGTATATAATTTGAATGAATTGCAAGGCACAACAACAAAAAAATACTCACATAGGACATGAAACCAACAGGTGAATACTTTCATTAATGGGCATAGAAAGGAAAAGTAAGACTCCATATCCTTGAAGGTAGAAATGTGTAGATAGTTGTAAGCTTGATGTGAAAGAGAACAAGGAGCTTAAGAGGTGAGGTGTGAATCATCTCTATGTGCCAAGCACATGGGTGCCTGGGAAGTATTTGGTAGATACAACTTAGCTACTCGTCTAAAAGTACTCAGAGCAAGAAATCCACTTCTGATATCAGAGTTCATGGTGGAAGCAAGATGTTAATGTAGATAAATCAAGGATAGAATAATGAAGGTTCTTTCACTTGAAAAAATTCCACTAAATTAAAGTAGACTTCCATTGGGAATGGTGTTGAGTAAGAAAAGTATGGCTTCACAGGGAATTGTTAAATAAAGTAATCTTATGGACAACTAGAAGTAATAGCAAGGATGTGGAATGATTATGGTTAAGCTGATTCAAGGTTGTTGTGGTAGTAGAGTGGCAGAATGTTTTGAGCTACCTCATTCCAAGGTGCAAGAATGTTCTAGTTTGGTTATGATTTCCTAAGAGAAGTTGTTGCAAATAGAACACCTTGATTGGATTGTAGAATGACCAAGTGGAACTTCATTGTAAAGTGTTTAGACCGAAGAACAATAATGCAGATGAGCAGAATGGGAGCACGCAAGGCAACAAGGATCCGAAGGAATTCAAGGACAATCAACTACAACATAAATAAATACCTAAATAAATAAGTGAAATGAAACAGAAATGCACTAAACTGCATGATGCACACAATGAAGTTAAAATGCATACACATTAGTAGGCATGTGGACAGTGAATGCTTGATGCATATGGATGTGCGTTTGTGCATATGTACACACTTGGATATGCATATGGCATGCTTGTGTACTTAGAATAGTATGTTATTATGAAATAATGATGTTATGTTAATTGAGTATGACTAATGATGGATTATGTACTCAGGAAAAATGATATGGCATGGTTAAATATGTGGATGTTGTTGTTGTTTATGACTTCTATCTATGTGAAAACCCATGAGGGTGGTAGGAATGGTAATAAGAAGGATGGAGGAGGAAGTCAGTGAGATTCTACACATACCAGCTGACTAGGTAGAATCACGACCATGCATGTATGCATTTGATTGCTTCTAATGTTGAAGGGAATTAAGGTAAAAAATCTCTCAATTATTTTTTCCAGATTTAAATTGATATGTAAAGGCCAAAGGCATAGAGTATGTAAATGTTGTTGATACTAGAGTGATTTTAGATAAAATGTTAGTTGTATATTGTGTTATGATTGGTTATGATATCATAACCAGGTCAAATCAGGAGACATACTCCTTCTATAGCAAGGAATACCCATAGATCTAGTCATGTGTGAGACCATGAAATGGTTGGATAGGGAAGGGATATAACGCTATGTTAGTGCTCGATGGTATCTATTGTATAGATGATGTTTGGACTACAACCTCTTTGCCAACAATGAAGAGCACTTAAGAATTATAATCTTGGTGTTGAGTTTGGGTTGAAAAGGAATGTATCCAAATAGTCATATAAGAAATAGGAAGTTTGTGGATGATGTGTTGAGGCATTGGCCAAACCTTTTAGCTCACCATGGTGGAATGCATGACATAGTTATGTGGTATTCTGTAGTCAATGCAGAGATGCATTGTGTAGATGTGGCAATGAGTATTGCCATATTGATTGTTATTTTATTAGTTATTATTTGTTGCATTATGAAAAGCATGTAGTGGTGCAAATGCATAATGAATGATAGTTGTATTATATTTAATATGAATACTAGTTGAAGGTGATTGGATTGTTGTTGGTCACAATTCTAAGATCACCTTTTGGAGCTATTGAAAATGTTACAAGTGGGAAGGAATTATTGAATGCATTTTGGTAAATGCATGTATATATTACATGGCATAGAAATACCTATGCTAGCAACAGAAAGGATGTGAGTATTGCTAACTCATGAAGTTAAGCACACTTCAGGAGTTGTTAGATATTGCAACTAGAAACTTGCAGGTTAAAATAGTTACATAATGATGAATTATAGAAAAGATTTGTCGAGGGAATAGAGTAATAAAAACATTGATGGCTAGAAGAAAGAAAATATTGGCAAATAATACATGTGTAGAGGATGATGGGTTCATTTCAATTAATAGTTGGATTAATGGAAGTGATTGAATTGTTTTTGTAAACAATTCTGAGATCACTTTGTGAATTTTTGTAATTGTTTCCTTGAAAATATATATATGCATGATACTGACAACATGTTTGGTTGAGTGAAGGCTGAAGAAATTTGCAGGTGGAGTGGTCTTGGATATGGAAATAATGCAATCCCATAAGGAAGATTATTCTCTACTGTTGGAAGAGCCAAAAATTATGAGCAAAAGATCATGTCTGGAAACTTTATTTTTCTGTATAAAACAGTTTTGGAAATTGGAATTTAAAAATGACCGACAATCTGTTTGGTTGCGTGTAAATTGAAGAAATTGCAGGTAGAATAGTCCTAGATATGGAATGGATGTAATCCATATGGAGAAATGATATCTACAGTTGCAAAGCCAAACATTATGAACAAAAAATTCATGCCTGGGAATTTTATTTTCCTGTATAAAATATATTTTAGAAATTAATAGGTACAAATTGTTATGTTATGCGAATACTTTGTGTGCCTGAATGAAAGGTTGAGGAAATTGTAGGGAGAATGGTCTTAGATATGGCAGGGATGTAAACCCATACATAAGACCAATTCTTGTTGCTACAAGAGCCAAGATTTATGAGCAAAATCCTCATGCATGGGGAATTTTATTTCTTGTATATAAGCAAAATTGAGTAATTAAAGATTGTTATGATATGCTAACAATTAGTTTCGTTAATTGAAGGTTAAGAAAATTGTAGGAATAATGGCATTGGGTATGACATTGTTGTAATCTATAATAAATACTGATGACTATTGTTGCAAGATCCAAATGAATTATGACTAGAAGCTCATGCCTTGAAAATTTTGTTTTCCTGTATAAAACAGATTTGATATTTATGATTGAAAATTGTTATAATGATATCTCATGATGAATTTATGTTTGTAATACAGATGAGATGTTGGCTATGGAAGATGGAAGCTTGGGAAAAATATCATTAGAATCAAATTGAGCTCAATGATGAAGGAATAGAACGAAGAAATTCCAATGGACTTGTTGCAACAGGATTTCTTGGAGCCACAACTCTAAAACTTCCTGGCCGAGTGCACTAAAGCCCTAGAGAGAAGTGGAACAACTCGAGGGACTGCATGGTAGAGAAAGGGGTTCATTTCTTTGGGTTGTGCAAGATGATAGGGAAGGAGAGCTTGTTGGTTGGAATTGCTTCCATAAATATAAATTCTGAAGATCATTATGCATGTTTTGGGTCGGAGTGCCTATGTATGCAAGTTTTCTTTTAGATTGGAGTGTCTATGTTTATAAGCATTTGGTTGGACTGTCTGTGTGGATTAAAGGCCAAAGAGCCTATATTTTTAATATTAATAACACTGATATGGTGTTGTGCATTGAGGACAGTGCCAAAATAAGGGGAGGGGGATGTAACACCCCATTTTTAATCCCTATGAATTAGAATGTATTATGTAATTGTGACTTAGGACAATGAGCTGATAAAGTTGGAAAGGGGCCGGAGTTCCTAGAAATGTTACACACACACACACACACACACACTGTTGGCTACAAGACAAGCAATGACAGTTGCAAAACAGACAAGGAAAAGAGCTAGGGGGCTAAAGGGGCTAAGTATTTTTATAATATTTTATTTACCCATTTTGGTTTTAATTAAGAAAATTGGTTACATGAGCTTCTTGGGGAGTTCATGTGGTTCTTGGTTCTTCATTTCATTTTGAGAATTCCTCATTCACTCTTGTTGGTTTGTGTGCTCTTGGTTTGAGCATGGAATAGAATGGTTGGAGGAGGAGAGACATTGTGGGATGGTTGTGAGGAATTACTGATCATTCCAGGTTGGAATGGATGCATATGGGCATGAGATTGATGGTAGTTTTCAAAGAACTGTCACAACTAAGAATCCTTGGAGTTTCCAACATGTATATTTCCTTACCAGTAGTACTAGAGCCCTAGAGAGAAATGGAATAGCCTGAGGGAATTCATGGAAAAGAAAGGGGTTCATTTCTTTGGGTTGTCCAGGCTGAAGGGGAAAGAGAGTTGGAAATTAGGATTGTTGTGTGGTTGGGAAAACCTGAGAGCTAATTATCCAACTGTTGTGTGTTTTAGATTTGTCCTAGGACCCGTCCTTGTGGATTCACAGCCCTGGCTTGAGGGTGACCTGTTGTTGAGAATTGGAACAACAATGTCTATGGTTGGGAGGAAAGTCCTTGGTCTGCAGCCAGTTGGTGATGGTTTAATTAAAGATAAGTGCTCTTTGTGTTTTCTGCATAATTTATATTCCACTATGTATATTTATCTCCGAGATTCATATTTATAATGTGCATGTTTGCTAGTTATTGTTGTCCATGTCATGTTGTTCCTTTCTTGGATGGTTTAGCATGAATCTTGATTATTGCATGTGTGTTTATTGCATTCTTTCATGCTTGATTTCAAATTAATTATTACCATAATTCAAGATCAATTTTGAAGTGAGTTTTGGAGTAGTGTGTAACATGTGGGTGGCTAGGTACATTACAGGTTGCAAGATCTCGTTCCATTTCAATCCATTTTCAATATACCATATAAATAATAATATGAAAAACAAAAATATTTAACAAGTAGTAATGGAACAACAATACTATAGCTAGAACAATACCAGAATAACACCAGAAAGAACACCTTTATTAAAGATATCAATGTTCACTTGCCTCTTCAAGGGGGAAACCTCTAGCAGAGTAGATCTCTATTACAATAATATCTAAGAAAAAATTTCTCATGCCCTTGACCCCTATTTATACTAAATCTATCTACCAAAAGAACAATCTAGAAGAAGATCTTATAGAAGCAAAAGCTTCTATTAGGTATTCTTACATTTGACTTACTCTTCCTTATTACTGGGCCTTATTAATATTAGCCTTTATTACATGAAAAATATATTATTCTACCTACGATAAGGGTTAGGGAGGTTAGGTCCCTAACATGCCATCCCCCTTAAAAAAAAACCTTGTCTTCAAGGCTTGAGATGAGGAAATTGTTGCATAATGGTAGTTGGATCCCAAGTGGAATCTTCTAGAGTTGTATCTTTCCACTGTACTAACACTTCCTTGATGCTATGATGATGGAGATGACACTCACATTGGTCCAAGATTTCTTGTGGCTGCAACCAGATGGATCCTTCTTCATCCAACTTTGGGAGTATGGTTTAAGTTTGGAACTTAGTTCCAATCACCTTCTTTAAGCAACATACATGAAAAACAGGATGGATATTAGAATGACTGGGAAAAGATAACTGATAGGCCACCTGTCCCACATGCTTGAGAATTGTATAAGGACCATAAAATTTGGGCGCTAGTTTCGGACAATGTTTATCCTTGAGTGAAGTCTGCTTATAAGGTTGCAGTCAAAGAAACACCTGGTCTCCTTCAACAAATTGACATTCAGAGTGACCTTGAACTTCTTGTTGCTTCATCCGATTCTGAGCCATGACAAAATTGTCTTTGAGGGTACGAAGAATAGCCTCACGAACTGTAAGAGTTTGGTTAATCGCTTGGACCTTCGAGACACAGGGCATGTATGAGAGAACTGAAGGTGGATTTTGTCCATATATTGCTTCAAAAGGAGTCACGTGAGTAGCTATATGGTAAGAAGTGTTGTACCACCATTCAACTAGTGGTAACCATTGAGCCCACTGATTTTTTATTTCAGATGAAAAACACCTCAAATATGTTTCCAAACACTTTTTGACAACTTTAGTTTGACCATCAGTCTGAGGATGATAGGCGATTCTTAGATGAAATTGGGTTCCCTGTAGCCTGGACATTTCTTGCCAAAAATTGCCGCTGAAAGTGGGATCTCTATAAAAAACAATAGAATCAGGCATGCCATGAATCTTGAAGACATGATCCATGAAAAGTTGACCCACAATGGAGGTGGTAAATGGGTGTTGAAGAGCACATAAATGAACATACTTGGAAAGACGATCAACTACCACCATGATGAATGACTTATTGCCCTATTTAGGTAATCCAACAATGAAATCCATAGAGATATCAATCCAAATAGCAGGTGGAATCGACAACGGTTGTAGTGTGCTAGGAGCTTTCATTGTTTCTCACTTGTTGCATTGACAAACATCACTTTTCACAACAAATGTGCGAACATCCTGTTTCGTACCATCCCATAAAAAAAGAATGTTTGACCTGGTCAAAGGTTTTGGTAAACCCTGAGTGCCCATTTGTGGGTGCAACATGAAGCTCAAAAATCACTATGGATTTAAGTTTTGACTGTTTACTTAAATACATACATCCTTTCTAGTTAAGCTCATCATTGTGCCAAGAGTACCCTGGGGAAACTGGAGAATTGGCTTGCAATTGTTGGATCACACATGAAATTTTGGGATCTTGTAGCCATTCCTAGTGAACAACTTGGAGCCAATCTGGTACAAGGAAGGAGAGTGAAAAAAGGGACCCTTCATCTTCATATTTTCTTGAAAGAACATTGAAAACCACATTGTCACTTCCTTTCCTGTAAATGATCTCATAATCATATCCAAATAGCTTAGTCACCCATTTTTGTTGCTCCGAGGATGAAGGACATTGATCCAGAAAATACTTGAGGCTCTAATGATCTATCTTAATTTGGAAGTGTTTCCCTAATAGATAAGGGCGCCAGAGGTCCATTGCATGCAAAATATCCAACATTTCCTTTTCATAGATTAATTGGCCCAAATGTCGCTCTGTCAGTTGTTTATTGGTAAAGGCCAAAGGTCGACCATATTGTGCAAGGACTGCTCCAATTCCTCTCCCATAAGCATCACATTCTAGGACAAAGGTCTTTGTGAAGTTGGGAAGGGCCAGGACAAGAGTAGTGCAAATGGTCACTTTCAAGGCTTGAAAGGCCTGATCACTTGCGACAGTCCAAGTGAAAGAATTATTTTTAAGGAGAGCAATGAGAGGCGCCACAATCTTTCCATAATTCTTAACAAACTTTCCATCCTATCTTGTTAAGCCTAGAAAACCAAGCAATCTTTTGATAGTCTTGGGGAGAGGCCAATCCTGCATAGCTTCAATCTTCTTAGGATCCACCCTGACACCTGCCTTGCCAAAAATATGACCCAAGTACTCGACTTTCGAGGCTCCAAAAGCACATTTACATTGTTTGAGGAAAAGTTGGTTTTGAGAGAGTAGACGAAGAACTTGATCCGCATGAGCAAGATGGTTTGTCTGGGTTTTACTATAGATGAGAATATCATCAAAGAAAAATAAGACAAAATGACAGAGAAAAGGAAGGAAGACATGATTCATGAAGCTTTGGAAAGTGGAGGGAGAATTACACAAGCCAAAGGGCATGAACAAGAAATCATAGTGGCTCTGATGAGTTTGAAATGAAATATTATGGATTTCAGCCTCTTTCATACGTATCTGGTGGTATCCAAAACTAAGATCAAGTTTAGTAAAGAACTGGGCACCACTTAATTCATCCAAGAGATCATCAATGACAGGAATGGAAAATTTGTCTTTGATGGTGAGTTTGTTGAGGGCGTGAAACTCAGGACACATGCACTAAGAGAATTCTTTCTTAAGTACCACCATGACCACAGGAGAAGAATAGGGGCTAGTACTAGGATGGATAATGCCTGTGGCAAGCAATTCTTGAACAATTTTCTCAATTTATTTTTTCTAGAAAAAGGGATGACGATAGGGACGAACATTGGGAGGAAGGATTATGGGGACAAGGGGAATGGAATGATCATGAATTCCACGGGAAGGAGGAAGTTCCTAGGGAGTGGAAAAAATAACTTGATGTTTGGAGAGTATGGATTGGAGGTTAGGAGGCACAAAGGGTGTCTCAGTGGTGTGAATGGAATGGATTTGTGAAATAATGTCGAAATGACCTTTTTTGTGGAGCATTTCCATGCGATGGGAACTTATGATGTTAGGGGAACCTGTTGTGATGCCTTGGAACTTATATTGTTGGCCCTCCTGGTTGAATTGCATGGTTAATTCCTTAAAATCCATGAGAAAGGGGCCCAGAGTCCTTAGCCATTTGACACCCAATACAATATCACAACCACCCATGTCGATAGAAAACATATGAGATTTCATGTGGTACTAACCAATTTGGAGACACACAGTTTCACAACACACCCACATTTCATGGAACTACCATTGGAAATCATGATTTGAAAGTTGTTGACTGCTCAGATATAACAATTAGTTTTTTGGGAAATGTTGTGATGAATAAAATTATGGGTGCTTCCATTGTCAACTAGGATGGTGACCTTCTGATGCTTAATGTAACCAATTATCTTGAGGGTTTGGAGAGAAGAGAAGCCAGTGAGAGCATTTAGGGAAATGATCAGTTCAACTTCTGGAGGGTCGGAAGGTTGAGTCATGTCAATGGGTTCAGGTGACTCAACCATAGGGGGAGCCTCAACATCTTTTTCAAAAACATCCTTAGAGATGGCCATAAAAAGATTTTGTTCATTACACTTGTGCCCAGCAAAATATTTGTCATCATAATTATAACAAAGGCCCCTTAGTTGGCATTCAACTATTTCTACCCGGAACAATTTCTGTATCTTGAGTGGAGTGGAAGGAGGGGGGGGTGATTGGTTTAGGACAAGGAATGAAGGATGGTTTTCTGGTTTGAGAAGAGATAACTTGTTGTGCTTCCTTAACTCTTTTAGTAGCTTCCACCCAAATTTGAGGGTGATCCATGAGGATGTGGGCACAAATCTCATCCTTGAGGCCACTTATAAAGCATTCTCTGAAAAAAGCATCAGATATGCCCTCTGTGCGGAAAGCCAATCACTCAAAAGAAGCTATAAAGTCTTCCACTGTGCCAAATTGTTTCAACTTTGTCAAACGACCTAAATGGTTGGTGTCGGTGTCAAAGCATTCATAAAGCTCTACAATAAATTGTGTCCAAGCCAAATACCCTTGGTGGGAATATTTTCTCCATTGCCACCATTTCCAACGTTCTTGATCTAGATAGAGAAAACCATACCGGAGTTTGGACAACTCATCTGTAATGTCATATAAAGAGAAATAATGTTCCATTTGATTCACCCAATCGGTGGGATCCAAGCCATCAAATTTGTTCACATCTACTCGTGGAAGGCATAGGTCACACTGAAAGTGATGGGGATGAAAATTCTGGGAATTGGAGGAAGTTTCACCTTTGGGGTGCAAAGGTGGGTCAGAGGAGGTAAGGTCTGCAGGGATATTTACCTTGGCACAAATCATGCCAGTGAAGGATGCAAGTTGGGTAGAGAGGTCATGTTTGATGGTTTCCATTTTTGCATCTATGGAAGAATGCATGTTTTTATTGATGGTGGAAATATTTTCACTGAGTTGTTGCACTTCCTGTTGGGTCTTTGTGAAAGCATAGGACAAGGAATTGAAGTGGGATTTGAAGTCTTGGCTATGGGTGTGGGCCATGATGAAGGGGGAAAACGGAAAGGGATGGGTGGGACCACACAGAAAAGGGGTTATGGGTGAATGGTATCACGACGATCAGGGCGACGAGGGGAATCCAATGGGTAAGTCCTAAATAAGGGGTTCGAGTCCACAGTAATTTTTTTGTTGTTGAAAAATGATAGGTATGACTACAATTAGGACGAAGAGAGGAATCCAATGGGATAGGGCTCAAATGATGGTGCCAACAGGATCTAGACTTTTTTTTATAATCTTGTAGAGTTATACTCCGATCTGAAGAATACTACACTGTTGAAATGCCCAAATTCTTAACAGGAAGAAATGTGTAGTAATTTTGCAACTAGAATGTAGGAGGCATAGTTGCACGACAATAGATCTTGTCTGTTCTATTTATGTTTCTGTCCCAAGGGTTAGGGTATTTAGGGTTTCTACAGACAAGGGTTTTCCCTGTGCTATATCTCTTTGATATACGTGCGAGGTCCAACAATAGTACTCGAACCAATATCTCAGGGCACCAACTAAGGAGGCTAGATCGTGCCCTTAGTCATACTACCTGACTACCCAGGTACTAGAGAGTATCTTCCCGAGTTTTGTTCTTGGTGGCACTATAGCAGTTAGGTGTTTGATCAGTTTATCTACAGAGGGCTTCAGGATATCTAGGTTGATCCGTATACAGGTGTTGTCTGATGCGCTACCACTCGAAAGGGTACCAACAAGGGTTACAAGGGTGGCCAAAAATGTGTGCTTAAGTACCACTTGTAGTTCCTGTATGTATGATTCCCCTATCGTGGAATATTATTGTGTTGAAAGACATATATTTGTAGCTTTAAGACGTTGGAATACGTCTCTACCCTGAAAAAAATAACCCACAATTTCCTACCGAGGAAAGTGCTCTAATACCACTTGCAATATATTAGATGAATAATAATATTTGGAACAAAAAATTTAGTAAGTAGTAATGGAACAACAAGATTATAGCTAGAACAATACCAGAATAACACCAGAAAGATCACCTTTATTAAACATAAAATGTTCACTTGCCTCTTTGAGGGGGAAACCTCTAACAGAGCATAACTCTATTACAATAATCTCCAAGACAAAACTTCTCATGCCCCCGACTCCTATTTATACTAAATCTATCTACCAAAAGAACAATCTAGAGAAAGATCTTCTAGAAGCGAAAGATTCTATTAGGTCTTCTTACATTTGACTTATTCTTCCTTATTACCAGGCCTTATTAATATTGGCCTTTATTACATGGAAAATATATTATTCTACCTACGTGAGGGGTTAGGGAGGTTAGGTCCCTAACACCATTTCAAGGAAAATACTTTTACTTGCAACTATGAGGAAATCAACTCTATGGTAGACACACAATCTAGGCAGGAAAAATCTTCAAAGGAAGGTTCATTATGGCTTGAGAAGACATCAAAGGATAAGACTTGTTCCCAATCCACCAAACAACTATTATAGTTTTTATAGTTTTATAGAAGTTGCAAAAAGGAGTGGATCTCATCTAGAGTGCACGAGAGAAACAATTTTTACTTTTAACATTGATATTATCATAAATACATTTTAACTTGAAATTCTTTGGTCTATAATGGACTTGTGCAAATCTTGTAGTCTAAACATTCTACCTCTTGAACCTTTTTCGACTATGTTTTTCCAACCATTTTTGCCCAAAATTCGATCAAAAATTTAGAAAATTTGTTGGAATTGCTTATGTCTTGAGATTGCATAATTTGGTTGCAATAGGGGTTCTTCATGACGTTGAATCCATTATGAATTCAAAAATGCAATTTGAGTAATGGAAATTTACAATTTCACCAATAATTGCACAACCAAATTACGGTGATAGTTTCTGGAAAAAGTCCAAAAAGTAGAATGCTTAGATTTGTCCATTACAAATTAAAAAATAAATAAATCACAAAGCTATTATAAATGAAAATATGACAATGAAGATGTTTAAATGTTCCACTTTGATGAAAATATTAAAGGCTACTACACACACACACAATTAATAATACTTATATTTATCTATTACAAAAATAAAACAAATAATAAAATAAAATGTAAGGTTTAAAATTTCTATCTATGATTTCTTCTTGGCAAGAGGTTAAATTGCATACGAAGGTAGTATTTGGTTTCATATATGATTAAGGTTATATTGTACTTAAAAGGACATGAACTCATTGTTGTAGCCTCAACAATGATAGTACATGATATTGGCTTTCTTGCAAATACCATCTTAGGTTGAAACTATCATTTTGGTCCTGGAATATGACTTAAAATTGATTTTGATTGGTTGAGATATTGTGTTCCCGTGATGTAAGGAAATAGGTTAACAACCCAAGACCTAGAGACATTTGGTAAGAGTGAAACTCTCCCCCCTTACAAACCACCAACACGTTATTTCAGGGGACTAGTTTTGTTTGCACATAATGATATTGTTACACATTAAAGTCTTGAGATTTCAATAGAAATTAAATAAACGATCTGCGATCTTATATACTTTTTCCTGTTTTGAAAAAACAATTACCATCTTTATTTAAAACATTAGTATAAATTATTCCTAATTTAAATAGATATATATTAAACATTATTTTAATCAATCATATGTATATGCAACTTATTATAATCTAAAGACTTAATAATATTTAAAACTATTTGATTATTACAAAACTTTGTAAGAAGTTTAGGTTTTTCATCCATTGCATTGTATTGTCATTATGCATTGTATTTTGTAGTTTAGTTATTATTTTTATGTTTGAAACATTTTTATTATCATGAATAGTCTTGTACCTCACTGATTTTTGGTTTGTCATGAATGTCTGCAATGAGAGAAGTTGTCTTTTGTCCATTATACTTTGACCTTATAAAAGGGATTTTTTTAAGTGTTAAAAACTATATTTAAATTTAGTTATAGAATTTATTATAATATTAATTTCTCTTGGGTATGAGGTTAAATTGCAATCAAGGTTAGTATCTCATTTTATGTATGGGACTAAGACTAGTCGTTACTTGTAAGTACATTACCTCTCTGTTGGAGCCTCAACAATGATTAGCATGGGATATTGGCTTACTTCATATACTATCTTTCCCAAAACCACCTTTTGGTCCTAGAGTAAGACCTAAAACTGTTTTTGATTGGATAGAAGCTCATCTATGTTGGATGTAAGGAAACATGTTAAAATCCCAACAAAGACATTTGGTAGAAGTGAAAGTCCACCCCCATATGGATCACCAATAGGTTATTTTGGGTGGCATGGTTTTCCTTGAATAATAATGATGTTTAGCCCCCATTCGCAGATAACAACCAGTGATGATTGTCCTCATTGTTGGTTGACAACCAAGTTATGATAGGTTTTGTTACCTTCACACACACACACACACACATTAAAGAGATTGTGTATGTCTATCTATCTTATGTGACATAACATATTGTTGTAGACATACTTTTTACATATTGACACAATGAAACCAAATAAATAAATATATGTCCTAATGAGTCTCATCTGGGTATTGGAAGTTCATAATGGGCTTCGTTCTTATTCTTTGATGGCAGTGCCTTGTAAGTCTCAATGTTTCGATACATATGTGTTTTAGAAAAATAAACACATTCTTTTCAAAATTTAGAGCTCATATAGTTGTTTGTGTCTTCCTACTCCTTGTACTATTCTATGATGTTAAGAAAGGGTTGATGAAGTTCGTAAATGGTGGCTTCTTGAAGCTTAGAGAGAATACTTGAAACACTCCTTGGAGGCCATCAACATATTGACTTGTATCATGTTGGTAACTAGAGTGAAGAGAAGACACAACTCTCTCAAAGTCTACCCTAGTTTATTACACTTAATTAAGTCACTTGATGAGGGAGAGAGGTTACCTTTATAGTGAGATAGCTCTTGTTAAGTCTTCACCAAGCCTTGAAAAGTCTTTTGGGGTATATAATAAGGGGGCATGAATAATACTTGAATAAACTCTGAATTGGCATATGAAGCCACTTGACCATTGGGAGAGGTGCAAAAATACTCTCCCAACATAGGAAGGAGAGGAATGTTGTATTTTCACTATATCAAATAGCTCCACCTTCCTCGAATGGGAAATCCTTCCCATAACTTATGTAACAAAGTGTACATCAAGTGCAATGTGATCGACGAAAAGGAGAGGAAAAGTTGCATCACCAAGTTATCAAACCATTCTTTGTTGCCATAAGCAATTCCTTCACTTTCTTCCTCAAATGACATCATGATTCTTTAGCAAGTTCCTCCATATTGAAAACTAAAAGTACAAAATTGTTACACTGAACCTATACATTCAAAGCTTATTTTTGATAGTCGAGAGATAGTTGTTTGAATGACTATTTTTTACATGAAATTATAATATAATAAGGGGATGAGTTAGGATTGTGAATTCATTTCACAACCCTTGAACATGATGTTTTGCATTGATAATGACATCCCTTTAATGAGAGGATATTAATCCCATCTTCCCCATTTTGTGATTATGGATGGAATGGAAAGGGGGGATTTGAGGGATCTTCTCTTCTTAGCTCCGTTATAAGTCTAGTTTCTACTCATCCTCTTTCTTCATAGTGAGGATATTAAAGAATTTTTTCTTGAATATTTTGTTAGTGATAACATGATTTGCAAGCCAGTTTTCCACCTTATTAGGAAATATTCTAACACATTGAAAGGTGTAGTGATTAAAACTTTCTAACTCGTGATTGGTCCAATATCTATCCTTTTTCACAATAACGAGTAGGGGTTTGTATCAAAATATGTTGCAATTGAACCATATCGGTGCAAATGTTATAAAATGGGGGGTAGGTCAATAGGCCATACTCTTTTCACTTCTAATAATGCTAGCTTATAAAATTTAAAAACTTGATGATTGTTCAAAAACACTTAGGAAAGAAGGCACACGAACACTGCCAAACAAAAGCACAAGAAAACAATGCATTTACATAAAACCAAGAAATATCAATTATGCTCAAAATGGGCATTCACCACATGATCCAATTGGTTTGATATGTCTTCAGAGTCCACAACCACTATCATATATTCCGTTGTGTGCACAAGAGGGAGACCATATTCATGAGCCAAGTGAAAAACAACACACTCCATTAAATTTCCAAGGGGTCAAAATTCGGTTAGTCCATGGAGGTGTCCATGCAACTTGGTTGAGGAGGTGCAACAAAGTCCAAGGGGAGGCCAAGAAATACCATAATGCGCTCCAACATAGATTTCATGGTTGTAATGTTAGAGGAAATTTGACTCTATCTACCCAACAACATTACTTATGCTTCCCTAGATTCCTCTTCTTGTTCATGAAGGTTGAGTATGTGCTCTCTTATATTAAATTTTTATTAGTCCCTAATTATGTTATGTTCCTTTTAGTTATCCCCAAATCCCTTCTTCCAATTATTCCATTGGAGTGTCAAATAGGTTACATTACCACTTATATTCCCTACAATATCCTTCTCACATTTTTTAACCCCTTTTCCAAGTCCTTCAATTCATAGAAGATGCAACATGATAGTGTACCATGGGGATGTTCACTTGGTGACAATGTATTCCTAAAATGGAAATGCATAGAACATTCTATAGAGGAAGCTTGTTTTCCTTTGAATGATAATATGGAGCTATTATTAGGTCAACCACTATTACATATACATTTACCACATTACATATAGATTTAACCCCATATATGCCCCCCATCGAGGTCTTATCATATCACTATCATATACATTTAACCTTATATATGTCCCCCTTAGGGTCATATCATAGTACCATCCTTGAAAAATATTTGTCCAAATGTTATGTAACAAATATTTAAGACAACATAATAAATTAAAATACAAACCATGTACAACGAATGTGAGTGTGGAGAACAACTCCCACATAGATAAAATATATGCGTTATACAGTAAATCTTTAAAGAATAGGAGATACTCATTCAAATATTCCAATACATTCATATATCCAAATCACATGTTTCTCAATAATGACTACATGATCTCTTTATATACCTATTCACATATTTCACATGTGGACTAATCTGTAATCGTTTGTGGATATTCCACTGGAACAGTTCGTCAAAATAGATCTGATAAATAAAACTGAAATCTACACTATGGAGGTTAAATTCTTTTAGATTCCAAAATATTTAGTTATTGATTTTATCCTTATGCATGAAATATATAAAATGAGAAAAATAGAGAACAATAAAATATTATCACACACCATCCACAAAATAACACAAGATTTGCTCTAGGAAACCCTTACAAGAGAAAACCCAACTAGAATGTGAGGTTTCTCTCCTCTCTTTTCTATGGTATGGAAATAATGAAAATTCAAAGGAGATGGAACACTCTATGGAGTTACCTGAGACATGTGGCATGTTAGGTTGTTACAAAACATTAACCCCCTATGTTATCCTCTTTGATTTCCCACTCCCAATTGTTTTTCTCTACTATGGAACAAAATACAATAACATAGAATGGAACCCCTTCTCCTCCTAATGACCTGATATTTAACATAGCCTGATAGTCATCTAGGGTTAGGATTTTGACTTCCTCAACCTTCAATTGTGATAAGGTTTTGTACCTTCTAGAATATTCTTGAAAGTCCTCACATAGATAGCCCCATATGCATGAGTAGCAGGGGTTGATGTGGCATCCTCTTGTACGATTTGCACTATTGGAAAGGTATCGAAGTGTAGAAAACTATTAAGGGTGTATGCACAAGTTTCAAACACAAAAACCCAAAAAACACTATTTAATGAATCAAAACGGCTCTGGAAGGTTCCAGACCCCAATTTTCCAAAATGGGACCTGCCACTAAAATGACCCTGCAAGCTTATTCCTCCAATTGTTTCCACTCTGAAAGCATCGAGATAAATTAAAAATAATATAATTATCCAATCCAAATCATGGCCCCTTTATTAGGCCGACCACTATTACATATACATTTAACTCCATATATGTCCCCCTGGGATCATATTATATACATATAACCCTATATATACCCCCCTTGGGGTCATATTAGACCCTTCCATTCTGGTATTTATTTATTTATTTTCCATCAGAAGAAATATGCACAGAGCATCTTATAGCCAAAGCATCCTTAGTCCAAGAATGAGGGTGCAAATAAGGACACTTAACCAAGTGTCTCCTATCCCAGTGTAGCTGGAACCCAACAATAGCCCAACCAAGTAATGCATGACCAGGTTAACTCACCTGCAAGCAAAACTCCTGCCAAGTTTGAATAATCCCTTGTACTTGGATCAAGGAGAATACTCCAGCATGCCAGATACAGTTTTAGCTCTCTGTCTAGGAGCCTGCCAGTTTAGCCTCATAGCTTAGAAGGACCCTTCCATTATGGTATTAATCCATCAAACCTTCAATTTTTCCCACTTGTAGGAGCCTATCTAGACATTGTATTATTTATTATGTCAGTTGTGTGAATAATGAATGATCTAGGTAGTGGCAGGTTGATATCCTTCACTCTTGAATGCACATGATATGAAGTGTCATGTTTGTCATTCATTTTTACTTTAATACCATTGTGGGTTGGCACATGTGGAGGCATGATTTCCCCCCAAACCCCCATGCCCCACAAACCTTTCTGCACATCAAACCAACACCTAATCTCGCTCTTATATTTTTTTACAAATTTTCCTCCATGTTTAGATTGTGGAGGATGTGGAAATATTATATGGGGGCATAATCTTCTCCCACTGCTAGGACTCATTGACAAAGTCAAGAAATCTTCAATTTTGAGGGAGTTTCCAATGTTACAATGTTTGTTATTTGATCATCTTGATCATCGAGGCTTTGATAACTGTGACTTTGCGAACTCTTGTTCATGCTATTATGGATATCCCTTCAAACACAACTAAGGCCTCTAACTCATTGTTTGTGGTGGTGCCTATACACCATGCATATCCTAGTTCTTTATTACCTTTGGTTTCATATATAAGCCCTTGCACCTACCACCCCAGTTGCTCCATTCTCTCTTATCGGACATATCATATAATGGATTTTGGGTTTTCACAATCATAAGCTTGAAAATCACCTTCAAAAATGAAAATTTTGAAACTGAATTAAAAAAATTTATAATTCCCATGACCAAAACCTTTACTCCAACTTGATCATTGTTTTTTTTTAGAAAACTTGAAGATGTAATTAGGAAATTATCTTTATGGTCCTTGAAGAGCTTCCCAACCCTTAAGCAATCCCAAATTACCATTAGATGTCCCATCAAAGTTATATTTAACCAATCATGATAACAATTAACAATCTCTCTCGATTCTAAATTTTCTTGGTGTAGATTAAACTTTAGCTAAAACACCCCACTCCCCAACATTTTTTCGAAGAGTTTTCGATGAATATTTTGTCATCCAATTTACTTGAAATTTGAAACCACAATTCTATCGAGCAATGTTTACAATCTTTACAATTGATAACAACACTTTAGGGGTTTTAGCCTATTTTAAACTGACCCAAATACTAAAAATTACAAATTATTTATAATATATAATTTGATCATATGATTTTGTCAATCACCAAATTCCAACAAAACATGAAAATTTAGTTATTCTATAACTTAAACTACTCTTGTTTATTCACCTTGACCTAATTTATCAAAAAAATCCAATCATAATTTAAGTTATCAACATAATTTACATTGTCATCAAAACATAATAAACATAATAGGTTCTGATAAATTACATTTTATGAATTCTTTTTATAAATAAAACACTCAAAGTAGAATGGACATATAAACTTTTAAGAGATTCAATATGTCAATGACAAGTTTAGTTTAAATGCTTCTCATCACAATGACAAATCTTTTCATTTCTAAGCATGCGTCCTATTAAGAATAATAGGAAAAAAATATTACGTCACTAATTTGAATTAATAAGAAAAAATAAATTACTTCACTAATTTGAATTAATGGGAAAAAAAAATGTCAGATAGTTTGTGATGTTAGATAAAATAATAATGTATAACAATTTGAACATTCAAATTGTAGGCACTGTTAATACTAGAAACATAGAATATTGCTGGTCAAAATTGATTCAAATTTTAGGCAATGTTAATACTAGAAACATAGAATATTGCTTCTCAAAATTGATTAAAGAGTGGAGGACATTGATGACATGACATAGTTAGACAAAAAAAAATGAAAGTTGGTGGAGGTTGAATTACAAAGTTAAAACTTTGTAATTCTAAATTCAAAAACCTTTTGATAATAGACATAACATATCATTTTGGTACTAATCAGAAAAATAGATAATATAAGATGTTAATGTAGAGTACTTAGAACGTGAGGCATAAGATGTTGGTGTAGAGTAGTTAGAATGTGAGGTATAAGATGAGATTGTACACTATATATATTGCAAATCAAATGTTATATGATGATTTTGAAATGAAATACATTAATGTAGTCGATAAACATGAAGAAAATATAGATAAAAGTGCTACAAACCATGGCATTGAATCAAAGCATTTGATGCAACACAAAAACCCCTTTTTATAGTGACCAGTAAAGAAAATTTCTCTAAGTTGATTGTTATTCTAATGATTTATAATTTGAAATCAACATATGGATAATCAAACAAGAGCTTTGCACATTTACTTTATTTGAAATGTAAATTTTTTTATTTCTGTTACAATGGTAAGTTTATGTTTCTAAATTTTAACTTCTCTATCTATGGAAGGACTTAGGAACAAAACTTGATTCTGCTGTAATAAAAATAATTATGATTTCTAACTGGTAAACATTTCTAGAAAATTTAACTTGAAGGAATGAACTCACTAATAATTTGGACAATTAGTTTACAATATTTATAATAAATCAACTAAATAATCCACTAGAAAAATACCTGAAAATTCTAGTTGGTTAAGTCCTTGCTCCCTTATCCATTGTTGCTAGATCACTGCTCGAAACTGTTTCCTCCCAGCCAGCTAGGAACATAGCCTCTTCGGCTTCCTATCTCCAAGAAATCAAATTTCCTGGCTCTTGATCCCAAAATCCCAACAACACCAGTCCACTAGTAAAAACCCACAAAACTTTTTGCAACCTTCCTCCTCTCCAAAGTTTCTGTTGCATTTCCCCTTCCTCTGGTTTCTCCCTTCTCCTCAAAATAATCCCCCCTTTTCAAGTCCAACCCCCTCCTCCTTGTCCTTCTCTCTCGAATCCTTCCCATCATTAATTTCCCATCTACCTTATCCTTTTTCATAAATTCATACCAACCCCAACCACAAATGAAATACTTAATTTATTAAATGTTACATTTCTTAATTCAAAAGGAATAAATAAATAAATAATAAAATATAATTAATTCAATAATTATCTGACTTGGATAAATTAACGATTTAATCAATTAATTAACTTTTAATACCTTAATAACTTAATTTACCTTCCTTAATCAAATCATTAATTAATCTAATTGGGGTGTTACATACAACCACCCTTCAAGAAACTTTGTCTCAAAGTTACAGTAACTTACAATACAAGGAGAACAATAACATGATTCATACATCTAGATCAAATAAATGCATCATTAATTTAAACATTCTTAAATACTAGTGTACATGCACAAGGCATGTATGCGTAGCTAGCACATACAAAACTCATGTGTGTACTTATGACAATAATTAACACATCTAATACATTTCATGTATGCTACCAACCCAATCAACAATGCAATTAACTTCATAAAGAATAAATCAACCTTTTACAATTTTTGCAGAATCCTTAATTATAATAATTTAGCACAAGTAACAATTACCTAGATAATTGTAATTTAGTTAAGCATTGTTTTTTTAAACAAGATAAAATCAACACTTCTACTATAAGATTAAAACCCCACATACTCTTAACTATGTCTAATCATCCTGCCTCCCTAACCTACTTCCATCTTCCATCCTTATCCTTCCTCTATTGGACTATCCTGGAGTGTTAACTATATTGACCTAACTCCAGATAAAACTTGTAAGAAGAAGTGTTAACTACCTTGGTCAAGCTTCCTCGACAGCCAACTGGAAGTCATCATCACACGTCTAGGGGAGCGTGATCTAACACCATCCTCCCATGACTCCAAGATTCAGAGGATACACGGTGGGAAATGCCTCGACCCCTCTTGATAGAACTAGGGTCAACACCCTATCGTGGACCATATAGTGGCATTGGGTTGCTGGGATTTTGTCGTTGTATATTAAGTTTCAAGAAGTCTCTCTACTTGAAAACCTGCACTTGCCCATATATTATAACAATGCATTTTAACCAACATAATTTAACATGCAAATATTCATACCATACTATTCCTCGGTCGATGTTCACAACATCAACCATTTATTACCATCATCCCTTGGCTATTTCATAGCCCATTAATCTTCATAGTAGTTATAGTACAAACCCGCACATTGTCATGTAAACACATTTAACCATATCATTAACTCGGTATCCACGTACGAACATCTTTAAATTTCAAAATTTTCAAGCTAGAAATAGGTTGCATAATATTCATCATAAATCACATAAAAACAAACATTCATAGTATTTACATTGATATAGGTCCATATGCCCAAATTTTTAAGTGTCAAGTAATCAATGTTCCACAGATCATAAGAAAATAAAGATGTGACTAGGCCATAAGTAATTCTCGTTGTCTAAGTCAAAATGGGTCATTACATACACCCATCCTTCGGGAAACATAGTCCAAAGGTAGTAAAAAAAGTGAGGGATGATCTCGTCGTAAGGTCTCTGCATCCTCCTAAGTAGCAGATCCTAGGCTATACTTGTCCCACTGGAACTTAACTTGGTCCACCAAATGATTCCTGAGCCGTCGAACCCTATGATCCAATATGAGTAGTGGTTCGACCATGATGGTTCCCACATCCGAGACCTGCAATTCCTTCCAATTTAGTTTGAGAGATTCATCAACGACATAATGACATAGAACATATACATGGAAAAAAAAATGTTTTTTATGCAAGTGGAATGGCAGTACAAGGCGATAGGAAACATGTCCAATTCTCTCTTGGATTTTAAGAGGTCCTATAAATCAAAGCGACAACGTTGTCAATTTCCCAAACCGAATGGTACTCTTATTAGGCTTGATATGAATGAAAACTTGATCTCCCACTTTATAACTTTGGTCTGTCCTATGTGCATCAACATAAATTTTCTGTCCATCATGTGCCTCGTTTAATCGTTGTCAAATATGAATCACCTGTTCCTCCATCTCTTGAATCAATTTTGGCCCTACCGTCACTCTGTCTTCTAACCATTCCCAACTCAACGGTGTCTTGCATGGCCTTCCATACAGAGCTTCAGAGGGTGGAATTCCAATTGAGTAATGGAAACTATTATTGTAGGCAAACTCTACCAAAGGTAGAGACTTCTCCCAATGGGTTTGATTATCCATAACATACATCCTAAGCATGTCTTCCATAAATTGATTTACTCTTTCAGTTTTCCAATTCGTTTTAGGATGATATGTTGTGCTTAAGTCCCTAGTGTTGACTGCAAACTTGTCCAAAACCTAGATGTGAATCGAGAGTCCCGATTTGAAATGATCTTCTTGGGTAACCCATGCATATGGATGACTTCACTTATAAAAACACGTGCAACATCCATGACATCATAAGTGTCTCTGACTGGAATAAAATGAGAACTCTTGGTCAACTTATCAACTGTAACAATAATGGAATTGTGCCTCAGCAATGTGAGTGACAATCCCACAATGAAATCCATAGAAATGACTTCCCACTTGGACATAGGAACATCATTCGGTCGTAGGAGACCTGTAAGGTGGTGATGGTCAACCTTTGCTTGCTAACATTCAAGGCACTTGGCAATGAAATGGACTACAACACGCTTCATGCCTACACAGAAGAAAAGTTTTTTCATGTCTGTGTACATTTTCTTCACACCTAGATGTGCACAATAAAGTGCTCTATGGGATTCCTTGAGTATGATTCTTTGAATATCCCCACCCTCGAGGATGCACATCCTTCCCTGGTATCTCAACAATCCATCTTCCTCAAGGCTATATCCTTCATACTTTGGCTCTAACTGCCTCCCACTCTAAAGGGATGAAGTAACCTTTAAGTACCAACTATCTCCAATAATTTTCTCCAACACTCACTCCCTTAGATTAACTTTTAAGGGTGCCAAGGAGAAGATACATGGTCTTCTTCTCAGGGCATCTATGACCACATTATCCTTTCCCTTGATATATGAAATTCCAAAATTGTATACACTCATAAACTCACTCCATCGCCTTTTCCTAGCATTGATATCCCTTTGAGTGAAGAGATGCTTTAATCTTTCATGGTTCGTTTTGAGCTCAAAGCTTCGTCCCACTAGATAATGCCTCCAAAGCTTCAGAGCTAGCATTACAAATGCCAACTCTAAATCATGAGTAGCATATAGCTCCTCATTTTTCTTCAAATTTCTTGACACATATGATATCACTCCCCCATCCTACATTAGAACAATCCCCAATCCTTGCTTCGAGGCATTCATGCAGAGTGAAGTCTTCTTCCATAACTGACACTCATAGAATTGGAACACTAGTTAGTAACCTCTTAAGCTCGATGAATGCAATATCGCACTCATCTCTCCACTCATACCTAACCCCCTTTCACTGCAAGGTGGTGATGGGTTTTTCAATCTTCTAGAAACCTTCCATAAATCTTGTATAATAACTAGCTATCCTCATAAAGCTTCTCACCTCATGAGCATTCCTTCTCACTGGCCAATCCCTTATGGCCTTCACCTTTTCTGGGTCCACCGAAATTCCTTCACTTGAAATGATATGACCTAAATAGTGAATCTCTTTCTGGAAGAAAGAGCACTTTGACAACTTTCCATACAACTTGTTCTCTCTAAGGCATGACAACACTGCTCACAAGTGTTCCTCATGTTCTCTTTCATTCTTGGAATAGATAAGGATATCATCAAGAAAGACCTGTACAAAGCGGTCTAATCACTTACAAAATACACCATTCATGAGGCTCATGAATACTGTTGGTGCATTGGTCAAACCAAAAGGCACTATAATAAACTCATAATGCCTGAACCGAGTTCAAAATACAGTTTTAGGAATATCGCCTTGCTTAATCCTTAATTGGTGATGCCCTGATTGCAGATCAATTTTTGAGAAAATTGTTGCTCCTTTCATTTGATCAAAGAGATAATCTATCTGTGGTATTGGGTACCTATTCTTCACTGTAGCATGGTTCAAGTCCTTGTAATCTATACATAGTCATAAGGAACTGTCCTTCTTGACAAATATTACTGGTGCACCCCAAGGTGAAACATTGAGCCCTATCAGTCCTAAGTCAAGTAGTTCCTTCAATTGCATCTGCAACTCACAAAGTTATGAAGCCATCATCCTATACAATGTCTTGGAAATTGGCTTCGCACCAGGTTTTATCTCAATGGTAAAATCAAGCTACCTCTTAGGAGGAAACCCTGGCATATCTTTTGGAAAAACATCCTCAAATTCCGAAAAAAATGGATATTGATCTATAGAGGGTCCCTTCCCTTCATTGACTGCTTCCACTACAAATAATTGACAACCTTGCCTCATGCAACATTTAAGCTTCATTGTTGAGATAAAGCATAGAGACACCTTTCTCCGTATACCATGGATCTCTACTAGCCTTCCTTCATCATTTATGCAAAACACCCTTTTCGTGAAACAATCTACCATAGCTCGATGGAATTATAACTAGTCCATATCGATGATTAGATCATACATCCCTAGGGCAATGATGTACACCTTCAACCTAGTAGTACACACTCCCAGGTCTACAAGACAATTATCGACACTAGGTCCTACCGCTTTTTTTTCCCTCGAAGCCATATCGACTTGTTTAAAGTGATCATGCCCGTAGGCTACCAACACACACTTTTCTAATGCGCATGGTGAAATGAAACTATCTATAACACCAGAATCAAATAAAATTTTAATAATGACATGATTTAGCGTACCTGACAACTCCACCACAGTAGTGGATATGATACCATATGTAGTGACCCTCTAGGAGAGGGTCACTATAGTGAATCCATTCTCTTTCAATCAACAAATTATACAACTTAACCCATTCTTGCAATAAATTATAGCATCCCTCCTTGGATGTTTGTGTGAAAATAATACTTGATGTTGTTTCTTATTGTGCTTGAAAAGCATTAAGTTGCAGACATGGGCGTCCATTTGGAACGGTTAATAGTGGATATATTACTCCTATGGGATGGCATTTAGATGCATAATATTTTATGACCTATATGTGAAAGGTAATTTATGATGTATAGTGTGATTGGTTGGAAAATCCATAAGTATATACTCAAATATAACTTTTTAAAAATAATTTAAATAATTTTACTAATTACAAGTCCCCATGTTTAAAAAATCCATATATATATATATATATATATATATATATATATAACGAGGAAGCACATTAAAGGACGAAAAGAAATATACTACTTAAAGGAGAGAATAACACAAGTTTATAATACATATACATGGTGGTCCAAAGAGAACAAACCATTATTTATCGTGTATATGAACCAGGCATCTCCTCTTAACCTTTTGATGATATTTCTAGAGTGGAAGTAAATCACTTTGGCATATTTTACATGGAACTTCCAAGTGAGGATATTTGAGTCATTTTACATATTTTTTCTTTCTTTAATACAATAAGATAATAATAATAATAGATTGATGTAGCTAGACACTAAGAAGGAATTGTGAAAAGATTTGAAAGAAATACTATAGGAAGTTAAATACGTGATACCAAGTGGTGTGTTAAAAGAGTTGTTCAAAGTTTTTTTGGATTTATAAGGGAAATATATTAAAAGTGTGACTAAAGAATCAATAATGAAGAATAAAAGAATCAATAATGAAGAATAAAAGAATTAATAATAAAGAATAAAAGAGAAAGTCTTAGATGTCATCAATTTTAAATTCATCACATCTATTCCGAAGACATTATACCCTACCACTTTGATAATCACCATCTGATTTACCTGTGAAATTTGATAATCACCATCTGATTTACCTCTGAAATTGTGTAGTATACGATCATAACTAGAACTCTTGCTAGTATCTTAAACCCATGTTGTAAACACTAATATCTAGGGATTAATGTGGGTTTCCAGATACATGATGCTGTTAAGGTTAGCCAAGGATTCCTTCATATCATAAAAACAAAGAGACAGTAGGCATTTGTAGCCAAAATGAGTTATCTAAGGTTTATGCATGTATAGTAAATTAGTTCCATCTCATATTAATTATGAGATAACTTAGGTTTAAGAACACTTTCATAAATTGGGCAAAGCATTGTTTCAAATTTGTGAGTTATGCTATATTACTTAATGGGAAAAACATCCTTCTTCAAACCCACAAGGGGTTTAAGAAAAGGTTGTCCTTTGTCTCCTTTATTCTTCTTACTTGTTGTGGAAGGTTTGAGCATATTTTTAATTCCTGATAATCAAATAGGGAACATTCATTAAATTAAAATAGAATAAGGGTTGATATCTCACACATATTATTTTTAGATGACATACTTTGTTTTGAAATGGTACATTTAGAGAAGGAAAGGTCATTGTCAAGGTATCGAAACTCTTCTTCAATGATACTAGAATGACAAGTAATTGAGCAAGGTCCATAATATGTTTTAATCTATTGGCTTAATCTCCGGTAAACTTGATACTAAAAAAATTCCTTCCTTTAACCACTTATCCTTTTGAATTGAAGATGCTATATCCGGGCTTCCATACTAATCCAAATGATTATAGGATTTCTAATTGGAACTAACTATACAAAAGAAATGAAATTTTTTTTTTTTATGAGTTCATATGTGTTGAGATTGTGTTATATTATTTGCATGTCTATCCCTATGTGTTGTGGGGGGGGGGGGCGTTGGTTCATGGCCCCCTTGTTTGGGGTTCAAGGGCGGGAGCCCCAGACCAAAAAATTTGGGCTCTTTTTGGTCCTCTTTTTGGTATTTTCTGAATTTTTTGACCAATGGTTTTTTGGTCCATTGTAATCTAATCCCAGTTAAGGGATTAGGGTTGTAATCTAATTTGAGTTAACATATTAGGGTTTTGGATGCTATGAAATACCTATATATTGTATTTTGATTAGTGAAGTTAATACAATGAAGAAGATGAGGTGCAACTCTTAGGTTTGCTGGTTTTCCTTGTTAAGGGTTTCCAGGGTAAATATCTATGTATTGTGTGTATGCCTTTGTTGTTCTTTCTATTTTTCGTAAGAATTTGTATGCAGTTTTCCACTTTAAGGTTTTAAAACTTACAATATGTGGATATCCATAGGAGGAAGGTTAATGCTGCTAAAAAGCATCATGGAGTCAACTCAAGTTTATTGATTATCATTATCTTTCATCCAAAGTAGATTCTAAATTCGATCAGGAAGATATGTTTCTCCTTTTGTCGCAAGGCAAAAAATAAAGTATAGGGATACCGTTAGTCAATTGGAAAAGTATATCTTAACCAAACTTATCTTGATGGATGGGGAGTAAATGGTATGATGTTTTTCTCTTGGACATTAGCAGCAAAAGGCACTTGGAAACTCATTTTTTTGGAGGGATTATGGAAAAGAGTCTTAATGAGGAGATATATATTTCCTCGATCCTTGGAGGATTTGATTAAAACAATAGATAAGAAGTTTATAAGATTACCTATTTTTCAGAAAACAATGGTAATATCTTTTGACATGATAGAAAATCCTATATGATGGAGGGTGGGAAATGGAAGGAAATTAAGGTTAGGACTAGATGAGTGGATTGGGAAATATCTTTGATTTGTGGTGTTAGATAATTTGATGGTGAAACTAGCAAAAAAAATTACTTGCAAATGCAATCAATCCTCTCTCCCAAACTCCTTAGACATTGCCATATTAGTCTAGTTGGAGGTTGTCTAACATTGGTAAGCCAAGAAGGATTTGAAATGTTACATATCCTAGTGAATAATTGTAGGTGTAAAACTCACATTGAATCATATTCTCTCAAATAGGGGGAAAACCCTCATATGGGACAATATTCAGTCAAACTAGGATACAAATCACATTTTCCAACTCAACGATAAAATGATCATAAGTGGTGGTGGAAATGGACATGGAAGGTCCAAGGACAACTAAAAAATGAAAGTATTTACATGGTTGGTGCTATCCAATAAAACTATGACCTAGGAAAACCTTGAGAAACATAGTTGGGAGGGTCCAAGCAAATGCTTTGTGATGTGAGTTGGAAGCTCAAGAATCCGATGTTCATTCGTTTATTTACTAGCCCTATACATAGGAAGTGTGGAGATATGTGAAGGAACTAACAAATGGGAAATCTGCTTGGGATGTCTTATACTTGGAAAGTGAAATGGAATCATGGTGTTCGCATGGATGGATGAAAACTTTCTCTCCCTACCTTTCATAATGATTTTGTCAATTTGGAAGACTAGAATGACTCATTGTTTACAGCAAGGACAAGGTCAATAACTAAAGTGTTTTATAAGTTAAACTCCTCCCTTCCATGTGAGTTTGACACCAAAACTAAATCCTACCAAGCAAGTGAATGCACTAATGATGGATTCTAGTGTTTCTCATAACTACTTTAAAAGTATTGTTAATAGAAATTTGGAGTTGAGTGAAGTGAGAGGTATACTAATTATATCGAAAAATTCAAATAGCAATATTCATACATGGGAGGGATATGAAAAAGAATGGACAATAAGAAAAAAAAATTAATTACTACTACCACTTTGATGACCATTAACTTAGAAAGGGACATATAATCTCCCCTTGTTTAATGCAATTCAAAGCTGGTTGTTGATTGGCTTTATAGTGATCTATAAGTACAAAATACACTTATAGGAGGGGCCTGCAAGAGCTCATTCCATTACAAGCCAGTTTAATAAAGTCACTTTTATAGACATCTATAAAGAACTCATCTCTAAGGTGGACACATAATTTAAAGGAAGTAAAACTTCGAAAGGAAGATTCATTATGGCTTGAGGAGATATGAATCAATCCCAATCAACCAAGCAATCATTATAATTTCTAACACTTTTATATTTTAATTTCAACATTTTTATATCTGCACAAAGGAGTGGATCTCATATAGACTACTTGAGAGCAACACTTTTTTTTTTTTGAAAGCAACAATTTTTTTTTAGCTTTCAATGTTTTGGTATATAACGTGATCACAAAATTGCTATGAGAAAGTGATAAAGCTTTAAATATTAGATGATAGTGTATATGGAAAATACGAGATGTACTTCTTTTTTAAATTAAATAAAAATAGTACAACAATTTTCCAAGGAGTATGTGTGAGGGTGTTACGAGTTAGCTTTTAGCTATTTTGTAGATGTTAGGCTTAAATTTAATAAAATATTTTAATATATTGGTTATATTTTGATATGATTTTATAATAATTTGTTTAATGGTTATGGAATATAATTTGAAATTATTTTTGATTGGTTAAGAAATTTTTTTTTTTGGATGTAAGGAAATAGGTTAATGGCCCAAGTCTATGGACATTTGGGAGGAGTGGAAGTCTAGCTTTTACTAAGCACCAGTGGATTATTTCAAGTGTTCAAGTTTTGTTTACACACAATGATGTAGTTGCACATCGAGGTCTTGAGATTGTATCAACAAAGACTAAGCCAATAACCCCGAACACTCTAAACGTTTTATTATTTCGAAAAAAAATGTTTATATATTATTGTATCCATTTTTAAATAAAAAATAAATAAAATACATTATAAATAAATTTAGTCATTGCAATAAATTTGTAAACAATGAATTTTCATTAACTTTAAATACAAAAGATATTTAATATATTAGTATTAAGAATTAATATTTTAATAAAGAAAAATTGAGTTCATTTTTCTTAGATATAAGGAAACATGTTAATGACCTAGAGGCGTCTAATAGTAATGAAAATTTTCCTCTTTACAAACCACCAATGAATTATTTTTGATGGTATAGTTTTCTTTAAATAACAATGATTAGACAATTCATATCCACTAATAAAAGCCAATAATAATTGTCCTCACTACAAGTTAACAACTAAATTATTATAAATTCTTCCACTAAAAAAATAAATAAATAAAATAATGAACTCTTAACCAGATGAATCTTAACCAGATGAAAATAAAAGAAACTCTACTCATTATATACACAACAAATCTATTATGTATATTTTTCTTGTTTCAAGTCCTAAGAATTTTGAATGATGAGGCTGATTTTCAAGCCAATATTGACTCCAACTTGGATGAAGGGCTTATGTGGATAAATGGGGTCTCCATACTTCATTAACCTACTCTATATTTAATTATTTTGTTCATGGAGTATACAAAGGCCATCAAATGTCTCGATACGTATCCTTGATGAGACAAAGAGTTATTAATCTTATCACCCCTATTACTTTGAAGTTGTATTTTCATGGTGGTTTTGTTTTTTCTAGTTTATTTATAGTGGTGACTTGTGGGAATGACTTGGATTCATAATCAATTGGTACTATGTATGAGTTGAAAGAAGTTCAATGTGGTTTGTAGAGGTGCGAGAAGGATGTGGTAAAATTTCAGTGTAGTGTTATTAATTCTAATTTTAATTGGTCTAGGTTGTGGCAAAATTTCAGTGTAGTATTATTAATTCTAATTTTAATTAGTCTAGGTTTCAAGAAGAATAGGAAATGAGATAATGAGTAGAAAACAGAGTAAAAGATGACTATGTAATAGAGATTACATCTCAACTTCTATTTTAAAATATTTGGAATAAGAAGTTAGCATTCATGGTTGTCTCCTATGAGACATATTCAAACTTCGAATCTTAGCTTGACTCTTTGAAATCTCAATTTTTTTTGTATTGTGATGCATCTTGGTCTTCCACATGAGGTTTTCATTCCCTCTCCTCTTTCATCCTCAACAACAATAGAGCATTTGTTCTTGTGAGTGCACTCTGAGAATGCATATGTTATGGGTTTCCATTCTCAAGTTGTGGAGGTTCCTATGGATGATGTTACATTGGCAGACCATCTGAAAGAGAACATGCAAGGAACAAGGAAAACTATAAACTTCTGGGTTGGTTTCATTATTATACCCTTCTTGTGCATAAACATTAGATATATATTTTATATTTTGTAATATGTGTTATATGAATATTTTAGACTCAGTTACGCCTCTCTTGTCAATGAACTACAACTAAACTCTAACCTTTTTGCATTATCTTATATTTGATTCAACAAAAACTCCTTTCAATACCAAAAAAAATTAACTATTATTATTAAAATAAACTCTAATTTTTTTGCATTATCTTATATTTGATTCAACAAAAACTCCTTTCAATACCAAAAAAAAATTAACTATTATTATTAAAATATACATATATGATACACAATTATATAAAAAACAAACATTTATAATATTTTGTTTCCTTTCAATACCAAAAAAAAAAGACTAACTATTATTATTAAAATATACATATATGATACACAATTATATCAAAACAAACATTTATAATATTTTGTTATGTTGCAATTGCACATAGTAGTGTTTGAATATAGTTCGCTTTAGCAAAATGGAAAAAAATAAAGATGGTATGAAAGGGAAAAGATAAGTATGGTTGCACATGGCAATATTTGAACATTTTTTTTGGGAAAAAATAAAGATGGTAGGATAGAGGAGAATATAAGTATGATTGGGTGAGAGTGAAGATATTCATTATTAAATTACGGTGAAAACATTAATGTAATGTAAAGTGTTATTATTTCAAAATATTTGGAATATTATTGATCTTTTTAATATATTAATTTAATAAAATTATGAAGATTTAGGAAAGTATTTCTTTAATATTTTAATATAAAAATAAAAATTTAAAGTAAATTAATTAATTTTTTATCGTTTTTTTTAAGGTTTAGTAAATTAAAGTTAGTGTTAGTGGACAATAATAATCGTCATTGTCATTGTTGGGTATGTGTTATATTCTGTCTCGGGGAACGTGACACCGGCCTCGAGAAATGTGTCATGTATTTAGTTGGTTTTTTCGACACATGGTTTTTGCCGATGGTTTTCTATTTCCGGTTAAGGAATTAGGGTTTTGGACTAATCCAGGTCATTGGGTTAGGGTTTTGGATGCCGCTGGATCCTATATGTATATTGTATTGTAAACAATGTAACATTATGAATGAATATAATATATGTTGGTTTTCCTGGTTTGGGTTTCCAAGGGAAAAATCTCTGTGTAATGTTTGTATTTGCCATTGTATATTTTCTGTTCTTTTCTAAATATCTGTTTATAATAGACATTGTACAAGGTTAGAATTTTACATTTGGTATCATAGCTTTATTGGCTTCAGGGGGACGCCTTTGTGGTCAAGGGTTTGGCTTGGAACTGTGATAAGCCTTGTTACAGTGGGAGATTTGCGGTATTGTTTTTCAGGTGAAAAGAAATGGCAAGCAATTCGAAGATGGAGATCGAGAAG
>ML779431.1:77261-88923 GCA_009831015.1 Picea engelmannii | reverse complement strand
AAGAAGTGGTCTCATCCTTGTTGTCGGAGGAGATGAGATGAAAGAATATGGAAGGACATAGCACAGACACATTATTTGCAAGAGGACGTTCCCAGGAAATAAATAGATCTAATTTCTCAAGTGGGAGATCTAAGTCTAAGGGTGGATCTAAATCTCCTAGAAAGTTTGTAAGGGTATGTTAGAGGTGTGGAAAAGAAGGGAACTACAAGAAGTAGTGTAGATCCAAAGTTGAGAAAAAGAAGGGATTTGAAGAATCTTCTTCTATAGAAGAAAAGACCTCCAAGGAAGAATGAGGGGATGTGTACTTGGCCTCTTCAAGCACACATGCAGATCATGAGGCATGGTTGATTGAATCTAGTGCATCCTTTCATATGACTCCCCACAGGGAGTGGTTTTGCGAATATGAAAAGTATGATGGAGGTAATGTTTTCTTAGGTAATTATTCGACAACCAGAATCATAGGAAGAGGAAGGGTCAAGTTGAGACTCATAGATGGAAGGATTAGAACACTGCCTGGTGTTCTACACATCCCAGGTATGGCCAAAATTTTTATTTCTGTAAGAAAAATGGAAGATGCAGGGGTAAAAACAATTTTTGAAAAGGGAACTTGCAGGATGGTTCGAGGAGCAATGGTGTTGATGAAGTGAGTTTGGTTTGGAAATCTGTATAAGCTGCTAGGAAGCACTATTAGTGATGGGTGTAATAGTTCCATTGTTCCTAATATTGGAGTTGAAGAAGAAATAACTCCTACAGTCTCTGGAGAAAAGTTTATGTTGTGGCATCAAAGACCAGGGCATATCGGAGAGAAGGGTCTTCGACTACTACACGGTAAAGGTATGGTTGAAGGTATGTCTAACTACTCTCTGGATTTTGATTTCTGTGAACATTGTCTATATGGGAAGCATAATCGGGTAAGATTCCCCTCTGGTGCAACGAGGGCAGAAGGAATTTTACAACTAGTTCACAATGATGTTTTTGGACCTGTGTCGGTCCCATCATTGGGAAAATTTGTGTACTATGTCTCATTTATAGATGACTTATCGAGGAAAACTTGGATACATTTCCTCAGGAAGAAATCTGAAGTCTTTGACAGGTTTAAAGATTTTAAGGCTCTTGTTGAGAATCAAATAGAGAAAAGAATTAAGGTGTTGAGAACAGATAATGGCAGAGAGTTTTGCGGGAATGAATTTGAAGAATTCTGTAAGAAGTGCGGTATAGCAAGGCAGAAGACTGCTCTATATACACCTCAACAGAATGGAGTTGCATAAAGGATGAACATGACGCTGATGGAAAAATCAAGGTGCATGCTCAGTGGTGTCGGGCTAGGGCAAGAATTCTGGGCAGAGGCAGTGGGTATTGCATGTTATCTAGTCAATAGATCACCCTCATCAGCGTTGGGTGACAAGACTCCACAAGAGGTATGGATTGGTAAGGAACCTTCTCTCACACATCTTAAGGTATTTGGCTGCGATGCATACGTTCATGTTCCAAAGGAAAACAAGAGTAAGCTGGATAAGAAGGCTGAAAAATGTATCTTTATTGGATATAAAGATGGTCTCAAAGGTTATAAGCTTTGGAACCTAGAAACTAAGAAGGTAGTGTACACCTGAGATGTGGTATTTAGAGAAATGAAGGATGTTGTTAAACAGGAAGTCCTACCAAGTAAGGAAGAACCAGAGAAGATAGAGTTTGATTTAAAGGATGATGAAACAGACTCTGCAGAAGAACATGAATCATAAGAAGAAGATCCTCATACTCCAGTATTGAGGAGATCAGATTGAGAAAGAAGGCTACCGGAAAGTTATAGTCCATCTGATTTTCGTTCAAATTTTGCTTTGTCTATTACTGATGATAATCCTAGAACTGTTAGGGAGGTAGTGGATTCAAAGGATGGAAATCTATGGAAAAGGGCCATGGAAGATGAAATGGCATCTTTGGATAAGAATGAGGCTTGGTATCTAGTGGATTTGCCAATTGGAATAAATCCCATTGGAAGCAAATGGGTATTTAAAAAGAAGCTGAATGCAAAAGGAAAAGTGGAGAAATACAAAGCTCAGTTAGTAGCAAAGGGTTATTCCCAGGTTGAGGGAATTGATTTTGGTGAGATTTTTTCTCCTGTTGCCAAGTTAAACTCTATAAGATTTCTGTTATCTGTTGTTGCTGCATTTGATTTTGAAGTAGAATAGATGGATGTGAAGACAACATTCCTGCATGAGGATCTGGAAGAAGAAATCTTTATGAAGCAACCAGAAGGTTATGTTGTGAAAGGAAAGAAGGAGCTGGTATGCAAGATGAAAAAGTACATGTATGGTTTACAACAATCACCAAGGATGTGGTATAAAAAATTTGATACTTATATGCTGGGACTTGGCTTCACAAGAAGCAAAGAGGTTCATTGTGTGTATTCTAAATTAACTGGTGATCATTTGATTTATTTGGTCTTATATGTGGATGACATGTTGCTGATAGGAAACAACAAGGAGATTATCCTGGATGTGAAAACTCAGTTGTCCTCTAAATTCGACATGAAGGATCTTGGTGCTTCAAATTTCATTTTGGGCATGGAAATTAAAAGAGATAAAAAAAACAGGAAACTCCGGTTAAATAAAAAAAAATATGTCGAGACAATATTGCAAAGGTTTAATATGCAGGAATGTAAATCGGTCAAGGTTCCTATTCTTGTTGGTGTAAAGTTATCTATGGATCGGTGTCCCAAGACACATGAAGAAGAGGAGGACATGTCTCATGTTCCATATGCGAGTGCAGTTGGCAGTTTGATGTATGACAGACATTGCACATGCAGTGGGAGTTTTGAGAAGGTATATGTCAAAACCGGGGAAGGAGCATTGGACAACAGTAAAAAGGGTTTTCAGGTATTTGCGTGGCACTGCTAGCTATGGATTGTGCTACCAAGGAAGATTGGGATTGGACATAGTGGTCGATATACATGGCTTTGTGGATGCAGACTGGGCTGGAGATTTGGATTGTAGGAGATCTACAAGCGGGTATGTGTTTAACCTGTTTGGAGGAGCAATAAGTTGGATGAGCAAAAGAAAGGCTGTAGCGGCACTTTCAACTACAAAATCTGAATACATGGCAGCCACTCATGCAAGTAAGGAAGCAATATGGTTACAAAGATTGTGTTTAGGTATTGGGTGGGTACAACAAGCTGTAAGGATAGAGTGTGACAGTCAGAGTGCAATTTTTCTGGCGAAAAACCCTGCTTATCATTCAAAGACAAAGAACATTGATGTTCAATATCACTTTGTGAGAGACATGATTGAAGAAAATAAAGTATCATCGATGAAGGTGGACACTTTTAAGAATGTTGCAGACTCATTAACAAAATCTGTGAGCACTGAGAAATTCTCTTGGTGTATATGATCCATGGGCATTGTTGCCCTGGATTTTTGACTATGTAACCTTGTAACCCCCTGTATGCAAAGAAAACAACAAGTGGGAGAATGTTGGGTATGTGTTATATTCTTTGCACAAGTAGTAGTGTCATGTTATATTTTTTCTGCCTCGGGAAACATGGCACCTACCTCGAGAAACGTGTCATGTATTTAGGTGGTTTTTTCGGCACATGGTTTTTGTCGATGGTTTTCTATTTCCGGTTAAGGAATTAGGGTTTTGGACTAATCCAGGTCATTGGGTTAGGGTTTTGGGTGCCGCTGGCTCCTATATGTATATTGTATTGTAAACAATGTAACACTATGAATGGTTTTCCTGGTTTGGGTTTCCAAGGGAAAAATCTCTGTGTAATGTTTGTATTTGCCATTGTATATTTTCTATTGTTTTATGAATATTTGTTTACAGTAGACATTGTACAAGGTTAGAATTTTACAGTCATCATCATATAAAACAAAATATTTGACATTAATGAAGAGTGTTATTGGCAATATTTATCCTCACTCATATGAAAAATCAAAATAAACAATAAAATAAATGCAATGTGACATATCCATTAACTTGTTCACCTAGATGGGGTGAAACTTGGCAAGAGGAGGGGGACATATGGCGGGGGGAGTTAATGTCCCAAGCCGCCACCCCTGAAGTATTTACTCCCCATGGCACACACCATGAGGGGAGTTAACTCGGTGCGCTTGGAGGAGCTCTCGGACGAGCGATCCATCTAGGCCACCGATACCAGTTGCCTGTACCAGTCTTGTCAGCCTTCAATGACGATGGGAGGGGCATCAATGGCTCCCAGAAGTGATAAAGATGACCAAGGAATGCATATTTTCCTGTTTTCTGCATGCTACCACCTCTGCACAATGCTTCTCGGCCCTCCTAGCTTCATCGCTCGCACTCTATACACTATCCGAGCTTCCTCTGACCACCACTGCCCCCCCATGGCCCCCTTGCATCTCCCCCACCCCCTGGTTCTTCCCACCATCCCTTGAGAGTGTGGAAAGCCTAGGAGGGGCACCAGGAACAAGAATGCCATCATCCGAGACAACCGACTCACAACCTCTCAACAAGAATTACTTGCCCATTTTAGCCGCCCCCATAGACATACCAGAAGCACTCAGACCACCCTGCGTACTCCAAAAATGGAGATCCCACCACCCTTGCTCCAGAGTGAGACTCAGAATCCCTTGCGCATACCCAAAACGGAGACTTCGTCCCCCACAATGCACTCTCCATCGTCGCCTCAGCATTTTCCGGCTAGCACTTCGAAGGAAGAGGCACCTTAGTGCCTCAACACTGTAAAAAAGGAGGCACCACTTCCAGTTTTGCATCCTGGCCCGAAGTTGGTGAACTCAGGGCCACCTTCATCTTCGCAACCAAGCCTGATCTTGGTGAACACGACAGAGCCACCCTCTAAGGCATGCCTCCCTAGTGTTTTTGTCCCCAGCCACCAGCTTTACTAGGGGGACGGAGGATGCATTGTGGAGGAGGAAATCCCTTCAAGATGGCAACTGAAATAAGTAGGGGAGAACCCAATCACAGTGGAATACATAGGCACAGATGGAGGAGAGGAGGGCTCACACTTTACCTATCATCTGGAAGTGGAGCATCTTGAGCTCCTCTTTGACATCGGACAGCGACAGGACGAACAGGTGCATGGCCAGAGGACAATCAACCAACGACTGGATTTGTTGTTTGAGGCATTCTTAGATGCCCCAATGCAAGTATGTTGTCCCACTTGCAAGCAAAAGTTTGTCTCGACATACACCTCTCATGGACATCCAGGTTCCCTAATGGCTTGACGTGGCCCACCCTTGATTCCGGTTTTTGTCAATTGCAGTTTTTAGAATGAATAGGAATTTAATTTCCACTCTTTTTTACAATTATGTAATTATCTTAGTAATGGAGGCTCTGAATGAAGCCAACCCTAGGCTAGCTAGATGGAACAGGGTTCCTGTTGCAACTTTCAGCTTTCTGCACAATTTTGTAAACTATATTTCAGCCATGATAGACATATCATCGCTTGGAGGCACTTGTTTTGGTTTCCCTTATGTGGCGGAATAGGTGGCTGCCAAACAAAGCATAGTTGTACAATCGTGATATAATATAAGGTTCTTCTTTTATTTACAAAAAAAAAAACTTGTTAAAAGATCTATTTAAATTTACTTAGTTTTTTTCCAAAGGAAAAAAGCGTAACTTTTATTAAAAGAAATAAAAATTACATTTTGAATAATGCATGCCGAAAGTATGCATTTAGTTTGGATAAAAATTTCAACACCGAGAGGAAGAAAAATGTAGCAGAAGATAGACAACTAACAATGGCCCTGTCACACTTTTAAATATACAAAGAAAAAGGATACAAAACTCAGCCAAGAAAACACAATCGAGGAAAACCAGGTGAGAACCTGAATGGACTAGGCCAAAGCAGCAAGTAAAACCTCCAAAAAACCCAGAGCATGGAGAGAATCGAAACTAGAAATCTTATATCCACGAAAGAGAAGTCCAAAAACTACATGCCCTAAATAGGACCTCAAAGTGCTGACCCAAGATCATCAACGTTGCACGCCCAAAAAGAGAGGACCTCAAAGCTCTAACCCAAACACTAAAAAAGAAGCATAAACCCCAACAACCACTCCACAAAAAATGGAACCCAAGAGGAGCATAGAGCCCCCCCAGTCGTCAAAAGCCTATGGAAAAACCATGACATTTTCATTAAGCCCTGAACAAACCAGCAGGGATGGATCAACTAGATCCACCCAAAAATACACCCGAAAACCCACCGCCCGCACCAAATGATTGAATCATCAAAAGACCGACACCTCACAAAACCCAGATTCGACATCGAACTGGAACAAAAAACCCACCGCAAGGTAACTGATTGTGGACGGAGCATCCTCAACCATAGCAACAGATTGAGAAAGAAACATTGAAGACCAAATCTGCACTAAAGAGAGCGCGACTGCCTAGAAAAAATCTAGAAAGGGAAAAAGAAGAAACATATTCACAGCAGGGGGATCGTAGCCAACTCTAGAGAAACCCCCCCATAAACTTTCACGACTGAGAAGGAAAAGGATAAGGGGAAACACGTCAGGAAGAAAAAAATCCGAATAAAAACTCCAGAAGGAAACCCAAGTTTTCGTCCCAAGACAGAACAAACTGAAACATACACCATTTGTCAAAAGTGTCAGGCAGAAGGGCAAACTGATGGGAGAGGCGAACATGAGCGAAGAGAATGAGAGACCAAAAAAAAATATGGTGCGGCCTATGGCTAGGGTAAACCCTAGCCGCGACCACATACATCCCTTTGAATAAGCCTATCACTTATCCCTTAAAAATATGGTTAAAGTGTCTTTAATTGATGCCTAATAACGATATTGTATTAAGAGATACCAAGTGTGCCCACGATGCCCCATATTTGGCACACAAGGTAAGTTGGGGTTTCAAACTGGTGACTTCACACAACAGAGTGCCTTAACAATACACTCCATCACCCACTGCCCTACACCCCGAGGTATTTAAATTTACTTAGTTATGGACATATACATAAATATTTTTTTTTATATATTCAAGCTTATATAATTATAGCTTATGACATTACATTCACGCCTATCTCTTAGACGTATTTAATTAAAAAGGCTCGTTATGCGAACAAACTTAGTAGCTTTGAATATGTGTTAAAGTTAAGGTTGATTGTATTTTTATAATAATAATAGTAATAATAATTTAATTTAAGGACGTTAAATTAATGTAAGAGATTTTTTTATTTGTTATATAAAGAATTTCCTCCACACAATAATTTGATTGTTTAGTTTATAGATATGTATATACCCTACTCTCTATACATTATCTTATTGTAAATTTCTTTCATCAAATTTAAAATTATTACATTAAGGTGATTGCATTTGTTTACTACATTATTAATAGTTGATATATAAAATGGTATCTCAAAAATAAAATAGTTACAATCAACATTAAAATATTAGCTAAAATATATCTAAACAAAGACTAAGAAAATGTTCCCTACATGTCCTTTGTGCCTTCCATACCTATGCATTTGAACGGTCTCAACAGATTTTCTTCAAATTCATTGCTTGGGTGTTTTTCACTATTTTATTATTCCTTGTACTGCTCGGGGATTGATGAACTTGGCCATTGATGGATTTCTTGGCCTTTTACATTAGATTTCTATTTGTTGGAGCTTAGAGAGAACCCTTGAAACACTCATTGGAATCCCTGTTGCAATACAAATTTTTCAAACCATTCTCTGTTGTCGTATGGGTAAGTGTAACGCCCCATATTTTAGCTTTAGGTAGTTAGAACTTTGATTTTTCTCATCTTATTAGTTCATTGTTTAACAACTATTTGGACTCAACAATGTTGATATAGACATGTGACAAGTGTACATCTGGACCTATTTATGTGTTGCAAACTATTGTTTTCATTGTTATATGCTCATGATGGTGATAACTCTTTGATTTGTTTAAACATGGGAATTAAGATGTGGAATTTAGGTACATGGATATCGATTCAAAGTTATGTTGTGAATGCATAACAGATGCAAGCCATGATAAAAATAAGCATATATTTCTTAATTAAACATCAAACCAGATATGGATTCTTATATGAAATTATGATGTATATACATGGATATGAGTTATTGGTGAACTAACCTACATGTTGATGAGCTATGTGATAGCCAAATGACTACAGTGATGAGATAACATGGATGTGATAGAAATCAAGAAGATTGTCTATGCTATAAGTTATAATTATTATTTAATTTATGATTCAAAATAATTCTATAAATTGTGGTAAGTGTGGTTTTGACAAGACACACGACTTTCCCAGAGTGGTTGTTTTTTGATGTGACTCTAAGAACAATAGTTGCACAATATGGCTTGATGTAGGGTGTTGACCCTAGTTCTATAAAGTGGGGTGGAGGTATTTCCCACCATTTATCCTCTGAAACCTAGAGTCATGGGAAGGTTGTGTGAAGTCTCACTTCCCTAGACATGTGATAGTGACTGCTAGTTTTCTATTGGGGAATCTTGGTTGTGATGTATGCCACTTCCGCTTATGAGTTCTATTTGTATTTAAGTCAATATAGTTGACGCTCCAGCTTAGTCCAATAGAGGAAATGATAGGATGGAAGATGGAAGTAGGTTAAGAAGGAATGTTGCTTCGATGTTAGTTGAGAATATTGATTGGGGATTATAGATGTCACTATTGTTTACTCACTTGGTTCCTACAATGTTTTAAGCCCTCTTTTGATTTCCTGTTGATATTTTGAGTGTGATAATGAGTTATTGATGAATTTGTATAATTTTGTTTGTTAAGATTATTAAATGATCCATTACTTGATCTATTGTCCTACATGTCTTTGTGTGATCATATATGAACTATGCACTAGAGACAATGGTTGTTTATCATTAGTACATGCATGACATATGTGTCCGCTAGCTATGCACACATACTCTACACATGTACTAGTATAATTAATTAATCTATTAATTATTAAAATAGATTATTAACTATTTAATTGATTGTATAAATTATATTGCATACAAAATATCTAGAAGCATTAAATACCTTTTTTGACTTTGATTGATGGTTGGTATGATGAATTAAATGAGCATGGTGGGTTGTCATGTACATTTTGGGGAAAATTGTTAAATTGCATTTATTAGCTAGCATGAGAAGAAAGACTTTTCTTTTTATTTATTGTTGTTTAATGCAAGTCATTTATATTTTAGTTTTATTTTAATTTTTTTCCCAAAAATTTAGATAAGGGAGGTTGATGGATAATAATGAGGGTGGTTGAGGAGACATGGGGAAAGGTGTATGGAAATTTGATAAATAGGGAGAATAAATGGTGAGTAAAGGGAGGATTGAGAGGTTTGAGCATGATGAGAGGTTGTGAAATCTTTGGAAGATATATTTCTTATGATGGTTTTCTTTGAGCATTTGTGCTTTGTTGTTCTTGGAGTCACGGGCACGGAGGGCCAAGAAACCAAAAGGTTTCTTGGAGCTATAAAGATGGCTAGGCTCCTAGTTGGCTGGGAGAATTTCGTTGTTTCACTTTGGGAAAGCGGGAAAAGAATGGTTGGAAGCATATTCCTACTACTAACAAAGCTACATTGCAATTGATGAGCTTCAACATACCACGGAGGAGGTATTTTCATTGGTATTTTGTTGTACTTTTGTTTTAAGTTTTAAATCTTAGAGTTAACATATTACTTATTTCATCATGTTATTTACAGTTATCATTGAGCAAATGTAAAAGAGTTGTGGAAATGAAAATCAATGAAATTATGTTAAATCAAAGTTGTTAATGCATTTTGTTGGTCTTTACTCTTCCTTTCTTACCATCCAAGTTCTTGACCTAGGGTTCATGTCTTTCGGGTTTCCAACGAAGCCTCTAAAACTATCGGCCCTCCTGGTAAACCAGAAGGCAACATGACACACAGAATGCACTGCGCAGTCTCACCCGAGATAACTTTAAATGGGTGATTGTAAGACTCAGGTGTTTACAACCTAGGATTTCGTATGAGATAGGAGATCGTTACTCAAATCCATCTACTATAAATTGTGATTGCAATCTACTATTATTCATGATTATGCATTATCTTCCACAGTTTATTCCCTTAACAACACAACCATATTTCATAACAATATAATAACTCATTCATTCATTAAACACAACAAGCAACTGCTAAAAGAAGATAGAGATATACATGCATTCATCACATTACACAGATTTTACCGTGGTTCACCCCCTCCTGGGCTATGTCCACAAAGATTTGGCTCTTGACACTTTTATTATGGTAGTTCTACATCTCCAGTGTCACACACTTACAATTCTCCTCAGATGGGTAAGATCTATATGAGGCGAACTAGATCGCACCAGGGTCCTCAGCCTGCGATTTAATTCTCAAATCTTCCTTCTCTCCTCTCCTCTATCTCAACAACTTACAAAATAGTTCATAACCACATTACATATCAAATCAATTCATACATATCTATGATGGAACAATACAAAACCGAACTAACAAGGAACCCCCTATGATACCTACGTATCTATATTTATACATTTCGGGCTCTTCAACCGTTTACAATATTTTACCAAAACCCTAATCCTATCAATGTTAGGTCTTCCTCCCATGCGTGTGTGCTATTCTTCCTTCCATTTGTCTCTTTCTATGTGCATGCTTTCTTGCATGCACACATGTTGTGTTTTCCTCCAGCTGTTACTTTAGTTTCTGCACGCTTTCTTTCCCCACGATCATCCTTCTTTCCAGTTCGACCATCCTTCTTTCCACTTCGACCTACTGCCAACAGGCCCCCAACAATGACATGTGGCTCATCCCGAGCCACCTAATCCTTTTGAGCTTCCTCGATCTCCTTGGTGATCATCTGAAACTTTTCCTTGAGCTCTATTGTTTGTGTCAGTGCATGCGCGGTCTTCTCCTTGATTGTGCCCACGACCTGGATTGCCACTTCATCATTGATCAATCCTGCACATTCTGCATGGGTCTGTGCTATCTATGTCTTAAGTACCTCTACCTGTGTGAGTACTATTTTTGGTCCTCTTTTTGGTCTTTTCTGGATTTTTCGACCAATGGTTTTTCGGTCCATTGTAATCTAATCCCAGTTAAGGGATTAGGGTTGTAATCTAATTTGAGTTAACATATTAGGGTTTTGGATGCTATGAAATACCTATATATTGTATTTTGATTAGTGAAGTTAATACAATGAAGAAGATGAGGTGCAACTCTTAGGTTTGATGGTTTTCCTTGTTAAGGGTTTCCAGGGTAAATATCTATGTATTATGTGTATGCCTTTATTGTTCTTTCTATTTTTCATAAGAATTTGTATGCAGTTTTCCACTTTAAGGTTTTAAAACTTACAATATGTGGATATCCATAGGAGGAAGGTTAATGCTGGTAAAAAGCATCATGGAGTCAACTCAAGTTTATTGATTATCATTATCTTTCATCCAAAGTAGATTCTAAATTCGATCAGGAAGATATGTTTCTCCTTTTGTCGTAAGGCAAAAAATAAAGTATAGGGATATCGTTAGTCAATTGGAAAAGTTTATCTTAACCAAACTTATCTTGATGGATGGGGAGTAAATGATATGATGTTTTTCTCTTGGACATTAGCAGCAAAAGGCACTTGGAAACTCATTTTTTTGGAGGGATTATGGAAAAGAGTCTTAATGAGGAGACATATATTTCCTCGATCCTTG
>ML779431.1:60107-70987 GCA_009831015.1 Picea engelmannii | reverse complement strand
AAATCCTAAACAAGAAAGAGATTAAGACCTCATTCAGACCACTTAATACCATCAAACAGAAAATGAGATCTGTTAAGGACAAGCTTGACCAACACAATTTCAAAGGAGTATACATAATAGATTGCTCTTGTGGCAAATGCTACATTGGAGAAATAGGCTGCTCTTTCAACACCAGGATTAAAGAGCATAGTGCTGACATCAAGAATGAACGAACTCGCACCTCAACACTAGCAGAACACTCTCTCACAACTAAGCATCACATACGCCTAGAGGACACCAAAATCTTAGCTAAAGAAGACCATCTCCTTAAAAGACGAATTAGAGAGGCAATCGAAATCATCAAAAATCCCGATAACCTAAATAGAGACAATGGCCTAGAGAATAGTGAAAGTTGGATCCCGCTCATTCGGGAAAGAAAACATTATTAACCTTACACTCAGAGCTCTAGGACTTACACCCTCACTTTTTCCGTACCTTAACTTAACCTAATCTTCTAAGCCAACCTTATACCTTAAAAAATCCCTTTGACATACATTAATAATAATATTATTATTACCTTTTTACATATTAACCTAACTTAACCTTAACCAACATAATACCAATTAAAATTTAAGCATTTCAAAGACCAACCTAAGTGATTCCAACTTATAGTCTTCTACCACTAATTTGATATCAATGCTACCTCTTTTTATTAACCTTAATTTACCCATAATTAACATTAAATTATTATTAATAATAATATTAACACCTTATAGTTAACCTAAATTTAGCCTATATTGAACATAAAAATTTAATATTAATAATATGAACCTAAATTTAGCCTATATTGAACATAAAAATTTAATATTAATAATATGAACCTAAATTTAGCCTATATTTAACCCTAGACTGTTAGTGATGCTTAGTCAAATTAACCTAAGATTAATATTAATAATATTAACTTCCTCAAACCTAGGGTTTACCTCATTAAATTAACCTTAATTTAACCTTTAATTAACAAAATTAATATTTATAATACTAACTCCTTATGGTTAACCCTAAATCTAGTCTATATTTAACATAAAAACTTAATATTTAAACCACTTAATTCATTAATTAAATCACTATTTATTACCTATTTTGGAAAATTTCTCCTCAAAACTAGGGTTTCACTTAGCCGACCTTGGTTTTCCACCCGCCTCCTCACTATTTATTAAGGGCTCCTCTCTTATTTTTCCTCAGGCTTTTTTGTCCTGAAGATGGATCTTGTTGTGGATCTGAAACGTCGACGACAAGCTGTCAATAACACTGTGGTTCTTCCGACAAATTCTAAACAAACATTAAGTGTCAATTTTTTATATTTTGGCTACTCCTTTTGATTATTATATGTTTATTTACAGTGACCTACATCTTTATAATAAGGTCAACATCTTTATAATAATTAGGTGATCATATGTGTAGAGGATCAACATCATGACGACATAGATAACATCTTTATAATAAGGTCATATGTGTACAAATGTTTTCTTTATATAATAAAGACATATATACCTAACACAAGTTTAGGGTTAGTGTTTATGTATCTTATCAGTCCCTGCTAAAGAAGGGAATATAGCAATCAATTACTATCATTTCACTGATCAAGGTTGAGTTTCAAGAGCAATTCCATATCTTTATCAATGAAAAGAGAGAGAGATTATAGCTACAATTGAAGGGAAAAGGGTATATGGATTACATAAACCTAGAATATTATGGAATCCACATACCCTTTTCCATAGAATATACTAATTAGATCGAATTAAAACCAAAGACATGAAATATGGTACTACACATATTATACTATATTATCAAGGAAAAAACAAGCTAAATGCAAATTGGACATTTAAAAAAAAAATTACAAGTTAAATGAGTACATCAATAAAAAATAGCATACTAACCTTGAAAGTTCAAAATACAAGCTATGTAGATCGAGAATTGGATTTGTTCAACCGGTGGGTGACGGGAAATATAAACAGCTCAAACAAAATCCAAGAACAGTGTCGCAATTATAGCAATTGTGTCACAAAGTCTCTTAAAGTCACATATATATAGATAAAATAGTCAACTAGCCGTTAACACCGACCAATGAGATAGGAAAATTTTTTGTCGCTATTGCCATGAAAGTTCCTCGCTATAGCGACGAAAATCCAGACTAGTTTAAATTAATATTTTCATGGATATTGCGATGAACTTGCATGGCAATATCGACGAAAATCCCGCCCTGTTTAAAAAAATGATGAAACTAGTGGAAGCGTGGAAAGTTTTTTGTGGAATAATCCACCCATATGTAGTAGTGATCCTTGCAGTCCTCTTGGAATAAGTTCAATAAGTATGGCACCCAGCTCATTGAGGTGCCTTCTGCGCACTGGGTTGCACCTACAATGACTCCAGCTGGTACTTCGTCTCTGTGACATTTTCTTAGCAACTTGCAGGCTAAGATTTTTGAGCCCAACAATGTGGTTGTGTTATTGATTCATTTGATAATGATGCCTCTCGTCCCCTTGGTGGTGCCATACTTCTTCATTTCTTCTGCCAACTCTTTCTCCTTGGATTTGTTGTCCAGAACCAACGTAGGATCCATACCACGAATGGGTAAGAATGTTATTTGTGCAATAAGCTCAATAGTTATGGGAATGGGTTTGTCTAGCCATATGTCCCCTCCATGTGTGACTGCTAACAGCTGCTTGACGCATGTTGTTTCATTCTAGCCTCTGCCAAAATGTGGTAGGTTCAGTAGACCTAAGATTCTCATTTTCTCCAGCCCAATTGTCCACTAGTATGGTTGGTTAATCGTTTCTCCATGCTGAGTTGTGTCTATGGTATATATAAAGACCCTCTGCGCAAGTTCCAGGAACTTGGCTTCGTTTGCTACATCATGGTCTGAATATTTGAGCTTCCCAACGTGACCCAATAGCTCTGGTACTACCTGTACCCCAGCTGGTATGCGCAGTAGAACAATTTCTGTTGCAAGTTTCTTGCGGGTTGAGCTTAGTATCTGTATTTTATCTTTCTGTTGTGGTGGTTGGCTCGAAGTTCGAACGGCTTCCGGTTGCTCCCCCGTAAGCCATTCTGGCCAAGCAGAGGCATATTCAGTGGTCTCCCCTGCTGGGTGTTCTGAGATGGTCATTTGAGACCCATCTGGCTCCACTGTTGCTTCTGAATTCTATGGTGTTCCATTGACTTCTAGGGCTTCTTCGATGCTTTCTGGTTGCACCTCCTTTTGGGTTTTTGCTTACTGGCTCTGAGGCTGTTGTGCCACTACTAGCATATATAATTTCATGGCCTCTACTTCTGGATGTTGAATTGCTTCCAGTATCAGTGTGGAATACACCTGTATCATCTCCGGGGATGGGATTTCGTTGATATTGAGGATCTCTGACTGTTGTTGTTCATTCTCTTCCAACGGTCCTTGTGACCTAGTTTGAACCCTAGTCGGTCTGACACTCTGGATTGCTTCTGCTGGCTTCAGTGGTGCCATAGTAGTGACTGTCGAATGTTTGTTGGGTTCGAATGACTTCTGTTCTCTTCGTAGCCTCTCTCTCTGTGTTCTATTTTCTATTACTCTCTGTCTGTTCTCCTATCAGGAATAGACTAGTTGCTCCCGTGCTCACGTGTTGTATTGGCTTGCCATGAAGCTTGTCAAGGATGCTTCCTCCATTATGGGTTTAATGCACCATAACTGTGGGTTTAAAGCATCTGTGGTAGTTTTGTACTTGCCATTACTCTTGCTTTACCGTCTCCAGTTGGCGCGATTAGTGTGATATCTAATCGGTCCTTGTCGTCCTTTAGTTCTACCAAGTGTTGTCATGTCGTACTGCTTTTTCTGACTTTCCTTTTCCCAATCGTTTCCCTTTGTATATAACCGTTGTCCTTGCCTTTGTCGAATTCATGTTTCTAACTTCATGTGGCCTTTCTATCTCTGGCGTACTGCACCTTCTTTAGTTTTTTTTTTTTTTTACTGTGCGGTGGGTGGTCGACCGTCCTTATACAGCTTCAGTTGGCTCCCATTGATCATTCCTTTGAGTTCTGTGCCTGCTAAATCTCTTAACTATACATCTCCTCCATCTGTGACATATTTTACTTCGTATGGTCCTAGCTAATGCATTCTAAGTTTTCCCGGGTGCTGAAATGATTTACTATCATACATCAATACTAGATCTCCTTCCTTGAACGTTTTCTTCTTGATGTGTCGATCGTGCCAAGATTTGTCTCTTGATTTCTGCAATTGTTGATGGAATCCTTCCAAGATTCGGTCTTCCTCCATGGTCAATGACCGATTCAGTCTTTCCTGTACTACACCTCATTATGTCATTTGTGTGATAGTTGCTATGCACAAGCTGGGTACTAAAAAATCTAATGGCACTACTGCTTCTTGGCCATAAACAAGTTTAAATGGAATGTGTCATGTCATCTTTTTTCATGTAGTATTGTATGCCCATAATACTACTAGTACTTTGAGGTCCCAGACGTCTTTGTTGACGTTACAAATCTTTGTCGGTGCGTTCTCAAGAATTTTGTTGAAGGCTTCCATTGTGCCATTTGCCTGTGGATGATACAGTGTGCTCTTTTGGTGATGGACTTCAAACTCTTCAGTCATCACGTGAATGGTGTTGCTTATGAAGTGTGTGCCTTGGTCTCTCATCAAACTCTTGGGCACCCAAATATAGTGATTACTTGTTCAAACAAAAAGTGTGATGTTGTCTCTATGCTGCAATCTTTTACTGGTGTGGCTTCCACCCATCTTGTTAAATATTTCATCGCGGTGATAATGTACCTTTCCCCTGGTCTTTTGGCTGGTGGGTTAATTGGTCCCACAAAGTCTATTGCCCATTTGTCAAATTCCTGTAATGTTACTTGTGGTTTTAGTGGCATCTTGTCTCTTCTATTGGGTTTGCCTACCCTTTGACAGACATCGCATCTTTGATAGTACTCCCTCGAGTCTCTATGAATCGTTGGCCAACATAGTCCTACGCATAATACCTTCTATGCAGTAGATTTACCTGCATAGTGTCCTCCTTCTATTTCCTCGTGGGATTTTGCTAAAATTATTGGTCTTTCATTCTCTGACACGTATCTTCGCAAAATGCTATCTACGCCCATTTTGTATAGGTGTCTTACAATCATTTGATAGGCGGCAACGCGGACTACCAGGTTCTTCTTCTGTGCGGTGGTATATTCTTGCGATGCAGTACCTGTACTCAAGTACTGAATGATATCTGTGAAGTATTCATCAACGATCTGTACTAAGAATAATTGTGCATCTAGAAAGTTGTCTTCTAGATTCGTAGGTTCTTCTCCATTTGTGACCCTCGATAGGTGGTCAGGTCTTGTGTTCAATTTTCCTGGTTTAACTATTACTTCAAAGTCAAATTCTTGAAATAGCAGTAATCATCGACATATTCTCCCCCCAAACACTGGCTTGTTGACTAGGTATTTCAGGGTTGAGTGATCTGTGAACATATTAAAGTGTTTTCCCAATAAGTAATGCATGAACTTTTGCAATGCATAGACCATGGCTAGGCCTTCTCTTTCTGTCGTGTTATAGTTATGTTCTGAGTCTGATAACTTTCTTCTTGCAAACACTATTGGGTGATCCAAGTCTCTTGCTCCTAGCTATGCCAAGAGAGATCCAAGTGCTATCGCCGATGCATCTACATGCACATGGAATGCCTTTTCCCAGTCTAGAAATACTAATATTGATGCGTTAACCATCTTTTCCTTCAAGGTATCCAGACCGTGTTGACACTCGTCATTCCACTGAAACTGTGTATCCTTCCTTAACAAATTTTCCATTGGTGTTGTGATATGTGCATATCCTTTGATGAACTTCCTGTAATATCCTGTGTCCTAACATTGCTCTTAGCTGACAAACTATTTTTGGTGCTGGCTAGTTAACAATGGCTGCGATCTTTGTCGGATCTACTAATAAACCTTGTTTTTATACTATGTGGCCCAATAGTATCCCAAACAGTGTTCCAAATATGCATTTGTTGATATTCAGTGATATCTGGCATTGTCTGCATCTTTCTAACATCAACCGTAAAACTTCCACATGGTTTTTCAATATACTATAGACTGTCCAATCATCCAGGTATACTTCAAGAAATTGATGGATGAATTCCTTTAATGCCACCACTCTGGAGAATATTTATGGTGCATTCTTCAGTCCAAACGACATGAATTTGTATTGATAAGATCCCCATTCTCTTGCAAACATGGTCTTGTGTCTGTCCTCATGTGCTATATTAATCTAGTGGTAGCCCGATAATCCGTCAGTGAATGAGTAAGATTCATGTCCTCCCACGTTCTCTAACACTTCATCTGTGAACGGTGTAGGGAACGGGTCATGTAGGCATGCATCATTCAAATTCCTCAAGTCTATGCATATCCTGATCCCTCTTCCTTGTTTCTTGTCTTGTACTACCATCAAGCTTATCCATTCTGACTCCTCAATTGGTTCTATGATGTTGGATTCGAGCATCCTGTCGATCTCATATTTAAAATTTTGTTTATATATAGGGTTCAGTCTGTAGGGTCGTTGTCTTATAGGTCTGGATTCAGGTCTGAGTGGTATCTTTATTTCTCCCAATTCTCTGGCTATACCCTTCATCTCTGTGAATGTTGTGGGAAAGAGGTCACTGTATTCACGTAACAACTCTGTGATACGTTCTACTGTTTGTTCATCCCAATAATCTCCAATGCTGGTTATTTTGGGCTGCTCATCTGGCGTGGAAATGACTTATGATTCGATGGTTGGTCCATCCACATCTCTTTCTCCTTCTACCTCTTCGATCTAAATATCGCGTGGATTATCTTCGTCTGGTGCCTCTTCCTATACACGGTAACATGACAACAGTTCCTTGACTGTCTATTTATTCCGTCGTTGCTCTTCTGTGATAAATTCTATTTCTGGTTCTTTGATGAATATTACTCCTATGATCTATTTAATGGTTGCATCTATGTTGGGGTTCTCATGCTCGAATGATAAAGTCACTATGAAATTGTGTCGCAATGTCGTCCATGCAGTAGTTCCTTTGCCCAATTCCTGGTCTGTACACTAATTTGCTAGTATGCCCTCTAGAGTATGTATGAAGTGATGAGGTCATTCCTCTGGTGGTGTCATTTTCCACAATGTTCTACATGCCTCCAAGTGTTCTGCTGGTGCTCCATGTCCTTCATATTTCTGTTGTTTGTTGTTTTTTTGTTCTGCATCGAACCTTATGCGTAGTAATCGCTTACATTGGTACCAGTCTGTGATTGTCTCTTTGTGTGCACCCCACCATCTTGTTGACGTGGCCTTTAGTGCTAAGTTAAGTGATAACAGTCTCTGGTTCTCTAACACTATGTCTTTGTACTGTGTCAATAATGTTTCCAAATCATTTATTCCGTGGAAATTGGGTGGTTCTCTGATTTTTGTGCCTATCCATCTTACTGCACGGTCTATTCTTGCACATCTTCTCATGGATACTTTGTGTAGCCTTTGTTGCCAGTTTTCTTACCCGGTGTTTGAGTTTGTTGCACATGAAGTAATTCTCTGCCAACTGAGTACCTCGTCTGCAGTTGGGATAACGTAATCCTCATCATGCGCAGTTTTTTTGTATAACTGGTCGATTTCCTCTAAGTCTAGGCAAGTAGGTTCTACAAAAATCTCCCCTTTTTATGGGTCTAATGGCACGATGACCCTATATTTTCTGGACTCAAATGTCATTTTCTTGGTATTCAAATTGATTATGGCCTAGTTGTCAAACGCCCAATACAAACCAAGCAATGTTGGGTAAGGTGTTGTGCCATCCACTATTTCAATGACTTCAAAATCTACTTTAGTGCACATTCCATCAAGATCTACTGTCACTCCTTTCAATCTACCTATTAGTAGGACTCTGTGTTGATTTGCTAGTTTTAATTGAATAGGTGAGTATCTTAATGTTGGCTCTCCCATGCATTGCCATGTCTTCTTTGGTAATACATTCACTTCAGATCCTAGATCCAGTATAATGTCTCCCATATTGAAATCCCCAATGTTAGCATTCAATCTAAATTCCCGACTTGTTCTTCTTCTTGTGTGTAGGTGATTAACTGTTTTTGGTTCTATATTTTCTTTCGTCTCGCTGCTACATTTCTCTAGTATGTTTTGCAATATCTTCATAGATGATGGATCGCTTAATACTTTCACACATGATTGCAAAAATCCTTTGATTGTACTTACTTGTCCGATGGGTTGCTTTCTGGTGTTGTTGCACAATTGAAGTCGACGTTGTGTCCTCCTTATGAAATTCTTGTCTGGCCTCCTTAAATATCTTTGTTTCCTTTTGCGCATTGAACTGCTTCCTTGGTTCATTGTTCTTCTTTACCCATTGGTTCTGTGTTGGTTCCTATCAAACTACGTCAGTGCCTGTTTTATCTCCTCCACGGGTAACTATGTTGATATTCCATCCTTCATCCCTTGCTTCGGTTGAAATCCACTGAACATTCTAATTGTTCTGGTTCCTCTTTCCTTGAATCTTCACTAGTAGTGTTGGACATTCCTCTATATCGTGGTTTGATGCGTGACAATACATACAAGTTGTTGGTGGTAGTGGACATTCCCATGCATAATGTCCTGGTTGTTGACAATTGTGACATGTGACTAGTCCTCTGCCTTGTCCAAAACCTCCTATGGATCGTCCTCCTCCTCTGTAGCCTGCTCTATCACCTCTTGGCACATTATACTGAGGCATCTGATTATACTACGCGGTATTGTACTGGGGTTGTGCCAGGTTGTACTGCGACTGCACGTTATTGTATGGTTGTTGCACAATATTATACTATTATTGCGCAGTGTTGTATGGTGTTGGGATTGGATTGAACTACGATGTTGCTTTCCCATTCATCATTTTGGCCTGTACTCTAAATGCATATGATGTTCTTTCTCGTATCAACTCCATAGTTATGCAATCTTTATCGTCATGGCCCACTGACTTGCAAAAGGTGCAATATGAACTCTTTGGAACTATCTGGTATTTTTGCATCATCGTGCAGCGATAAGGATCGTGACCCAGTTTCTTGCATATTTCGCACCATAGTCATCCTAGTGGTAATGGATTTGGCATACCTGCTTCCATATACTGCGCGAATGTTGGGCACTCGTTCTTGTGGTGTCCTTTCGTCTTGCATGTGGTACACCAAAGGAATTCTCGTTTGTCCTTGTTCTTATTCTGGTTCAGCTAAAATGTTAGATTCTTCAAATCCTCCTTCAATTCTTTGATAGTTGGGTCTGTCTGCTGGTACTAGTTCTCTTCCAGTTGCAAGGCTACCTGCAAAGCCTTTTCCTACGTCTAAAATTTTTGTTTCCGTAAAGGGTATTTTAAGTGTGGGAGTAGTGAGTTGAAAAATAGGTGCCGATGTTGCATATCGTTCATAAGGTATTTTAACTTTCCCTTCAGTCACTTGAATCTTTGATCAATCTCCCATACCGATTCTCCTGGTTTTTTTCTTATTTCAATCATCTTGTTCATGTACTGGTCCTCTGAGCTCGGCTTTTGGAAATCATTAAACAATAACTTCTTAATGTCGGCCAGTGTCCTTTTCGTTCCAGGGGCACTATTTGTGTCTAGACTCATGTACCATTCTAGTGCATGGTCTCTTAGCGTAATCGCTAGCTGCACGAGTTTGGTATATTCATTAGTGATCTGTTTTGCTTCCCAGATATTTGCACAAATGAACAATTTCTTCTCGGGTTCTTCTGCAGCTTCTCCTCGAAATTCTGGTAATCTGATGGTGGGATCGTGCCCTGCCATTCTAAATACTGAACTACTACCTCCTTCGCATGGTGTAGATACTTGAATAGTGATGCCTGAACTGGCTCCTCCAGTTGTTGCTCCTTGTGTAGATGTACTTCCTACTGTTGGACTTCCTCCAAACTTCGGTTGTCTAAATGGTGGTGTTCTCTTTGGTGTATTAGTCGCACATGGGTTTATGGGTTCCACACTAACATTACTATGGATAGGATGGTTTCCTTCTCCTCCTATTCTTGGACCTCTCGTTTTCCTCTCATATGTTGCGCGTGGGATTTCCTCAATCTGCTCCATAGCCTAGAGATCCTCTACCTCTTCCATATCACTCGCCAACCCTACCCTCGCGACTATAGATCTCTTCTTGTCATTCAACTTGTATTGGTAGGGTGCTCTGCTACGTGTCTTTCTCGTTGACGCTAAGATCCACTTGATCTGGTCGTCTTCCATCATGATCAGGTCCAAGGGTTCCTCCTCCTTCTTGTTGATTAAGGTTGGTTATCATTGATGTCAACCCTTGAAGAAAGACCCGTAGCACAAAGTTTTGGGTAATGGACCCAATAGTGTTTGATGTAAATATGACTCATTATTGTTTTTTCATGGTTGATAAGAAGTAAATATGGATGAACTCCAAAGAGGTCCCCTTATGGTGAAATCCCTCACGGGAAGACGCTTTGTGGAGTAAGGAAACCCATGCTTAATTATGGAATAATGAGATAAGGAAAGTGAATCTGTTAGGGAAAAAAACCTATATGGATAGTTCTTGTCATGTCATTTCCGGTGGTATGTGGAACGTCACATAATTCCTCACGGTTAGAGAGTTATGGCCATGAGAAGTTGGAGACCCCAGGTTTGGGTAATGGACCCAAGTTTGTTTGATGGGTAATGGTATGAGTTATGATATATTTTCAGATAATACTATTCTATATGGATAGTACATTTCATTCCGTTTCTGGTGGTATGTAGAACGTCACATAACTCCTCACGGTTTGAGAGTTATGGCCTTACGAAGTTGGAGGACCCTCATATGTCATTTAGAAGCCCCAAAAGGTCAAAGTAATCAAAGTGGTTTAAGAGATTTTAAAAGGTAAA
>ML779431.1:0-54285 GCA_009831015.1 Picea engelmannii | reverse complement strand
GTATGGTCTAAAACAGGCTCCTAGAGCATGGTACTCCAGACTGGATAAGTATCTGCAGTAGGTAGGGTTCAGAAAAGGAAGTGCAGACAACAACCTCTACATCAAGGTAATTCAAGGTAATATTTTATTAATTGAAGTTTATGGTGATGATATTATTTTTGGTAGTGATGATGACAGGTTAAGCCAGAAATTTGCAAAAGACATAAAGAGTGAATTTGAAATGTCATTACTTGGAGAACTATCCTTCTTTCTGGGACTTCAGATACATCAAAGCAACCAAGGAATTTTTATTTCTCAAACCAAGTATATCAGAGAAATGCTAAAGAGGTTTGGAATGGAAGATTGCAAACTAGTTATCACTCCCATGCAAACCAGTTGCAAGTTGAGCTCTTCAAACAATACAAAATTGATGATGATGATTCAAACAATACAAAACTGAGCTAACAAGGAACCCCCTATGATACCTACGTATCTATATTTATACATTTCGGGCTCTTCAATCATTTACAATATTTTACCAAAACCCTAACCCTACCGACGTTAGGTCTTCCTCCCATGCGCGCATGTTGTTCTTCCTTCCAGTTGTTTCTTTCCTTGTGCACACTTTCTTGCATGCATGTGTGCTATGTTTTCCTCCAGCTGTTACTTTAGTTTCTGCACACTTTATTTCCCCACAGTCATCCTTCTTTCCATTTTGGCCATCCTTTTTTCCACTTCGGCTTGCTGCCAACACATATGTATTTAATGAGTGATTAATTTCCTAACATCCTAGATGGGTGTTACATTGTAAGGAAGTTGTGATTCCTTCTCTTTCTTCTTTGGATGACCTCATGGCCTTTCAATAGGTCCCTCCATACTACATATTGAGAATACAAAACTGTTATGCCTAATTGATACTTGCAAACTACCTTTCTAGGCAAAATTAGATAGTCATTAGAGTGCCTCTTACTTTGCATGCATGAGTGATATAATTAGGAGAGATGATTTAGAGTTGTAAATTCATTTCACCACCTATCAATATTGTATTTTTTAATCGGTAACTCATCCCCCATATGTGAAACCAAGTTGCAAAATGAACTCTCATTAATGGTAATTATTTATTAAGTTACCTATCTGGAGATAATATTCTTTGTTTTCTGTTCCATTTCTTCCAGATTCTCTCTAGATGTTGAAAAATTGATATAAAATATCCCCAACTATATTTAGAGCGAGGAATGATCTGCTCTACTATGCCCATAAAGGGAAATAGCCCACTTCGATCACCTTACCCACCAGGGGAGGATAAGATTCCCATAAACTTCCATTTTATGAATGTGAATAGGTTAGGGAAGGAGGATTTGAGTGTCTTCTCTTTTTAATTCTTTTCCAAGTTTAGGTTTCCACACATTTTATTTTCTCATGATAAGGATATTAAGAGTTTTTTTCGTAATAATCTTATAAGTAACACTATAATTTATTAGTCATTGTATCATTTTATTGGTAGTTTTTTTAAAACATTAAAAAGAAGAGTAATTAAAACTTGGTTTATTTTTTTTATTAAAAGTATCCTAAAATTAATTTGAAATTCCCATTAATAATTATATGAAAATCACCTTTACCATGGTATAATCCATTCCCAAGGATTTTCCTTTCACCCCTATAGAGGTGACTCCCTACCAATCATGTACTACCTTAGATATCAAGGTTATATTTAACCAATCTTAACAAGAGCATACAATCCTCCAAATTTGAAGATATTTTTTTCATTTATGATTAACCAAATTTGTTAAGTTAGACTCTAGAATCCCTTCATAGCATTTGATTTGAAGTTATCCACATCAATGTACATTGAAATGGATGTATCATATGTACTTATAGTATTCGTCCTCAATCTACTAAATTATATTTTTATTTTTTTAGATAAAACAAACATTCTGAGTATGACAGATACCTAAATTTGTGGAGATTCACTATGACCACTAAAGGGTCGAGTGGTCATTATGTGTACCTTTCTTATGAAAGGCAGTCATTTTTGGTTTATAGAGGAAGGTCATTGATAAAGCTAACCAAACTCACAAATATAGAAGACAGTGGAAGTCAAATAAGGTTTTGAGGTGGTTGGTTCTTGGTTCTAATATAGGTTTGGAGGAAACATGTAGAATGGCACTCTGCGGGTTGGTTGGTAGATTCTCTTATGGGAAATTATGGAGGGATACTCTTCCAGAGTGGTTGGAAAAAGTCTGGATGCCACTATTGGGCTATACCCCTGAGATTTTCTACCTTACTAAAGGTTGGTTGGGCTTCCTATGTAGATCTCTGGAGGATGCTTCTCTCTTACTGATGAAAAGATGGATAAATGGTGGTAGTAGTCTTATGATAAAAAGGTGGTGAGTGGCCTTTGATCCATCTACTGAGTATTTTTATCATAGACATTTCTGGGTTCTCTTACTAGGGTTACCATGGCACTTCTGGAATGAAGGTGTGCTTCAGGCTATAGGGAATTTTCTCAACCTTTTTATTTTTGTTGATACATAATCACTTTCTACGGTTACAAGGAAGATTGGTTGGGTTTTAGTTGAAATGGATATTCACCAGGGGCTTCCGGAAAATTTGGAGATTGAATGGAGGGGTTGGTAATATCTTCAGCGATTGAAGTATTTAGGTGTAGTTTTTGTAGAAGTATGAATCATTTGTGGCACGATTGTAAAGGCTTTGTTGATTCAGAGGATGAATCATAAGGAACATATCCTATGTATGACACCCAAGATACTTCATAGGAAACAGGTTTCTATGGACCAGGACCCATACATCTAGTTCAGGGAGATGACAGCTCACCAGAATCATTGGAGTCGATAGTGGGTAAGTTGAAAACATTTTGTCCTATTCCCTTTTCCTCTTTGTCTCTTTTGGAACGAGATGTGATAAATTACTCAGAATGGTTAAAACACACGACGAAAAATGTTGTATCTTCTCGCGTAGTTGATGGGGGGGTTTCTATATACTCTAGTCAACCTGTTGTGTGACGGGATTTTTTGAATCCATTACTAGATGTTTCCCCAAGGACTGTTCCTCCAAATTTAATCTGATACCAGGATGAGTCTATTGATGGTAATGTGTAGAACCTCTCTTCAGGTTTATTGGGTAATTCATCTATAGAACCTTTAACTAGGTCCCAACCTCCACAGATGGAAGATCCCTCTTCACTTCCTAGTTATCGGTAACTAGAGGAAGACGATTCTACACTTTATGTTTTCCTAGACTCCTTTTTACCATTTATCTGAGACTGAGACTCTTCAATTAATTTACCCGTCTTCCTTGGAAAGTCAGTTATAAAACCTCCTTTCGATGTTGTGGAGGCTATCACATCACATTCGCTTGATGTCGGGTCAGGGAAGGAATATGTCTAGTCCCATGGGTTGGGCATTGAACATTCACCTATAAAAACTAGAAGTGCGTGTAAAATGTCTGCTACCTTATCTTCTTTAGATACAAATACTCCTTCTAATTCAAAGGGTGGGGCACTTAGAGTAGTGAAGGCCTTGGCGAGGGAAAAGTAATGATTATGCTCTCCCTCAATATCAGAGGGACTAGAGGCACCCTTAAAATCGCCTCAGTCCGAAGTGTTCTCGAAAAAATGCATCCAAATATTGTTTTTCTACAAGAAACACGGGTACATTCAGAAAAAGCTAGAAATTTATGAGTACACAAAGGCCAAGATGGTTTAGTTGTGCAGTCAACTTTGTGGGAACCTCTGCTGGTATGTTGGTTTCTTGAGATCCAAATGTGTTTGATTTATATGCTTCCCTTACCTCTGGTGGGATCTTATTAACAGGGATCAATTTAGCAAGCAAAAGGGAGGTCTCCTTCTTGAATGTATATGGGCCCTGTTTGGAGCGGAAGCAGTTTTGGAATTAGGGAGCAGACTCGGGTTTACTATCAAAAAATAATCTTATCATTGCAGGGGGTCTAAATTTGACCCTATCCTCGAAAGAGGTATGGGAAGGCACATCATCTGTAGGACTTTCAGTTGGTTATTATAAATCTTTTTTTCCAAAAGCAACATCTTATAGATTTGGTTCCGGGCAAAATTGTTCCTACCTGGAGAAATGGTCGATCTGGTGTTGATCGGATCTCCAAGATATTGGACAGATTTCTCATATCAGAGGATTTTCGTTCTGGGGTCGGCATTTACAGGTCTTAGGTAGAATACCCTTTCATATCTAACCATGCCCTGAATCTTCCCCGGTTGGAGATGCCACCAAAATTTAAAGCTTATCCATTCAAGATCAATCCACAATGGCTTTTGGAACAAGAATTTGTGTTGATGGTTCAGGCTCTTTGGAACGAAACAAAATATCTTGAATAAGAAGGTAAGAAAAAAACACTTATATGTGAATTAAAGGATCTAAAGGACAAGGCAAAGCAGTGGAAACAACTCTGATATCAACAGGAAAGTGCTCATCTCAAGGGCTTGGAAAAGGATATTTCCTCACTGTTACAAGATACTCTAGATGGTGATATCACATTAGAGAACGAATATTTATTAAAATAATTGGAACAAGAAATTAATAGATTGATAAATAAAAGTGAAGAACTATGGAACCAACGCAGCCGGCCCATCTGGATCCGGAGCGGGGATCAAAATACATATTTTTTTCATAATTTCGCAAATTTCAGGCACAATAAAAAATACATATCGAAGATCATGGATGATGAGGTACACATACATACAGGACAAAAGAACATTAAATCTGAATCTATCAACTATTTCAAACATTTTTTCAAGGAGAATGAAGATCTTTCTATCTCCGAACAAGTCAAGGTGGCGGAAAAATTCTCTAGAATGATCACAGAAGCTGAAGCTGAGGTATTGTACTCTCCGATGAAGTTGGAGGAATTAAGATATATCCTAAAATATTTCAAGATTGACAAGAGTCCAGGCCCGGACGGCTAGACTGTGGAATTCTTTATACATTTCTTTGATCTTGTCTGGGGGGATCTACTAAATATGGTCGAAGAGTCGAGACAGAAAGGAAAAATATCAGGATGTTTAAATTTGACCTTCATAGCATTAGTCCCCAAAATAAATAAGCCTCTATCCTTTGGGGATTATAGACCGATCTCTCTGTGTAATCTCTGCTATAAAATAATTTCAAAAATTATTGCAAATAGGATAAAGCCTTTCCTGTCTAGATCACTTTCTGAGGAGCAACTAGGATTTTTACAAGGGCATCGAATCCAGGATGCTATAGGAACTGTTCATGAATGCCTTCACAGCATAAAAAAGAAGAAGATAAAGCATTAGTTTTAAAGCTGGATCTTCAAAAAGCCTATGATTGTATCAACTGGGATCTATTTAGGATGGTTATTATTCAAATTGCTATGGGTACAAAAGTAACAAACTGGATAATGAGTTGTGTGGACTCAACTTCTTTCACTATATTAATAAATGGAGAGGCCATAGATTTCTTTAAAAGAGAAAGAGGCTTAAGGCAAGGCTGCCCATTGTCACCCTTACTCTTTATCCTGGTTATGGAAGGATTAAGTTTATTATTAAAGGAGAGTCAAAGAGAAAGGAATATGGTGGGTATAAATGTCTATAGAACTATCAAAAACCTCCATATTTTATTTTGTGATGATGTTATTATTATGACAAATGCTACAATGCAGGAATGGTGGGAGACAGACAAAATATTAAAATCTTTTTGCTTAACTTTAGGATTATTGATAAATGCTTCAAAGTCCACTTTTCATCAAGTAGGTTTGTCGTAGCATGAGTTATCTCCATGCAAATCATTGTTTCCTTTTAATTTTTCTGATCTGGAATCGGGATTTAAGTATCTCGGTTTTTATTTAAAGACTGGACCCCAGCATGTCGCTGATTGGATTTGGTTGATCCAAAGAATGGAAAAATAGATTGATAACTGGTGTTACAGATGGTTATCGTTGGGAGGTAGGCTCACTTTGCTAAAGGTTGTTTTAGAAAGTCAACATGCCTATTGGTTGTCTTTAGCAATTATTTCTTGCTATGTTTTAAATGCCTTGAGGAAATTAATGGTCAATTTCCTTTGGAAAGGAAACCATGATACAAAGAACTATCATATTTGCAAATGGGAAAAAATTTATTTACCAAAGCACTATGGGGGTTGGGGCCTTCAAAATATCATAGATTTCAAGTATGCATTGGCTGCGAACTCTCTATGGAGAGTTTTAAAAATTTCAGGAAACTGACATCTCGTTATAAAGGACAAGTACCTCCCACACACAACTATAAAAAATTGGTTCAGGTCTACTACCTTCCAGTGAAAGGCAACATCAAGAATTTGGGGTGGGCTCTTAAAATCAGTTCATTTAATAAATCATTGGTTGATATGGAACCTAGGATTGGGTCAGCTCATAGCCCTTGGGGAAGATATGATTCTTGGAATGGGGGATAATTCATTTCTCACAATAAATCTGATTTTGGCTCTACATTCTAGAAATATATATACTTTGGCGCAGGCAGTGAGGACAAGTGACAACTCACAAATTTCCATTTATTGGCTTAAAAGTAATGAAATGGGACTTTCATGTGATCTAGCCATAGAATGGGAACACTTCAAGAAAGCTCTAATTGATTCTGGAGCGTATCTTCAGGATCATGAAGACACTTTGTTGTGGACAGGGGGTGATAATTCTGGAGTTTCCAATGTAAAAAAAAAATTATTGGGCCATACTATCAACAAAAAAATTGAGGAAATTCGGTGGCTGGTGAAGAGCAATATGGAAATGGAAAATTCAATTAAAAATAAATTTTTTAATTGGTTGGCAGTGGAAGGCAAGATTCTCACCTGGGATACTATTCAATCCAGAGGAAGGGAAGGACCTAGTTTATGCTATTTATGTAAACAAGAATCTGAAAATATTGATCATTTATTCCTTCACTGTCCTTTCACAAAGTCCGTTTGGGACAAGGTAATAATTGTGCAAGGTTATAAAATCAATTAGATTGGTATTACATTGGCAGAGTGCATTAAGAATTGGTATGAGGAAAATATGGTTCCCTTGACTTTGGCTGCTCTTATTTGTTGGTTCATCTGGATCGAAAGGAACATAGCCATTTTCGAGGGGAGAACTCCATCACTTCATGCGGTGATCTATAAATCTCTTGCGCAACAAATCGGTAATGAGGTAACAAAAAAGGATAAACTCCCAAAGAGCATTATGATACCACAGCATAGAAATAATCTGGTTGCATATTTTGATGGGGCAACCCAACAGGATGGTTTATGTTGTGGAGCAGGTGGAGTTATAAAATTTCCTGATTTTATTGTTATAAGATGGGAATTTAACTGTGGCAGAGGAACTAATACAAAATCAGAGATTATGGGGGCATGGGCTACCCTCATATTGGAATTACATCTTTCAGTCAATCATTTACAAATCCTTGGCGATTCCAAAGTGGTGATTGAATGGTTATCAAATAGAGGCAAGCTTCAAGTCTATGCTATTGAGGGATGGGAAGTAAGGATTAGGGACATGGTCATATGCTTCGATTTTGTCATTTTTTATCATATTCTCAAAAAATCTAATAGGGATGCAAATCTCCTATATAAGCAAGTTCTTGGAGAACTAGAAGGAATCATTGTTTATTATCATTGGACCAATGGTTTAGCGGGGCAAAAGAGTCATATAAACCTCTATTAGTTTTGTGGTATTTTATAGTTTTTTGTGCGGACTTTGTATTTTTTGTTGAGCAATGTACGACAGTAATTTTTTGCCTGCTCAAGAGTGGTCTTTGTTTTTTGTAATAATTTGATACTTTTTTAATAGGCCTTGGTTACCTCTCATAGTCTTCAGTCATGTAATGTTATTATGGACAGTGTTTTGTGTTTGTATGTATTGATCCGGGGAACATATTCAGGGCCTAGATGTGGATGCAAATATGTAAAAGAATTATATTTTCTAATATAATTGAGATAGTTTTTCTATTGGAAAAAAGAATTTTGAATGATGAGGTTGATTTTCAAGCCAATATTGACTCCAACTTGGATGAAGGGCTTATGTGGATAAATGGGGGCTCCATACTTCATTCACCTACTCTATATTTAATTATTTTGTTCATGGAGTATACAAAGGCCAACAAATGTCTCGATACGTATCCTTGATGAGACAGAGAGTTATTAAGCTTATCACCCCTATTACTTCACCTAGTTTTCAAGGTGTTTTTTTTTTGTAGTTTATTTATAGTGGTGCCTTGTGGGAATGACTTGGATTCATAATGTGACATTTCCATTATTGCAATTGGTGCTATGTATTATGTGAGTTGAAAGAAGTTCAATGTGGTTTTTAAAGGTGCGAGAAGGATGTGGAAAAATTTCATTGTAGTGTCACTAATTCTAATTTTAGGTGGTCTAGGTTGCAAGAAGAATGGGAAAGGAGAAAATGAGTAGAGAACAAAGTAAGAGATGACTATGCAATGGATATTACATCTCAACTTCTAGTGATAAAGGAATTGTAATAAGAAGTTAGCACTCATGGTTGTCTCCTATGGGATATATTCAAAGTTAGAATCCTAGATTGACTCTTTTAAATCTCAAAATTTTCATACCGTGGTGCATCTTGGTCTTCCACATGAGGTTCTCATTCCCCCTCCTCCATCCTCAACAACAACAAGGGATTTTCTCTTTTGAGCGCACTCTAAAAATGTAGATGTTATGGGTTCCCATTCTCGAGTTGTGGAGGTCCCTTTGGATGATGTTACATTGGCAGACCATATGGAAGATGACATGCAAGGAACAAGGAAAGCTATGGACTTCGGGGTTCGTTTATTGTTGATTCTCTTCCTATGCATAAACATTAGATATATATTTTATGTTTTGTAATATGTGTTATATGAATAATTTAGACTTAGTTACACCTCTCTTGTCAGTGAACTACAACTAAACTCTAATCTTTTTGTATTATCTTTTGTTTGGTTCAACAAAAACTCTTTTCAATACCAAAAAAAAGATTAACTATTATTATAATAATATACATATATGATACACAATTATATTAAAACAAACATTTATAATATTTTGTTATGTTGCACTTGCACATAGTAGTGTTTGAATATAGTTCGATTGAGCAAAATGGGAAAAAAATAAAGATGGTATGAAAGGGAAAAGACAAGTATGGATGCACATGACAATATTTGAATATTTTTCTTTCTAGAAAAGGGGAAAATAAAGATGGTAGGATGGAGGAGAAGATAAGTATGGCTGGGTGAGAGTGAATACATTCATTATTAAATTATGGTGAAAATATTAATGTTGGGTAAGTTGGTGTTATTATTTCAAAATATTTGGAACACTATTGAGCTTCCTAATATATTAACTTAATAAAATTATAGAGATTTAGGAAAGCATCTCTCTAATATTTTAACATAAAAATAAAATTTTAAAGTGAAGAAATTAATTCTTTACCATTTTTCTTAAGGTTTAGTAAATTAAAGTTGGTGTTAGTGGACAATAACAACCGTCATTGCCATCATCATATAAAAAAAAAAAATTGACATTAATGAACACTGTTATTGACAATATTTATCCTCACTCATATGAAAAATCAAAATAAACAATAAAATAAATGCAATGTGACATATCCATTAACTTGTTAAAAACTCTATTTAAGTTTACTTAGTTTTTTTTCCAAAGGAAGAAAGCGTAACTTTTAATAAAAGAAATAAAAATTACATTCTGAATAATGCATGTTGAAAGCATGCATTTAGTCTGGATAAAACTTTCAACCCTGAGAGGAAGAAAGATGTAGCAAAAGATAGCCCACTAATAGCGGCCCCGTCACACTTTCTTTAAATCTACAAAGAAAAAAGCTATAAAACTCAGCCGAGGAAAACTAGGTGAGAACTTGGACGGACCAGGCCAAAGAGGCAAATAAAACCTCCAAAGAACCTGGAGCGGGGAGAGAATCGAAACTATAAATCATGTATCCACGAAAGAGAAATCCATAAACTTCACACCCTAAACAGGACCTCAAAGCGTTGTCCCAAGCTCATCAATATTGCACGCCTAGAAAGAGAGGACCTCAAAACTCTCACCCAAACACCAGAAAAGAAGCAAAAACCCCAACATACAGTCCACAAAAACCAGAACCCAAGAGGAATGCAGCCCCCCCAGCCGCCAAAAGCCTACGAAAAAACCCTAACATTTGCATTAATCCTTGAATGAACTAGCAGGGATGAATGAGCCAGATCCACCCAAAAATACACTCAAAAATCCACCACGTGCACCAAATGAATGCATCATCAAAAGACCGACACCTTGCAAAACATAGATCCGACATTGATCTGGAACAAAAAACCCACTGCAAGGTAACCGATTGTGGATGGAGCATCCTCAACCATAGAAACAGATTGAGAAAGAAAAATTGAAGACCACATCCGAACTAAATAGAGTGTGGCCACCTAGAAAAACTCCAGAAAGGGAAAAAGTAGAAAAATATCCACACCAAGGGGAGAACAATCAACTCCAGAGAAAACCCCCCATAGACCGTCGTGACCGAGAAGGAAAAGGATAAGAGGAAACACATCGAGAAGAAAAGAAGTTGGATAAAAACTCCAGGAGGCAACCCGAGCTTCCATCACAAGCCAGAACTGACTAAAACATACACCATTTGTCAAAAGTCTCAGGCACGAGGGTGAGCCGATGGGAGAGGAAGACAAGAGTGAAGAGAATGCGAGACCAAAAAAAAATCTGATGCATCTTGCAACTAGGGTAAACCCTAGTCGCGGTCGCAGACCTTCCTTTCAATAAGCCTATCACTTATCCCATAAAAATATGGTTAAAGTATCTTTAATTGATGTCTAATAATGATATTCTATTAACAAATACCAGGTGTGCCCATGATGCCCCATACATGACACACAAGGTAAGTTGAGGTTTTGAACCGGTGACTTCACACAACAGAGTGCCTTAATAGTACACTCCATCACCCACTTCCTATAACAACCCCCAAACATTACAACTACAAGCGAAGTAGAAATGCAATTTTTTTTGTTTTGTATTTAGGTAGGAAAGCCATGATGAAAAAAGTTGAACCATACAAGCTGATGATGAATGCCTGCATGCAAATCAGGCAACAGACATCTACGACTCCACGCGCTAGCACAATGAGAAAATGGGCAAAACATGTGTAAATGGAAAAGATAGAAAATCCTACCCTCTCGACACAACAACGACAACGCCTACAAGCTAAAGACAACATCCACAATCCCGACACAATGGCCTTGACGACCAATGACTAGAGCCTCTATGGTGCGTGGACCAAACGCATGAAGGCATTACCACCCAAGCGCCAACAACAACTTACAACGATCATCAACACCCCCAACGGGAAGCTCAGACTTCGACCAAGTTATCATTCGCCTCTATCCAATAAGGCATGCCATGATCCCCTCATCAGGGATCATGTCGTCCCCAAACGATAGGCGCGACAATAACCCTGGCGCAACAACATAAATGGACCCTCAACTCAAGCTAGAATCGACGTGCTATGAGATCAAATTAACTATCTAAACACCTGACGACTAACCCTAGTCCCCAATCGACAAGTAAACCAGACGACTATGACATAAGGAGATCTGACTACTATAACGACCGTACATCACATTAGATTCCTAGAACCACATAAGTCGTGTGTTCTTTAAACTGATCCTTCTTTACCATTGATGGGATAGCTACTTGTTGGTTTGCACTGAAAAGGAGAATTAGTAAAGGCACTTAACATTATCATTAATAACACTAGTGTAATGTGGAGTGTGATGATGAGTTATGCCAGGTTCGCATAGTGAGAAGTATATTCTCTAGCATGTATTGGTTATTCCCTGGTGACACCTTGACTACCTCAATCTTTACATATTAAAAATTTCATTCAACCACAGTTCATTGTAACCAATTCCAATTTCAAATATTAGAACTAAATTCAACAATAGTTCATTTGAACTAAATACAAATCCAAATGTTTATTGTAACTATAACTATCTCGGTGCAACAAATATCGATTTAACAATCTCATGTAAGCATTCACTTTACATATTAAACATTAACTTTAACCTTATTGATTTAACAATCTCATGTAAACATTAAACATTAACCTTGAATATTATCAATTTATCAATCACAGTATCGCTGCCCCTAAAAGGAAACATTGTCATACGGACAACATACTACGCCACCGGAAACACACAACATATACGCACAACATACTACGCACAACATATACGCACATCACAACAATGACATAGCCAACGAAATCAGAAATCACCGTCTATTAATTCAATTACACAAACCCTCATTCACACAATCATCAAAAATAGAAATCATTGTCTAATTAAAGTGATTGCACAGTCACCCATTTGACACACAATCATCAAAACATAAATCATTGTCTAAATATTTGCAAATACATCGTCCCCCATTTACACTGTCATAAAAAAACGAGATTCATTGTCTAATTAAAGCGGTTGCACAGTCACCCATTCACACAGTCATCAAACGAAATTCATTGTCTAAACTTGTATTGAAAATGAAGACTATAAATAGGCTAAATTCAAAGTCTATCATTGCATCAACTTCGCTGCGTAAAAAGAGATTCAAATCGTAGTCTAAATCTATGATTGGATATCGTTGTTGAGCCTATGAAAAATGGAATCGTATGAATGCAGAAAACACTATCGACAAGTAAGATTACTGTGATTAAGGGAAGTCGTTGTGGTTTAACCCATTGGAAATCGTAGTTGTTAAGTTTTAGAAAATCGTGGCTATTTAAGAAGAACTCGCTATCAGTCAATAAAAGAATTCCACCAATTAAAAATAATTGTTGTGCAAGCACTAAGAGAAAAACGCCTCCACCAGAATCACAGTCAAGAATAAAAATGTTGTCTGAAGCATAGAAATATCGCAGTCAATATGTATTAACTGGCAGAGTAAAATTTGCCATCAATGGTAATAAATTGAAGAGGAATTTCACAGTAAATAAAAGGTTAAAAAAAAACGCAGAGTAATTTCGCCTTCAATATAATAAATGGTGGAGGAAAAATTGTAGGCCAAGTGTAATGAAAACGATGAGTCAATTTTCCATAAAAATATAAGAATCGCAGAAAGTAAAAAAAAAACGCCCAGTACACACAACATACACAAAAACGCAGGGAGTAAACACAAATGCATTCAGGTGTAAACTCTCTTTTGTGCAAGAGTAAAAAGGTGCATGTGTTCAAGGTAAAATTTTGTTGTATTTCATGGAATATCCTTAACGCCCTTCTAGTGAAAAATGCAATCTAGATATAAATCAATGCTGACATTCAAGTGGAAATAAAAACACAGTCCAAAAATAAAAAGAAACCTTGTCATTAAAATCACAGAGAAGGAAGATGAACAACACACAGAGGTATTAAATCGCAAGAAGGCGTAAGACAAACACTCAACCAAGAACAATCAACAGGGGTAGACAGCTAGGCAAACTATCCTTCACTCATCATCCATGCACATAAAAACAAGGCATTAAGATCTGCAGGTCTATTAACATCGAAGTGACGACCGTCGATCTAGCTCCTGTTCGACTTCTCAGGCGTGGACTGATGATCTAGGGATGAGGACAAAAGATAAAGCACCATCTCTTCAAAAAAATCATTAAGACAGACAGAACAATCATAACATTTAGGGATTGATTGCCAAGGGAATCAATTCAAAGCAACGAGCATAAAGCTATGGAGTATTTAAGTTCTCAATTAAAAATGCTAAGTAAAACACTTTCTTTACACAATTGAAAGTACAAAAATGAAGGTGCAAGATCAATATTAATCTACCATTCAAAATAAAAGCATGTGTACCATAATCCAAGGTGACAGCTATGAGTAGTTGTTCTGCGCACTCCGTCCAACTCCCTCTTGTCGACCAATGTGACTTCACCGGTACCTCCCAGCCAACGCTAGGGGTACTCTTCTTCCCCCTTAGCCCCCCGAGCCGCAAAGAGGCCACACAACTATACTAGAGAACAACTAGCTCCCAGGTCACCTCGCAAGGTCGAGCTACCACTCGTCACCGAGCTGGGTATCCCAACTCCCACAAGATAAGTCAGTCAAGTAAAAAATTCTGCAGCATAACATTACGCATGAAGAAGAGATCAATACTCCTCCTCCTCCATCCTTTATATAGAGTTTCTAAGTGATTTCTTTCCCAAAATCTTATTTAATTTAATTTTCGATAAATTAATTCAGAAAAATCCTCCCCTGTACACATGTCATCCATCCCCTTAGTTGCATCAGAAATTAATTTCATTAATTAATTATTTACTCCTATTTCCCTCACCCACCTAAAAGCATTCCTAGAATCGCTCCTACGTGTCCCCATATTCCCTTACACATTTTAATGGCTTACTCCCTTACTAAATTCCTAGTTAAGTTTAATTTAGAAAGTTCTTAAAGGAAAGATTCCTTACTAAGTTAGTCATTCTTCTTTTTCCTTATGTTTCCCTTTTTATTTATGTTTCCCCTTTTTTCCCTTAGTTTCCCAATTCTTTTTAAGTTTCCCTCTTTTCCCTTTTTATCTAAAACTCAAATTAGTAAGTGTAGAAAATTACCCTTTTACCCCTCTTCCCTTTTAATTAATAAATTTTAATTAGCATATGTAGAAAAACAATCAATTCCCTTTTAAAATTTAATCCCTTAATATAATATGATTTTAATAATTGAATTTCTTACCCCCTTTTCGTCACATGTTTAATGATTATTATTATTATTATTATTATTTTACCACAAGTATCACTTAGACCTAGATTTTAATTTCCGAGGCTGGATGACATTTTTATTAGGGAATTTGTTTTTAAATCTTTCTTATCACATCATTCATTCTAAGGCCATCTAGGTTTATTCACTTATTAGTTAACAACGCGACGTGCCCTTCGGGACGCACTAGGTGCTCCAAGGGTGTCACTCGCCTCATTATGTTTCCCTTGCATGACGTGCCCTTCAGGACGCACTACGTGCTCCAAGGGTGCCACTCGCCTCTTTTCGTTTTCTTGTGCAACATGCCCTTCAAGACGCACTACGTTCTCCAAGGATGCCACTCGCCTCTTGACTAACTTGATAGACATAAAAAAACCCTAGAGTCAATACTCCGCCAAGTAATCTTGTGGGAGACTAAGGGCCTCTAAGGAATAAGGACCCTGCCTTATTGCGCACCCCTTAGAATCATTGTGAGAGACTTTCGCAGTCTTCCCTCAAGACATCATGGGTCTTCTCGAATTAGGTAGTCGTTAACCTATAGTTTGAGCCACGACGGGAGTGCTAGTAGGTTGTGGCAGGGTTGTTGTCCACACCTCTACCTCAACGTCTCTGGTTGTCGTGTGTGACCCTTCTACTCCACATGTGAGTCTAGTCGGAAAGCTATCGCCAGCCTGCATCATCAACGAATCATGTCAGAAATAAAATAAATCATCATAACATCTAATGAGATGTGCATATCTCATATCAACAATAATCAAACCCCAATATTCCACTCCCTGACTTGATCTAGAGTCCAAGGGGTTTCATTGACGCCTTTGCATCCTCGATACCAGGTGTGCCCACGATACCCCATACATGACACACAAGGTAAGTCGAGGTTTCAAACCGGTGACTTCACACAACGGAGTGCCTTAATAGTAAACTCCATCACCCACTTCCCTACACCCCGAGGTATTTAAATTTACTTAGTTATGGACATATACATAAATAAATTTGTTTATATATTCAAGCTCATATAATTATAGTTTATGACATTACATTCACGCCTATCTCTTAGATGGATATACTTAAAAAGGCTCGTTATGTGGACAAACTTAGTAGCTTTGAATCTTTGTTAAAGCTTTCATTTTTATTTGTTAAAGTTAAGGTTGATTGTATTTTTATAATAATAATTTAATTTAAGGTCACATTTTAGTAAGACGTTAAATTAATGTAAGATATTTTTTTATTTGTTATATAAATATTTTCCTCGACACAATAATTTCATTGTTTAGTTTATAGAGTTGTATATACCCTACTCTCTATACATTATCTTATGGTAAATTTTTTTCATCAAATTTAAATATTATTACATTAAGGTGATTGCATTCGTTTATCTACATTATTAGTGGTTGATATCTAAAATGGTATTTAAAAAATAAAAAATGTTACAATCAACATTAAAATATTATCTAAAATATATCTAAATTGTTAACGCCTTGTAATTTGCCCAAGGCTGCGGAGGCAGTCACAGAGGTAACCTCGAACCACTTGGAGTCTTGGATCTAGCCCTCCAAGACTCAGAGAGGGATCTCTCTTTCTGAATTAACTTGGTATGGAATAGGACAGATGTTAGGCTAGCTATGAAAGTATGGGGTTGGGGTTTTTGAAATATTTAGATGAGGATGTGGTTGACGAGTATCTCAGATCACCATTGGGCTATGGGGTCTGTTTATAAGATAATGATCAAAACAAATCTAGAGGTAAATGTATCCACAGGGCAAGATAGTAACAATTTTGGATCGTCTTAAGCTTGAATGGCGTCGATTGAGGAAGAAATGGGGGAGGAAAAACTGAGCAAATGAGCAGTTAAGAATTCATAAACTGAGTTTTAGAAGAAAACATAAAGATTATTGAAAAATTGGACAAAGAGTATGCATGCATAAATTCTTCTCCATTTACTCTTTTTCAATAATAAGAAATGAAATTGTTGGAATGATAGCAGAGAAATAACTAAAAACAGACAAGAAACACACCACCAACACTGCTACACAAGAATCCTTTAAATCATTTCTCTATTACTGTTCAGTCATTCAAAAATTACAGACAAAACACCTCCTGGAGTAGCAAGGCCCACAGTGCAATCAAAAGAGAGAAACTTCACACAGGTCGAACCCTCTTTTTGTCTTTTACATGTGTATATAAACAAAAACTGTTATCAGTCCTCAAAAATTCGAACTCTACCCCTGCTTTCTAAAAATAGAAAATAGTTACAATAATTGACACATGTCACAGATGGTCTCCTACACATAGGGGTCGATTATAACAGAAATGAAACATGCAAAACCTCTCCAGATTTCCCGAGTGTTGTTTCAGTAGAGTCCTTTTCCATTCGAAGGGAAGACAACACATTGACAGGTGGAGAAAAAGCATTCCCTTTACTGGTCTTCACGATATCTTCAATAAATGCCAAGAAGATGACAAGGCACTTTGAAATCCTGCTGTGACAGATGGACAATTTTTACCACGAATTTCAAGAGCCACTTAACCATTTTTCCTTAATACCTGCCTCAAAACTTGAAAAGGGTGATGATTTGTATCACTTTAACCTTTATCTTTCGTTTGGCACCCCTTTCACAAAATCTCGACCTCAGAAATTTCGATCTGTGCGAAACATGAACATTTTTTCATTCTTTACGCTTTCGGTAGCTTATAGGAGTAAAACAACAAAGGGTTAGCCATCAAAAGGGTAGCTTTCGACAGCTAATGATGTCTTGAGGAAAATGAATACACTGTCGAAAATGTTGAATTTTCCACCACTATCCAAAACTGCAAAAAGAGACTTTCTTCGACCTACCTACTCCTGAGGGTCTTCATTTAGGTTCTTAGCAACTTCATCTAGAGCTCTTAAATCAGAGTGTGTTCTTGGCTTAGGATTCTTTAGCCTCAGTTTGATCCTCAAACTTTTAATCACTTTGAGCAATTTACGATTTTCCTTGAGCAATTTTTTGTTCCTCTTCTGTTCCTTGACATGCATTTTAGCTAATCTTTCAAAACAATCCCTTGCCTCATCTAAAGTGTTGCTTATAGTCTAGTTTTGGGATTTGATGACCCTCTCAAGCATCTTCATCTCTAATATTTATTCTTGGAGTTCTTCAACTTTTGATGGTTTGTTGACCTTGCTGTGCATGCTACTTGATGTTTCAGAAATCTCCAAGTCTGGGACCTTTGATGGAAAAGGTTCTTCTCTGAAAGCATCCTATTCAGGAACATCCCTTTCCTCTAGCTCTAAATCCTCCTCTGAATCTGTATAAGGCAGATTCGAAACATTTTTACCAGAGGCATTCGTTTTCCCTTCTATATCTTGGCTAAAAATGAGCATCTTCTTGGCTTTCTTGGACTTTGAAGAAGAAGTTGGGCCCTCTATAATTACTGGGGAAATGGCTCTCCTTTTTCTTTTACTTCTCTATGGTGTTGAAAACTTAATGAGTGAAGTCTTCTTCTGGTCCTTGGGCTGGGGTTCTGGTTCAAATTTGCCCCAAAAACGAAGATACTCCAAACTCCTATCCCTCTTCTGTAATTCTTGAAACACTATGAGTTTGATAAGACTGTGATGGGAGAGTCTACTCTGCACCTTGCTAGGTAGGGCCTGAACCTGGTGTGTCATCTTTGTTAGACTTTTGTGAAGGTAGAAGGGCAGATTCAGAGGACACCTACATGTGAAATGATTCATAAGCTTGAAATGATAGAACATCACTCTACTATATCTACCTTCACACGTTATGTATACCTGGATGGCTTTGAGCAAACATTGCCACTTCTCTTCCAAGTAGGATCTAGGGATATCCTTTTTCAAAGTGATACCTTTATGTTCGGGTTTGAGATAAGACCCGAACTCAATATCTTTGATAGTGGTCGACTTGAACCATCTTTCACCAGTCCTTGGCATCTCTGTCACCGCCGCCACAATTGCTTCATCAACCTACACTTCAATTGTTCCAACTTTGGCTTTGGCTCCGTCAAAGGTCAATGTGAATGCTTCAGCCATGCCTTGATGAAATCCTTGGAGTTTTTCACAGAACCTATAACAACCAACGTCTCTGAACATCTGGCAAATCTCAGGGTGAGATTCTAGATAAGTTATGCCACTGAGCTCCTTCCTGAGAAAATTTCCTCCCTTCTTCATTTGCAATAAGAGTTGTCAATACCTGCACTACAACAAAATCGGATGTGGGAAGATCTAGTGGCGCTGATAGGGAACGAATTGAAGTTCGGGTGAGGGAAAATGTGTGATATGGAGAAAAAAGATTTGAATGAAAAACCCTTAATAAAGAATGAAAATCCAACCATAGTGATGATTGTGCCATTCGACCAGGATGAAAAGGAAAAAACCACGTGATGGATCAGGTAAAGACACATGATGCGAACTTATGGGGATTGGATCTACTAGATTGGGGTTATTAAAAAATCATAACAGACAATAGTCACTTGCCCAGATCGTATTATGATTTGATTTCAGTTGATTTCGGCAGCATTTGGGATGATGACGTTGTGTACTGATGGCGGTTTGAGAATCCGATGGGACCGCTTGACCGTTAACCACCGATGTTCTTCTGACAGCTTAAAACACCTCACACATATCATTTTAGCTATCGAAATAGACACCTTTCGGCAGCTTGGAATACTTTGAGGAAACGCCCTTAGCTACCGCAAGTGAAAATTTGGAGTTCTTCTAATAAAAATATAGGCTCATCACTTTCTTTAGAAAAGATAGGTCTAAAGCCCCTCTTAAAAACCTCCAACTCAAAAAATCATTTGTATAATGATCCATGTTGTTTCCCTACTGAAAATAACTTGGAAAATTTTATGTCAAAAGGACAGCAAGACCAGCGATCCATGAACTTCATTATGACACCCACCAATCATATCTAGATGACCAGGTCTCCTATTATTATAGGAAACTAACATAGGCTCCACCTGGGGAAGATAGCTCTGAAGGAGGTTTCTAGAACCGCTGATCTCTGGGAACTTGATAATCAGTGCCTTATCCATCGGGCTGTTCCCCAATATGCAACCTGATCTGCTACAAAATCCCTGGTAGTTGAAAATCTTGAACTAAAACCAAAAATCTCTGCAAACTAAAGCCTGGATCACACTTGAACTGAAAAACTGAAAAGCAATCTGAAACTAAAACTAGAAAAATGCTCAGAGTACTGAACTTATTTGCACTCATCTACCTACCCTAATCTACTTGATAATTTTGTTGAATCAGGTAATATAGAAATTCCAATGGAGCCAGTCAAGTAGCTGTAAAGACAAATCGACCACTCGATTGCTTGTCAGTGAAATCCTAAGTATACCTTGATCAAGTGTCCTCATAATATGAAATGGCAGCTGTTGAGATTTTTGGTCCTTATAGAGAAAACATGTTTGAAAACTCAAGATAACATGGACCTCCATGTAATCTGCTATAGGATCATTTAAAACATGATGCATGATATTTGCCTCTAGATATTCAATGACTAGTTGATCAGTTTCATCCTTAAAATTAAACCATGCATCTACAACTTCAGCCTTATACTTGAAGACATAACCATCATCAATCTGCAAATCAACAGGTAGTATGATTTCCTCTTTCTTTGGAGAAGGAATATTTTCCAAGAATTCTTTGAGATCTAGGAAATTATATGACTGAATTTGAGAATCCAAAAGTTCAATATCATTTTCGAACTTTTCAACAACTAGCTCAAGAAAACAAATTTTACTTTTAGGGGAAAATTTTCTCGACTCCAAAATATGAAACACAGTTGTTAAAAAGTCTTCGTCAAGGTGAAATTCTGCTAACTTATTCCTGAATTCTTCTATGGCTTCACAAGATATAGGATTTGCCACATACCCTATCATCTTGAAGCATCATCAAGGCTTCAAAATCTGGATTCTTCAGCAGTGAAGTCACTTGTGAACTTTGAAGCTTGGGATCTTGAACAATGGAGTCGCCAGGTGAATGGTACAACCTTCCTATGTTTGGCTTCTGTTCACCATCAGAAGTCAAATCTGAACTTGGTATATTTTCTAGAGAACTCGAAAGCTTGATTCCCCAGCGGAGTCGCCAAAATGTTAACGCCCTGTAATTTGCCCAAGGGTTTTTGAAATATTTAGATGAGGATGTGGTTGACGAGTTTCTCAGATCACCATTGGGCTATGGGGTCTGTTTATAAGATAATAATCAAAACAGATCTAGAGGTAAATGTATCCACAGGGCAAGATAGTAACAATTTTGGACCGTCTTAAGCTTGAATGGTGTCGATTGAGGAAGAAATGGGGGAGGAAAAACTGAGCAAATGAGCAGTTAAGAATTCATAAACTGAGTTTTAGAAGAAAACATAAAGATTATTGAAAAATTGGACAAAGAGTATGCATGCATAAATTCTTCTCCATTTACTCTTTTTCAATAATTAGAAATGAAATTGTTGGAATGGTAACAGAGAAATAACTAAAAACAGACAAGGAACACACCACCAACACTGATACACAATAATCCTTTAAATCATTTCTCTATTACTATTCAGTCATTCAAAAATTACAGACAAAACACCTCCTGGAGTGGCAAGGCCCACAGTCCAACCAAAAGAGAGAAACTTCACATAGGTCGAACCCTCTTTTTGTCTTTTACATATGTATACAAACAAAAACTACTATCAGTCCTCAAAAATTCGAACTCTACCCCTGCTTTCTAAAAATAGAAAATAGTTACAATAATTGACACATGTCACAGATGGTCTCCCACACATAGGGGTTGATTATAACGGAAATGACACATGCAAAACCTCTTCAGATTTCCTGAGTGTTGTTTCAGTAGAGTCCTTTTCCATTTGAAGGGAAGACAACACATTGACAGGTGGAGAAAAAGCGTTCCCTTTACTGGTCTTCACGATATCTTCAATAAATGCCAAGAAGATGACAAGGCACTTTGAAATCCTGCTGTGACAGATAGACAATTTTTACCACGAATTTCAAGAGCCACTTAACCATTTTTCCTTAATACCTGCCTCAAAACTTGAAAAGGGTGATTATCTGTATCACTTTAACCTTTATCTTTCGTTTGGCACCCCTTTCACAAAATCTCGACCTCAGAAATTTCGATCTATGCGAAACATGAACATTATGTCATTCTTTACGCTTTCGGTAGCTTATAGGAGTAAAACAACAAAGGGTTATCCGTCAGAAGGGTAGCTTGCGGCAGCTAATGATGCCTTGAGGAAAACGAATACGCTGCCGAAAATGTTGAATTTTCCACCACTGTCCAAAACTGCAAAAAGAGACTTTCTTCGACCTACCTACTCCTGAGGGTATTCATTTAGGTTCTCAGCAACTTCAGCTAGAGATCTTAAATCAGAATGTGCTCTTGGCTTAGGATTCTTTAGCCTCAGTTTGATCCTCAAACTTTTAATCACTTTGAGCAATTTACGATTTTCCTTGAGCAATTTTTTGTTCCTCTTCTGTTCCTTGACATGCATTTTAGCTAATCTTTCAAAACAATCCCTTACCTCATCTGGAGTGTTGCTTATAGTCTGGTTTTGGGATTTGATGACCCTCTCAAGCATCTTCATCTCTAATATTTCTTCTTGGAGTTCTTCAACTTTTGATGGTTTGCTGACTTTGTTGTGCCTGTTGGTTGATGTTTCAGGAATCTCCAAGTCTGGGACCTTTGATGGAAAAGGTGCTTCTCTGAAAGCATCCTGTTCAGGAAATTCCCTTTCCTCTAGCTCTAAATCCTCCTCTGAATGTATATAAGGCAGATTCAAAACGTTTTTACCAGAGGCATTCGTTTTCCCTTCTATATCTTGGCTAAAAATGAGCATCTTCTTGGCTTTCTTGGACTTTGAAGAAGAAGTTGGGCCCTCTATAACTACTGGGGAAATGGCTCTCCTTTTTCTTTTATTGTTCTATGGTGTTGAAAACTTAATGAGTGAAGTCTTCTTCTGGTCCTTGGGATGGGGTTTTGGTTCAAATTTGCCCCAAAAAAGAAGATACTCCCAACTCCTATCCCTCTTCTGTAATTCTTGAAACACTGTGAGTTTGATAAGACTGTGATGGGAGAGTCTACTCTGCACCTTGCTAGGTAGGGCCCGAACCTGGTGTGTCATATTTGTTAGGATTTTGTGAAGGTAGAGGGGCAGATTCAGATTCAGATTCATTAGCTTGAAATGATAGAACATCACTCTACTATATCTGCCTTCACACGTTATGTATACCTAGATGGCTTTGAGCAAACGTTGCCACTTCTCTTCCAAGTAGGATCTAGGGATATCCTTTTTCAAAGTGATACCTTTATGTTCGGGTTTGAGATAAGACCTGAACTCAATATATTTGATAGTGGTCGACTTAAACCATCTTTCACCAGTCCTTGGCATCTCTGTCACCGCTGCCACAACTGCTTCATCAACCTGCACTTCAATTGTTCCAACTTTGGCTTTGGCTTCATCAAAGGTCAATGTGAATGCTTCAGCCATGCCTTGATGAAATCCTTGGAGTTTTTCACAGAACCTATAACAACCAACGTCTCTGAACATCTGGCAAATCTCGGGGTGAGATTCCAGATAAGTTATGCCACTAAGATCCTTCCTGAGCAAATTTCCTCCCTTTTTCATTTGCAATAACAGTTGTCAATACCTGCACTACAACAAAATCGGATGTGGGAAGATCTAGTGGCGCTGATAGGGAACGAATTGAAGTTCAGGCAAGGGAAAATGCGTGATATGGAGAAAAAATATTTGAATGAAAAACCCTTAATAAAGAATGAAAATCCAACCATAGTGATGATTGTGCCATTCGACCAGGACGAAAGGGAAAAAACCACGTGATGGATCAGGTAAAGACACATGATGCAAAATTATGGGGATCGGATCTACTAGATTGGGGTTATTAAAAAATCATAACAGACAACAGTCACTTGCCCAGATCGTATTATGATTTGATTTCAGTTGATTTCGGCAGCATTTGGGATGATGACGCTGTGTACTAATGGCGGTTTGAGAATCCGATGGGACCGCTTGACCGTTAACCGCCTATGTGCTTCCGACAGCTTAAAACACCTCACACATATCATTTTAGCTATCAAAATAGACACCTTTTGGCAGCTTGGAATACTTTGAGGAAACGCCCTTAGCTGTCGCAAGTGAAAATTTGGAGTTTTTCTAATAAAAATACAGGCTCATCACTTTCTTTGGAAAATATAGGTCTAAAGCCCCTCTTAAAAACCTCCAACTCAAAAAATCATTTGTCTAATGATCCATGTTGTTTCCCTACTGAACATAACTTGGAAAATTTTATGTCAAAAGGACAGCAAGACCAGCGATCCATGAACTTCATTATGACACCCACCAATCATATATGGATGACTAGGTCCCCTATTATTATAGGATACTAACATAAATAAAGACTAAGAAAATGTTCCCTACATGTCCTTTGTGCCTTCCATGCATATGCATTTGAACGGTCTCAACACTTTTTCTTCAAATTCATTACTTGGGTGTTTTTTTCTATTTTCTTATTCCTTGTACTACTCTGGGATTGATGAACTTGGCCATTGATGGATTTCTTGGCCTTTTACATTAGATTTATATTTGTTGGAACTTAGAGAGAACCCTTGAAACACTCATTGGAATCCTTGTTGCAAAACAATTTTTTCAAACCATTCTTTGTTGTCGTATGGGTAAGGAAGTTGTGATTCCTTCTCTTTCTTCTTTGGATGACTTCATGGCCTTTCAGTAGGTCCCTCCATACTACATATTGAAAAATACAAAACTATTACGCCTAATTGATACTCACAAACTACCTTTCTAAGCATAAGTATATAGTCATTAGAGTGCCTCTTACTTTGCATGCAAGAGTGATATAATTAGGAGAGATGATTTAGAGTTGTAAATTCATTTCACCACCTATCAATATTGTGTTTTTTAATTGGTAAATCATCCCCCATATGTGAAACCAAATTGCAGAATGAACTCTCCTTAGTGGTAATTCTTTATTAGGTCGCCTATCCAGAGATAATATTCTTTGCTTTTTGTTTCATTTCTTCCAGATTCTCTCTAGATGTTGAACAACTGATATAAAATATCCCCAACTATATTTAGAGTGAGGAATGATCTGCTCTACTACGCCCATAGAGGGAAATAGCCCGCTTCGATCACCTTACCCGCCAGGGGAGGATAATATTCCCATAAACTTCCATTTTATGAATTTGAATAAGTTAGGAAAAGAAAATTTGAGTGTCTTCTCTTTTTAATTCTTTTCCAAGTTTAAGTTTCCACACATTTTATTTTCTCATAATAAAAATATTAAGAGATTTTGTCGTAAAAATCTTATAAGTAACACTATCATTTATTAGTCATTCTATCATTTTATTAGTAGTTTTTTTAAAACATTAAAAAAAATAGTAATTAAAAATTGGTTCATTTGTTTTTATTAAAAATATCTTAAAATTAATTTAAAATTTCCATTAATTATTATATGAAAATCACCTTTACCTTGGTATAATCCATTGCCAAGGTTTTTCCTTTCACCCATACAGAGGTGATTCCCTACCAATCATGTACTAACTTAGATATCAAGGTTATATTTAACCAATCTTAACAACAACATACAATCCTCCACATGTGAAGATATTTTTTTCATTTATGATTAACCAAAGCTTAATCAAATTTGTTAAGTTAGACTCTAGAAGCCCTTCATAGCATTTGATTTGAAGTTATCCACATCAATGTACATTGAAATGGATATATCATATATACTTATAGTATTCGTCCTCAATCTACTAAATTATAAATTATATTTTTATTTTTTTAGATAAAACAAACATTTCGAGTATGACGGATACCTAAATTTGTGGAGATTCACTATGACCACTAAAGGGTTGAGTGGTCATTGTGTACCTTTCTTATGAAAAAGTACTTTCAACATAGAATACATGACAAAATGTTTTTGCTCATATGAATAGATGAATAGGAAAAATAAAGATATGCTATCAATTTATAGTAATAAGAAAATGTAGATATATTATTTTAATGAGATAACTTGTAATATCACATAAATAATAATCATAATTGAAATAATTTATAATATGTAATATTTAAATTATTAGGAATGAAATGAAAGAGAATAGTGAAATGAAAGAGAATGTCATAATAGAATGATTGTACCTTGTAATTGATTAAAGAAAAAAAAGGATATGATGACAAGACATGGTCAGATAAAGATGAGAATTGGTGCAGGTTGTCTTTTGGAGAGTGACAAGTTTGTAAATATGAGCTTGTTGTTACATATTTACTAGAGAACATTTACATTCAATAGAGAGATTGAGAAGTAATTGTATTGATAGAAGATTCTCGTCTTTCTCATGGTTATTTAGACGGTGTTATCAAGAAATTTGAGAGCATGTGGAGCAAAGGTTTATTAGTTATAGAAAAAAATTAAAGAGTAATAATTTATATTTGAGATGAGAAAGAGAATGAATAACCAAGAAGAACTAATGGAATCTATCATTGTGATGATTATTACCTTGGATAAGGGTATATAGTCTCTTGTTGTATTTGGCAATTGAAAACTTGTTGATGGCTAGATTTTTAGTGATTTATAAGTGCAAAATATGTACTTACAACACTGGGTTATAAGAGCTCATTACATTGCAACTCATTTTAAGGAAATCGCTTTTACTCGCATCTATGAGGAACTCGACTCTAAAGCAAACACACAATCTAGGCAGACAAAAGTTTCAAAGGAAGGTTCATTATTGCTTGAGAAGACTTCAAAGGATAAGACTCGATACCAATCCACCAAACAACTATTGTAATTTTTACATTCTTATAGTAAGTTGTAGAAAGGAGTGGATCTCATCTAGAGTGCACGAGAGAAAAATTTTTGTACTTTTAACTTTGATATTATCATAAATCTATTTTGACTTGAAATGTTTTGGTCTATAATGGACTATTACAAATCACTTAGCCTAAACATTCTACTTTTTGAACATTTTCTAGCTATATTTTCTGATCAGTTTGGTCCAAAATCCAACCAAAAATTTAGAAAAATTGTTGAACTGCAGATATCAGTTGTTGAGATTGCATAATTTGGGTGCAATCAGGGTTTTTCAAGGTGTTAAATCCATTTATGCATTCAAAAATGCAATTTGAGTAATGAAAAATTGCAATTTCACCAACAATTACATAACTAGTGACGGTTGCTGGAAAAAATCCAAAAAATAGAATGTTTAGACTTGTCCATTACAAATTACACTGTTACATATACATTTAACCCCATATTTTCTCCCCTGGGGTCCTATCATATACATTTAACCCTATATATACACCCCTTAGGGTCATATCAAGAGGCTTCCATTCCGGTATTAATCCCCCAAACCTCCATTTTTTCCCATGCATAGGAGCCTATCTAGACATCATACTATTCATTATGTTGGTTGTGTGATGAATGAATGAGGTACGCGAGTGGTGGGTTGATATATTTCACTCTTGAATGCACACAGTATGAAGTGTGGTGTTTGCCATTCCTTTGTGCTTTAATACAATGGGGGGGTGGCATATGTGGAGGGGTGATTTCTCCTCAAACCCCGAACATCTCCCCCACAACCAAACCTTTTTACACACCAAACCAACACCTAATCCCGCTCTTAAATTTGCTTGTAAATTTTCCTCCATGTTTAGATTGGGGAGGATATGGAAAAAATGATATGGAGGCATAACCTTATCCCAATACTAGCACTCATTGACAAAGTTGGGAAAGCTTCAAGTTTAAGGGAGTTTCCAATGTTGCAATGCCCTTATTATGATAATTAAGACATTGATAACTGTGACTTTGCAAACTCATGTTCATGCTAGGATGGATAGACCTTTAAACACAACTAGGACCTCCACCTCATTATTTGTGGTGGTCCATATAACCCATTCATATTCTAGTTCTTTATTACCTTAGAAGTCATATATAAATCCTCACACCTGCCACCCTGATTGGTCTATTCTCTCTCATTGGACATATCCTAGGATGGATTTTGGATTTTCCCAATCATAAGATTGAAAATCATCTTCAAAAATAAAAATTTAAAACAGAATTTAAAAAGCTTTTATGATTCCCATGACCAAAACATTAACTTCAAATTGGTTATTATTAAAAAAAATTAAAAATGTAATTAAGAAGTTACCATTGTGGTCCCCAAAGAGATTCCCAACCTTCAAGCAATCCCTCGTTAAATGTTCCATCAAAATTATATTTAACCAACCTTGATAACAATAAACAAGCCCTCTTGATTTTAAATTTTCTTAATATAGTCTAAGCTCCAGCTAAAATGTCCCACTCCCCAATGTTTTTTTATCGAATTTTTGGTGAATATTTCGTCCTTTCATTTGTTGAAATCTTTGCAATTCATGACAATACTTTAGGAGTTTTGGTCTAAATACTGGAAATTGCAAATTGAACACTATACAATTCTATCCGTCACCAAATTTCAATAAAACGGGGACCATTTACTTAGTGTTTAAATTAAATTAATTGTCTTCCTTCATTATCCAGAAGAACTTGACCTAATTTGTCAAATTAGTCTCCAGAATCTGAACAGGCCATTTGAATTGAAGTTATCAACATTAATGTACATTGCCATCAATTATTTTTATAAATAAAACATTCGGAGCGGAATGGGCATATAAACTTTTAAGAGATTCAATATGACCACGACACGTTTAGTTTAGATGGTTCTCATCACATTGACAAATCTTTTCATGCGTTCTATTATGAATAATAGGGAAAAAAAGGAAAACACGTCACTAATTTGAAATAATAGAAGAAAACGAAAGATGTGAGATAGTCTGCAAAGTCAAATAAAATAATAATGTACAACCATTTGAAACATAGTTTGTCGGTAATTTTAATACTAGAAACATAGAATGCTACATCTCATAATTGATAAAAGAGAGGAGGACATTGATGATATCACATGGTGAGACAAAAGAAAAGGAAAGTTGGTGTAAGTTGTCCTTTCCATACTTCAAAGTTTGTTATTTTAAACTCAAAGATGGCGTGGGATAAGGGGTACTTATTTTGTTTTTTTATTTTATTAAAATTGTCTTTAAATTTAGTAGAAATTAAGTTGGAAGTCGAAGTTCTACTTTAATGTTAAGAATTTTGTTTTTAAGAGTTTTGATCCATTTTAAGGTAATCGAAAAAACCATCCTTACAAAAAAGGTCAATTTAAATGCCCCATATACAATGAATTAGAAGATCTTTTGATAATGGCCTAGTTTAAAAGTTCTAAGTTTTAGACTTTTCAGCAACTATCATTAGAATCAGACAATGCAATTGTTGAGAAAATCACAATTTTACATTGCTTAAATCGCGTTTTTAAATGCATAAATAAATTCAACACCCTAAAAAAATCCATAAAACATTAGGATGAAATCTGCAATTTTTACTAAAAAAAAATCGAAGGAAAAAGATAAAAAACATAGAACATCTCTTTTATAATAGACACAGTGTTATTTTCCAAAACTAATAAAAAAATGTAGATGTAGATACATGAAGCATAAGATGTTAATGTAGAGTAGTTAGAATGTGCGGCATAAGATGTTAGTGTAAAGTAGTTAGAATGAGAAATGTTAGTCAAATTGTCGGTGTGCCAGTTTTCAAATGCAAAGATTTTATTCGAGGGAAAGTATAGATGGTGGGTCCTTTTCAGCAGGGAGCGTTATGCCCCGCCCCACATGGCTATAAATGGACTTGACACTACCTAGCGACCATAACTTGTCTTTGCCCCCGGGGACACTAAAGCCACCTCCGTCACGCGTTCCCTGTATCTGCATCACCATGGCGCCGATTTTAGAGGGAATCTTAAGTGGGAAAAGTATGTATGTATGATCTGTACCTCCATTCAAAGATGGTGACAGACAAACAGATAGTGCACCCCCACCACTTATCATAACAAAATGCTCACTTTTAGCCCATAAAGGCACCATCATTGTGTCCTCCAACATTGGCGAAGGCGCACTAGTTCTAGCGTGAATTATTGGTCCGTCCTTGTTTTTGATTGTGGGCCGGCCTTTATTCATTGAACTTGTTAGGTGTTAGGTGTGTGTCCTGTCCTTTTCATCATGTAAATTCTTTTTATTAATTTATAATCAAAATAATTACGTTTACAAAATGAAAATGATTCTGGCTTGATCCGTTTTAAGTCAAAAATGAGCCACAAGCCCTGGCCTTGTCGTTGTGGACAGGTCGAAAGTTCGACGTGGCAACAAAAACGGAAGAGCGCTCATGTCTAACGTGGCCACAGTGATGGGATAGAACTTCGCAGGCCAGTCCGGAGTCCGGACGTTCAAGACTTACGGAACTTGTTGTTCGTATGATCGGATGCAGACGAGGAAGCGGCACGGCATGTCGGAGCAAGAGGGAAAGGACAGTATTTTTGCACGGTCAATGGTAAGGTGATGAAGTTTTCGCACGGACAGCATTTTCTCTAGGCTTTTTAAATGATTTGTCTGCAATGATACAGGAAATAACGAGCATTGAAGAGTTCGGTTGAAATTTCGGAGCTGTCGACTTTAAATGTTTGATCTTTGTGCGCTTAGTAGGTAAGTCGACCATTGAAATGATGCAAATGCGATTTTTTGGACCGTTTTGAGCGCTGAGACGGTTAAAAATGCCAGAGAAAGCCGATTTTAAGGATTTTTGCGGCGAAAATTTGGCGAACTGGAAGAAATTAGAGACAGCGATCAATGGAGCGGCAAAGATGAAGGACTTCGCTCTGAACATTGAAGATTTTCGATGTTTTGAAGTAGGGAACGGTGAAAATATAGAGGAATGACTCTGTTTAGCCTTTAGCAGATAATAGTTTTTCTCTTGCCGACATTAATGGTGAAATATCAGAAGAACGATAAGATGAAATGTATGAGAAGCTGCCAAATTTCTACGGCTTTGACGTTTCCCATGGTTAAGGGATGGAAGATCGAATCTCGGTAGAAAATTGGTGTTAAAGGTGAAATTATTGGCGAAACTGCAGAGTACAATTTTCCTGTTTAAAGTAAGTGTCGAAATTATGAACCTCCAGAAGGAATAAGAGCTGATAATAGTTTTTTGTATGACATTTAAGATTATCTTTTGTGTACAAAGAACCAGGGGTCCAGTACTTGATTTTGAAGGTCGCGAAGAATACGAAAGGCGATGTAGATGAAGATTAGGCGGAGATTCCATAAATTGGCTTCAGAACGACCGTGTCGGCAACTGTAGCAGGTGCGTGAGTGGCAGGCGCGCCAGTTTAGCAGCGTCAGATCGTTATGGTTAATTACTTTTCAGATAATTTAATGCTTTATCTCCGTCATTGGGGACTATTTTGGATTTCTTATTTGCTGTAATGATTTTGCCTTTGCTTTTGTGGTCTATTTTGGGATTCCTAGGATTCTGTGACTGTTGTAATGTGTTGATTGTGTGTGCGCTTCATTGGCCACCGGACAAACCGAGCTGTTTTGTGTTTTCTTTGGTTTGAGTTTTGATGGAATCAGCGCACGTAATTGGACAGGATTTCGTTGATGAAGGTCCACCGTCAATGTTGCTTTTACTTCTTATTTGATCCTCTTCAGTCTCTGAGACTTTTCTGTTTGCAACTCGTAAGTACCGAAGACTCTTCAAACCCCGAAACTTTCCTGTTTGTAACTCGTAAGTACCGAAGACTTGTTAAGGCTTCTCCACTCTTGTCATCTACGTTGAAAATCTTCGTATGGAAATAAGATAATGATCAGCCTAAAAGCTCTATGTACACTGTATCTAGCTAAGATCGGGATTTTTTTGACTTTGTATAAGTGAAAATCTGCAGAGTCCAACCATTTATTTTAAGAATTCAACTCAAAGTTTTGACTCAGAGTACAATTTGTTTAATTTTATAGCGTTCCGGTGGATTATATCCTACGGCTGACGACTTTTGGCGGGTCCTTCAAAGGAATACAACAACATCCCAACCATGCTGCTGTTTCCACGCTTCTGTATTTTATAGGGTTGTATCTGCCGGGTCTTTCGTTGCGTATCTTCTTAAATTTGTGAAACAGACGCAACAAAAGAACATATTGCAGTTGAAAGAGCACCCTGTGGCTTTGTTTTGCCTGCGAAGTCACCCGGAAAAGCCTCTGCAATTTTTCTTGATTTTACAGTTCTGTTTTGCTTCATTCTGCCTTTTGGTTGGAACACTGCCACGAATTCTCGCATCACGGCAACGATCGCTTAATTAGTGGATCAGTGCTTCTCCTCGTTCTCCTCGCAAGGTATAGTTTTGTTGTTACACTTGATATTTCCTTTGAAGCTTTTTTTCTGATCGATTCATAGATTTGAAGGACATGAGCTTTACGGTGGCTAAAATTTTATCTTATTGGCGCACTCGAAATTTGATCTGGATCCGAGTTCCGTTAATTTGGAAACAGATTGTGCTGTTATTTTCTTGAAATGCAGGCCTAAGGGTATCATTTCGATCGTCGCGCATGGCAAGTCATTGATTTCCACAGCTCTGATCGCAGTACTCCGGTAAGGCTTATTATTTCGACTGCAAACATGAAAACCGCAAGCATTGATTTCGAAGGAAGCGAGAGCCATATTTCCGAGGAGTCTGCAATCAGCAACCAAATATCCGCCTCAAATGTTTCCGTGCCTTTGGAATTTTATGTAAATTCAGCCGAAAAATCTACAGGGCTTTTCAAATTCGAAGGGAAGTCAGATATCTCCTTAAGTTTAAGCTTAGCCTCTCATTTTGATGATGATAAGAATAGTAATCTTATCGATCATATTGGTTCAAAGCTTGACAAAAATAATGAATCCAGTGCATCAATACTGAGCGAAAGAATTAATTTGAACTCAAAGCCGTTTGTAGAAATCCCAGGAGCAGCAGCAGACCAGTCACCCCGTATATTCTCCTGCAATTTCTGCCTGAGAAAATTCTACAGCTCTCAGGCGCTAGGGGGCCATCAAAACGCACACAAAAGGGAACGCACAATGGCCAAAAGAGCGCAAAGAATCGACGCTTTTGCTCAGAGATATTCTAGCAGCATGGCATGCCTTCCTCTCCACGGTCTTCCAGAAACAACACCACTCACACTGCCAACACATTTTAGCAACACGCTAGGCGTAAAAGAACATTCCTTGATTCACAAACCAGTCCGCGAATCCAATGCGAATGCGGCTCGGGTGCACCATGGATGGTCTGGGGCTCTCATTGAACAGCATTCTAACCTGGCAAAATGCGTTCAGGTGGCCAGATTTGACAGTGATTTTGCCAGCTTTGGCAATGGGGGCAGAGCGACGGCATTTTTATCGGAGGAAACCGATTTAGGGTGGCCCGGAAGTTTCAGAGCCATGAATTACGGTGGTGACAGAGCTGAATTTTCAAATCAAAGCGGTGCAGGACGAAGCCAGGAGAGGATTTGCACTGACTCCCTATTTCATAAAAGTGGCGATGACAGGCCTCAGGTTCAGGTTCAGTCTGAGGATGTTTGCAAGCTGGATCTATCTCTTCGCCTTTGATGTTTTTGCTTGTGGCCTTCTTCCAGTTTGTATCACACTATATCATATGCTATATAATCTTTGCTTTGCTTTTCGGTTTTGGCCTGCACATTTTCCAGTGCATTCTGTCCAAAAAAATTCTTTAATCCTTTCGATGATTTCTGGTTATCCCGGCACTTTTACTTTGTTAGGCTTGTGTTTATATTGTGAAGTTCATGTTTATATTGTTAAGTCCGAATTTATTTTGGACCGTATTTTAGCAGCCGTTTATAGCGAATTTCTCCAAATAGTAGATAGTCGATTTTAATGACAGGTCTTCAGTATCGGTCAGTGGCGGTGGAGTGCGTAAGAGGATCGTATTGACAGGTGCAGCGGTGGCCACGCCTTACGTGTCGACATGCAGAGCCCGGCATTGCCTTTTCTATCGTAGCTGTTAAGCTAGCTGTAACCAATCAGACAAGACGTACTCGGCGAAAAGACCGAACAACCATTGTCCTTGCCTGGGACACCGTGGCTGTAACTGCTTACGTCAGGTCAGTCCGCAAACATGTACTTGTCAAATTTTCAATAAAGTCCTAATCAAAAGCCTAAATGTGAAATTGTCCAAAACTTGGATTTTAAAAATACTTTTTTGGGCTTGGTTCTAGGGTTGGGAAGCCATAGTCTTGCTTTTGCCTGGTAGATTTTGCAAAAGGCTAGTGTACGATCAAACTAAAGATTATTCAAACAGATTGTACTTTCAGATCTAGAATTTAATTTTAGAGGTTACTAAATGGTCCACGTCTCATCCTGACTACCTGTGGGGTCAATGTTGACATGAAAAACCATAGTGCCGCATCTACTTTATGCCATCTTTTAAATTGAATGCAATCTCCATCCTTATTTTTTTATTTTAATATGTGAAGTATTTTTTACTTCAAATCCACTTCATGACAGAAAAGATAAAAGACTTCTTAAATATGTCGATCATTAGTTTATGTAAACTTTGACTCGAAATTCACTTAAAATATTCCGATACTCGTATGAATCTTTGGTTTTGGGGCACGATGGAAGCATTCAGAACGCCCATGTTTAGCAAATTTATAGTTGTTAATCTTCGCTCTGTTAAAGAGGATAATTTGTTTCTTGGTAAGCTAAGAAGGAAATTAAAGCTTAACAAGGTTGAAGAAAACTAAAGAGAAACTAGGTTTTTGATTTGATTGAGACATCTATTATATATGGTCGATTTTAATGTATTTTTTTATTGGATGATTTACATCTCAATCTATACATTATTGTTTGTTTTGTTTTTTTTCCCACGAGATTATTGTTTGTTTTGTTGCAAGGTACATATTGTTTGCTATCTACTTACAATGCTTTTAAAAAGTTTCACATACCCATCCTTTTTGTTATCTTGAATCATTTATTTTATTTTTGTTTTTTAAGATATTTTCCACTTATATACATGCTCATCTTTTTTGTTATTTTGAATTATTTTTTATTTATTTTTTAATATTTTGAACTTATATTGTCACATTTTTCCAAAAGATATTCAATTCTACTTAACTAACATATCTACTATCATATATATTTCCATAGCACACATGGTCTTGAATCATATATATTTCCATAGCACACATGGTCTTGAATGAGTTACCCACTATGATATATTTGATCATTTCATTTTAGAATTTCTCAAACTATAATGAATCTTAAAGTTGTAATTTGATGCACGAAATGAACCTTAAGATAGACCTACTAGTAGAGTGATTTAGGGTTCATATGGTAGGCCTATCAACACTCTAGGCACTAAGGTTATCTTAATCTCTATTCATTGTAAAATTCATGTGTGGGAAATTTCATGCACTCTGCTTTGGAAACATTCGGATTCACTTCATCATGTTGGATATGCATTTTTCCGAGAAGAAGTGGAGGAGTAGGGATGACATTGCCTCTTGGTGGAGAAGGGGCTAAGTTTGGTTCGATGAGGTATGCCTATTTAGTGGGGAGAGAAAAAGTGGGAGCGTGGGGTGGCATCAATTTGTCATGCTTATAATCATCATTTAAAATCAAGGAAGGGAAGCAGGGAGTGTGAATGGCCATGACATGGTGGGAATTCAAGTTGGAGGTGTCTAGGGGAACACTAGAATTTGTCATAAGGGGGGTTGAAGAATCAAGAACGAGGGTGTTTTGAGTTGCTTCCATGTGTTAGCTAAATGCATCCATTTGAGGCTGATCATAGTGGAGGGTGTCCTAGGTAGTTTCTTGAATGTTTATTAGAGGGTTGCACATAGGGAGTATAATGAGTTGGTGTTGATAGGGTTTGTGATCTTCAACATTGGGACATCCACATGATTGATTAGGGGAGGAATCAAAAGTTGAGGGTTTTCCTCAATGATCATGGTGGGGGAAGTTGATTGATGTAGTCACTTATTAAGGTGATTAGGTTGGATTGAGACAAGGTAGTTGTGGATAAAGTGGAAAAGTGCAATATCATGTTTCTCTAATTTGTGTGGGGAATTCGAAGGAGGGTAGAGGTATTGAAGGATTTTCTCTTCTTTCAGGGTAGGGAGAGGGAATTTAGGGAGGTTAGAACGATGGGTTGATTGGATGGGCACACGTGTGACAGAGGGAAGAGGTAGGGTTATGATTCATACCTAATTCAGGCTACACTATAGTGCACTAGTGTTATTTGGTTCAATTGTGGTCCCTTGTTGGAGTCCATGGAGAACATAAACAATATTTGGGCAATTTTGACTTGTGTTTTTTTTTACTATGCACTTGATGCAACAAGGGCATCTAAAATTCTTTACTTCCTTCGATATTCTTTCTTTTCTTCTTAAAAAAATTCTAATCACCACACCTCAACAATTCATTATACTTGATGTGTTATTCCAATGGAAGGAGTTTTGTTGTGGACATCACTGTATGGGCACTCAATTATCTTAAAGATCCATGCAATTTAAATCTTCAACTAAGTGAGTACTAATTTTTTTCTCGAAATTGGGGTGGTGCCCTTCTTGCATTCCACAATGATAGGGGAATACGATGAATTCATACCAATCATTTCTTTGGGGTGGCATTGCTACCAATATTTTGTGTCCCAAGTATTTGTTCAACTAGTAACCCCATGGTAGCTCCGTTGAAAGGATTAATTGGGATAATTTTCTAGAGATATGGCCATGGATGTCAATATACACATATTGTCTACCCATTTCATACAACACTTCATACATTATCTGAAAATTCATTAACTTTGTATAGGGTCCTAAAGCACCTTTAACCATAACAACATAGTGATGGTCTCTTTGAAACCATCTAGTACATTGTGACCATTCCAATAACTTATCATAGAGTTCATAGAACATAATACAAAGCATTAATAACTATTTAATCATGATGTCCATAGACATTCTCTTAATCTCATCCCTAAAATGTTCACTGAGCATGAAAGGTTTGCATAAAAAACATGGGTACAGTAGGGTCATAGTGTGGGCCTACTTGCTTGGGCATGTTGTTTCAAGTTGCATCAAAGAATAGTGGTGTCAATAGTGATGCCATCCTAAATGGGCATTCATAATTTGTTGAGTCATAGGCTATGTAGGCCAATTGGTACATTTTTTTTCCAACTAATCATTTGCAATATTTAAACAAACGTGTACAAAAAAAGAAGAGATTTCTAAAGGAGGTAGACTTAGTGGTAGCATCAATGCAAATCTATAAAGAGATGCTACTATGAGATTGTGGACATTGTCCTTCATTGCTACAACTAATACTAGGCATCTATGTTCTAAATTATTTACCTTTAAATCTAACGTCTCCTTCAGGAAATAGAGGTAATCGATATTGGGTTTGGAAAGGCTATCTATATCATCCAAGGTAGTTTGGGGCCTTGCATTTTAAAGTGCGAGGACTTAGGTGACGCAGTTTTGACCGAGTCATATTCTAAAGACCAAAGTGTTGTGATATAATTCTCTAACAACTTATTGAAAATATGTTTCATCTACATAGAATAATGGTAGTTATAGCATGCAGAGGACACCATTGCAATGTAGTGTCCAATGTCAAATATGTGAACCAATTTGCTACTCATGAAATTCTTCCATTCCCTCAACATATGCTTATCTTGATGGGTTGTTTTGATCCCAAAATCTACATCACCAATAGGGAAAAATCTTCCTCTTGTAGCAAGATGATGATAAGAGTGGGAGCACTGGTGTCTACCATCTTGTAGTGGAGAAGGGTAAAACCAAAATTGCAAGAAAACTCAAAAGTGTTGTACAAGTGAGAGAACAAGAAAGGAAATCATTAGCAATAGAGAGAGTGTACAAGGTGAGGGAAAATGAAGGATCTGTGAAATTTTATAGCAAGTAGGATGCCTTCACAACATTATGCTACAAATTTCCATTTATAACTAGCATTTCCCCCAAATATTCTACATTTAATGTCCATCTTCCTACAATGTACAAGCATAGTTCCTCAAGCATTAGTGGTCATTATGGTGGCATTAATGTAACATAGTAGTGCATGGTAATCAACCCTAATTCAATAACCTTTCTTTCAACTATTTGACTCTACCAATGATGAAATGAGAGAGGAATTCAATACTTGTACGAGTGATAAAATGAGGAAGGAATTCCTTGAAGGTTGAAGCCTTGTTGCTATAGTGTATGTATAACATGGACCTACATATGTTTTTTTCATACTATCTATCTGATTGTGACCATTATGACCTATATATCATTGTCGTGTTATTGACATGGAATCATGGTGATTTTGAAGGTCACGTAGTTTTTAGCATGGTCATTTTAATTGGAACACAGTGCATTCATGCATGCTATACATGTTGGTTTGTCTAAAGAATGAAGCAATACTTATTAGGAGTTTGGTGTCAAGGAGGATTGATGAGCAATGGTTGTGGTGGATGGTGGCTTATCTAGTGTGGCTCTATTGGGATGTAAAGAAACATGGACCATGAACACGAAAATACAATGGCACATTGGGTAGGGTTCAAATATCATTGATATACAAGTGCATGCGTACTGGTGGGGTGGAATGGGAAATCTAGAGTGGGAGATGGATTGATGAGGGAATCACAAAGTGTAATGTGGGCAAGTAGTGAGATCATGACAAAGAACCTAATTCGAATTAGGGCATGGTGGGAACACAAATCAATGTCTTCTTTTATTCTTGTCCACACATTCTAGGGAAGGGTCCTTCACAACTTCATTGTAAAATCAAACTAAATGTTATTCAAAACAATTGTACTTTTAGATATAGAACTTAATATTAGAGGTTCCTAAATGGTCCACCTCTCATCCTGACTACCTTTCGGGTCATTGTTAGACATGAGAAATCATAGTGTTGCATCTACTTTATGTCATATTTTAAATTGAGTGCAAACTCCATCCTTATTTTAATTTGATTGTGATCCCCAACTTTATTTTAATATGTGAAATATTTTTTACTTCAAATTCACTCCATGACATCGAAGATAAAAGGCTTTTGAAATATGTTGATCATTCATTTATGGAAACTTTGACTTGAAATTGACTTAAAATATTATGATACTTGTATGAACATTATGTTTTGGGGCATAGTGGAAGCATTCAGAAAGCTCGTGTTCAACAAATTTATAATTGTTCATCTTTGTTGGTGTTAAAGAGGATAATTTCTTTCTTCATGAGTTAGGAAGAAAAAATAAATCCTAACTAGGTTAATAATAAGTTAAGAAGAAAAATAAAGCCTAACTCAATTAATAATAAGTTAAGAAGAAAAATGAAGTGAAACTAGTTTTTGATTGAACAATCTCTTCAATTTAACAACATGCACTTGTATTAGAGTAATTAATGTTTTATAAGTTGAGATATATACTTTCTAATCTCAATGTATTTCAAAGTGGACGATATATATCCTAGCCTATACAACATTATTTGTTTTGTTGCGAGCTGCATATTGTTTTCTATCGACCCACAATGCCTTGAACATTCACATGCCCATCCTCTTTATTATCTTGAATCATTTATTGTATTTTTGTTTTTTGTTAAATATTTTCAACTTATATACCATCACATTTTCTCAAAAGATATTCAATTCTACTTAACTAACATATCCACTACCATAGATATTTCCATAGCATACATGGTCTTGAATGAGTTACCCACTATGATATCTTTGATGACTTCTCATCTATTAATTTCTCAAACTATAATGAATCCCAAAGATGTAATTTGGTGCACAGAAATGGACCTCGATATAGACCTACTAGTGGAGAGAGTTAGGTTTGGTATGGTGGACTTGTTAACACTCTAGGCACATGGTTTATCTCAATCTATATTCATTGTAAAAGTGAAGTGTGGGAAATTTCATGCATTATGCATGGGAAGAATTTAGATTGGATTCATCATGCTAGATATGCATTTGTTCAAGAAGTGGTGGAGGAGCAGGGGTGACACTGCACCTTGGTGGAGAAGGGGCTAAGTTTGGTTCGATGAGGTGTTCCTATCTATTGGGAGAGTTGGGTGGCATCAATTTTTCATGATCATAATCATCATCCATCATCGAGGAAGGGAAATAGGGAGTGTGAATGTCCATGGCATAGTAGGATTCCAAGTTGGGGGTGTCTAGGGGAATACTAGAATTTTTTGTAAGGGGGATTGAAGATTCAAGAATAGGGGTGTTTTAAGTTTCTTCTATGTGTTATCTAAAGGCATCCATTTGAGGTTGATCATAGTGAAGGGTGTCCTAGGTAGTCTCTTGAATGTTTATTAGAGGGTTGCATAAAGGGAGTATAATGAGTTGGTGTTGATGGGGTTTGTGATCTTTAATGTTGAGACATCCACATGATTAGATCAATGGAGGAATCAAAAGTTGGGGGTGTTCCTAAATGATTATGGTGGGGGAAGTTGGTTGTTGTAGTGACTTATTAAGGTGATTTGGTTGGATTGAGACAAGGGAGTTGTGGATAAAGTGGGAAAGTGATACTATCATGTTTCTCTAATCTATGTGTGGAATTGGATGGGAGGACAGAGGTTTGGAAGGATTTTCTCTTCTTTTGGGTTAGGGAGAAGGAAATTAGGAAGGTTAGAATGATGGGTTGATGGGATTAACACACATTTGACAGACGAAAGAGGTAGGGTTAGGATTCATACCTAATTCAAGCTACACTATAGTACATTTTTGTTATTTGGATCAATTGTAGTCCCATGTTGGAGTCCACAGAGGACATGAAGAAGATTTGGGAAAAATTGACTTGCCTTGTTTTTTACTACACACTTGATGCAACAAGGGTGTCTAAACTTCTACAATTTCTTTGATCTTCTTTCTTTTCTTCTTAGAAAAATTCTATTCACCATACCTTAATAATTAATCATACTTGATGTGTTATTCCAGTGGAAGGAGCGTGGATGTAGATATCATTGTATGGGCACTCAATTATCTTGAATATCCATGCAACCTGAATCTCAAAATATGTGAGTACTAATTTTTTTCTTGAAATTGGGGTGGCGTTCTTCTTTCATCCCACAATGATAATGGAAGAAGATGACTTTGTACCAATCATTTGTTCGGGGCAGCATAACTACCGAGATTTTGTATCCTAAGTCTTCGTTCAACTCGTAACCTCATGGTATCTATGTTGAAAGGATTAATTGGGGTCATTTTTTAGAGCTATAGTCATTAGTATCCAAATATTTTCTACCCATTTCATACAACACTTCATACATTATTAGAGACTTCATTAACTTCATATAGGGTCTTAATGCACCTTTAATCATCACAACATGATGATGTTCTCTTTGAAACCATCTAGTACGTTATATGACCTTTTCGATAAATTATCACTAGGGATAAGTTTAAGGTTGTAAATTTATATTAAAATGCAGAATGTTTGGTGAATCTTACCAGTTCTTAATATGCAAACTGTAAAATGTTTGACTATATTTTTATAAAAATATTCAATTTTCTTTGGATTTTATATAGTTTCTATAAAAAAAATTAGCAATTTTTGAGGTAAAATAATTTATATTATAGAATTTGGGTGAATCATTTTTAGAAAATATGGAAATTGGTGAATCCTTTTTGGGGGAAAAAGCATGGAAAATTAGCCCATTGGACAAATTTAGCCCCTAAAATTTTCCCTGCTTATCACATCATTTGTAGAACATAAGGCAAAGAATTAATAACTATTTAGTCTTGGTGTCCATAGACATTTTCTCAATCTCTCATCCCTAAAATGTTCATTGAGCATGAACAATGTGCATAAAAATATGGGTAGGGTTGTCACAGTAGGGTCATAGTGTGGACCTACTTGCCTAGGCATGTTGTTTCAAGTTACATTAAATAATAATGGCATCAATAGTGGTACCATACTAAATGGGCATTCATAATTTGTTTAGTCATAGGCTATGTAGGCCAATTGGTACATTTTTTTTTCCAACTAATCATCTCCAATATTTAAACAACCATGTACAAAAAAACAAGAGATTTCTAAAGAAGGTAAATCTAGTGGTAGCATCAATGCCCATCTATAAAATAGGTTCTACTACAAGATTGTGGACATTGTCCTTCATTGTTAAAACTAATACTAGACATATAGGATCTAAATTATCTAGCTTGAAATATGGCATCTCCTTGAGGAAATAGAGGTAATTGAGGTTGGGTTTGGCAAGGTATCTAAATCATCCAAGATAACTTGGAGTCTTGCATTTAGAAGTGTGAGGACTTAGGTGGCATTGTTTGGAGTGAGTCACATTCTAAAGACTCGAGTGTTATGCTATAATTCTCTAACAACTTATTGAAAAATGTTTCATCTACATAGAATTTTGGTAGTTCTAGCATATAGGGTCCAATGTTGAAGATGTGAACGCTACTTATGGAATTCTTCCATTCCCTCAACATATGTTTATCTTGATGGGTTTTTTCGAGCCAAAACTCCACATCACCAATATGGAAAACCCTTCCTTTTGCAATATGATGATGATGAGAGTGGGAGCACTAGTGTCTATCATCTTGTAGTGGAGAAGGGTAAAACCAAAATTTTAAGAAAACTCATAGTGTTGTATGAGTGAGAGAACAAGAAAATAAACCACTAGCAAGAGAGAAAGTGAAAAAGGTGAGGGAAAATGAAGTATTTGTGAAACTTTATAGTGAGTAGGATCCCTTCACAACATTATGCTACAAATTTCCATTTCTAACTGGAATTTCCCCAAATATTCTACATTTAATGCCCATCTTCCTACAATGTACAAGCATAGTTCATCAACCATTAGTGGTCATTATGGCGGAATCAATGTAACATAGTAGTGCATGGTATTCAACCCAAATTCAATAGCCTATGTTTCAACCTATTTGACTCTACCCATAACTTCTTATCACATCACATAAGATTTCAAGAGATTTATATTGATACATTCCACTATTTGGCCCTAATATTTGTACTAGTGATGAAACGAGGTAGGAATTCCCTAAAGGATGAGGCTTTTTTTCTATTGTGTATGCATAACATGGACCTACATATGTTTTGTTGCATTTTCTATCTGATTGTGACAATTATGATCTACCTATCATTGTCATGTTATTAACATGGATTCATGGTGATCTTGAAGGTCACATAGTTCTTAACATGGTCATTATGATTGGACCACAGTGAATTCATGCATGCTATACACATTGGCTCGTCTAAGGAATGAAGCAATACTTATTATGAGTTTGGTGTCAAAGAGGATTAATGGGAAATGACTGTGGTGGCTCGTGGCTTATCTTGTGTGGCCCTCTTGGGATGCATGGAAGCATGGGCCATGAACATGGAAATACATTATCACATTGGGTAGGGTTGAAATAGACCTAATACACAAGTGCATGTAGACTATTGGGGTGGAATGGAAAATCCAGAGTGCGAGATGGATTGATGATCCAGGTGGATATTGATGGCCACCCACCTATTCCAACTGGCTCCTCTTGTCCGTTTTTAGTTCAACACGTTCTTCTATACTTATTTGTAATTGTGGGTTCTACATTTTTGGGGATTTATGAAGCCCTACACATCTTCTAGGTGGATACTGGTGGCCTCTCACCTAATCCATCTGGATTATTTTGTATGTTTTCATGTCAGCACATCTTGTTGTACTTCCAGAGTTGCTTTGGATACCTAAACAGTGTTTTTTGGCTCGCCACAATCAAAGTAGATGGATTTAGAGTTTGATGGCATAATGTGTAGTTCTCTGAAAGACCTTTCCAATGGGCTATCACACGCCTAAAACGGAGGTCGTATGCAAAAGTTATGACCCTGAGAAGTTGAGGTACCAACTTACCCATAAAGGCCAACATGACTTTTGGCGTTTCACCTCATAGGGTTATGTTTTTGGATGTCTATAGTTTTGGAATTCATGAGTAATATAAAAAAATGCCTCTGGAGCCTCATTGTAATCATTCTATTCAGACGGATATGCATAGTAGCCACATCTCTAATCAGAGATAACTACCACCATTCGAGCAAGTGTTTCAATTCTGCAGTTTTACAATTTCAACCTATTTCATTTATTCAATATAAGATATTGTTCATTGAATATCTTTGTTGTTCTTCATATCTCTGTGTTTATTGTATTCAGTCTGTAAATCAGTTCGTTTCGCTCCTAAATCTGGATCAGTGGTATCAGAGTGGTCTTCTCTTCATTTATTTTTCTTCGTGCATCTCCCCGACAAGATCTGGGTAAAAGAAGTTGGGACTCGAACCAATCGAGTTGTTGCAATATTGTTCACGTCGAGCCCGACAACGACCCATGGGAGACGAAAACAAAGATGATGGAGCAATAGATCTTTTTAAAATGTTTCTTGAGGAATCCCCTGCATGACAAAGGAACGAAATGTTGGACAACTTTGCATAGATCCTTCAGCGGCTGCCCATAGGAGAAGCATCTTCATCAAGAAGCCATGCAACCCCCTTCAAGGTACATGTAAATTTTGATATTCCATTATTTGAAGGATTGATAGATGTGGATGTTGTAGATAAATGGTTGAATCTACTCGAAGGGTATTTTTCGGTCCACAATTTTTCTGATAGGGAAAAGCTTACTTTTGTACTCCTCAAGGTCATCCCCCATGTTAAGGACTGGTGGGAAACTTACTCTGAGGAAAGGGCCATAGAGGAATCTACAATATTTGTGGTTGCCCCTACATGTGATTCCTTTTGGGATGTCATTAAAGAACAATACTACTCTGTTGGAAGCTACGAGGACAAGTACACCAGATGGACCACCCTGCGTCAAGAAAGGGACTAGACAGTACCAGATTTTACCAATATTTTCCATACCCTATGCACCAAATTGGGTATAAAAGACTCTGAGCGACATTTGGTGCTCAAATACAGCGTTTGTTTGCATAGATACATTCAAACATATATGGATTTTTTGGACATCGCCTCATTGGGTACAACTTATAGATACGTTGTCAAGATCGAGCAAAAATTTAAGCAGAAGAGGCGAGAGTTTGGATCTGCAAACTCCTCACAGGGGAAGCAGGGAAAAGGCGGCCCCAACCCACACAACAAGGGACAAAGCAAAGATGGCCACTCTCAGGACAACTAGTTCAAGCCACAACACTAGAAGGGCAATGAGAAGATGAGGAAGGACACGGGAAAATGGTGTGAGTACCATAAAATCCCTTGGCACAACACTGAAGAATGTTGCTCCAAGCAGTCACTCGTGGTCGAGCTGAAGACTTCCGAGTCAGAGGCTGATTCTGATTCTGAATCAAATCCCTAAGGAGGGAAGTAGATTATCGATGTTGAACCCAGTGCCATTGTCGCTACCACCAAATTCCGACCAAGTGAACCAGAAGAACCAGAGGAAGGGGAACACCTCTTTCACTCATAGATTTGGGTAAAGGGGGCTCCGCTTCATTTCATTGTCGATAGCAAAAGCCAGAAGAACTTGATTTTAGCAGAGGTCGTCAAGCAGGTGGACCTGCCAACGACACCGCACCCGCAGTCCTACACCATCGGCTAGCTTCGCTAAGGAAGAGATATTTGTGTCAACCAATAGTGTCGTCTGCCCTACGACATCAAGCCTTTAAAAGATGAGGTAATGTGTGATATTTCTCCCCTTGAAGTTTGTGATGTTCTTTTAGGAGAACCATATTTGTGGAAGCATCATGTTGTGTATGAGTGTAGACCCCGCAGTGTTATTATTACTTTGGGTAGACAATTGTACAGGATACCAGAGGTAGAGCCACCTACTGCTATTTCTTTAATATCTATTAAGCAATGCAGCAAGGTCATTTCACAGATCAAGAATCTCATCTTCTTTGTGATCCATGTTCACAATAAGTAGAAGGTTGTCGCCACATCCGTGGCCTCTACACAGATCCTCTCTTTGCAACAAAATCAAGTGGACGAGATCGTGGTAGAATATAGAGAAATCTTCTTCTCACCCACCGGGGTATCGACACACTTCCAAGTCAAGCATCCAATTGATCTAACCCCTAGTGCACCTCTACCTAATGGACCAGTCTATCGTCGCTCACTGATGGAAAATGACGAAATCGGGTGTCAGATCCAAGAGCTTCTTCAAAAGGGGCACATCAGACCCAACTCCTCCCCTTGCGGAAGCCTGATTGTACTAGTGTAGAAGAAGGATGGGACTTAGCGACTTTGCATTGATTACAAAGACTTAAACAAAATCACAGCTAGGAACCGGTACCCATTTCCCAGGATTGATGACCTTCTTGACCAAATCAAGGGGGAAAAGTTATTCAACAAGATTGATCTAAACTCTGGCTACCACCAGGTTCCCATCGAACCAACTGATGTATGGAAGACAACCTTCAAATCTAAATAAGGTCTCTTCGAATGGTTGGTCATGCCCTTTGGCTTAACAAATGCACCAACCACTTTCATGAGGTTGATGGATGATGTATTGAGACCCTTCACAAACTCTTTTGTGGTGGTATATTTGGATGACATCCTCATCTTCAATAGAACTTGGGAGGAGCACATGCGACATATTCAAAAGGTTTTGAGCACTCTGTAGTAGAAAAAACTATATGCCAACTTGGAAAAATGCTCTTTTGGCATAAACAAGGTCCAATACTTGGGATACATTGTTGATGAACATGGGGTACATGTTGATCCAGCTAAGATCCAAGTCATTCGTGACTAGCTAGCCCCGACCACACTAACCGAGCTTCAAAGATTCTTGGGATTGGCCAACTTCTACCGACGGTTCATGTTGGGATTCTCCCATATTGCATGGGCCCTCAGCCAGGTGACCAAGGGCGGTGGCAGTGAAAAGTTCATGTGGGGGAAGGAACAAAAATGAGCATTCGATGATATGAAGCATCGTTTGTGCTCAGCTCCAATACTCTCCTTTCCTGATCTGCAAAAACCGTTCGAGATTGAGACTGATGCATCTCACTATGTTGTAAGTGCAATTCTCGCTCAACACGGTCATCCAGTGGCATACCATAGTGAGACACTCTCAGATACTGTCCGGAAATACCCCACCTATGAAAAGGAAATGTATTCCATTGTACAAGCCTGTTGTCAATGGAAACATTACATTCCGAGAAAGGTGACGATCATCCACACTAATCACAAGCCTCTGCAGTTCATACATACACAGGGGAAATTGCAGAATGACCACCATCAAAAGTGATCCACCTACCTGCAACAGTTCCATTTCAACATCAAGTATAAGACAAGGATCTCAAATTGTGTCGATGACTACCTCAATTGACCTCCCGTGGCTGCACTCACCATTGTGCTCCATTCCTGTGGACACGAGGCATCTGAGTGGCACCAACTTTATCAACAAGGTCCACAATTCACCACCACCTATAAGCTCTTGGGTACATGCGTGATTGTCATCGATTTTCACATTCAGGACAAACTATTATTCCATCTGGTCCATCTCTATGTTCCTACAAGCGAGCATGCAAAGTTGATTTGGGAAGCCCACTACAGTCAGATGGAAGGACATTTTGGCATGGAGAAAATTGTGGCCATTCTTCAGAAACATTTTTATTGGCCAAAACTTCAACAAAACGTTAGCAAGTATATTAGATCTTGCACTGCCTGTGCCATTTCCAATCCAACCAACAAGAAGCAAGGCTTATACACCCTTCTTCCTACTCGCGAGAATCCTTGAGAATCCATCTCAATGGATTACATGTCTGGCTTTTCATCCACCAAGCAAGGAAATGACTGCATATTTGTGGCCATTGATCAATTTTTGAAGATGGCCATCCTTACAGCTTGCAAGAAGAATATCACAATGACAAATACTGCCAAGCTCTTCTTCGAATGAGTGTGGGTCCATTTTGGGATACCACAGACCATCATCTCCGACCGGGACAATAGGTTCCTTAGCACATTTTGGTCGAGTCTCTGGTCACTGTTGGACACCAAGCTCACTAAATCCACTGTTTTCCACCCCAAAACAAACGACCAAATAGAGGTCATCAATTAGATGATTGTGCACATCCTGCGCATGTACAACTCTAAGAATCCATTTACATGGGATGAGAGTCTCCCCTATGTTCAACACAGTTACAACAGGGCTTTCCATAGCTCCACCAACCATAGCCCATTTCAGGTGGGGCCGAGATTCCAACCCTTGGGTCCCATTGATGTTGCACTACCTCTTGCCACCACACAGACAAAATATTCCCATGTTCAGTCTGAGACCGAAAAAGCCACCAGATTCATTGAGAAGATTCAACACATCTGCCAATAGGTCTAGGATATTTTGTAGAAATCCAATGTTAAGTATAAGCAACACCATGATCAACACAGGATACCACACCGGTTTCAGGTTGGAGACAAAGTCTGGTCACATTTTCAGAAGGAGCGTCTCACAGGGCCCCATCGGAAGCTCCAACCACTTCGCTATGGGCCTTACACTATCACCAAGGATGTGGGTAGCAATTCTTTTGAGCTCAACACTCCACCCTTCCTTGGCCTACACCCAATGTTCAATGTGGACCTCCTTCGGCCATATTTTCCACCATTATTGGACACCTCAGAGATCACAGAACATGTGACACAAACAGAGCTCAACCCTGACTACATGGAACAAGCATCCACTAATCAGATAGTGGACACACAATTCAAGGGAACTTGCCAACATAGGATCCAACTTTATCGGGTTGTCAAGGTAGGGCAGCTCCTACACCAAGGCAAGTGGCTCACCTGGGGACAAATCCAACCAAATTTTTCTCACCTGATGGGGGAACTCAATGCAATGGATACCATTGCTTCCTAAGGGGGGAGTATTGATCCAGGTGGGTATCGGTGGCCACCCACCTATTCCAACTGGCTCCTCTTGTCTATTTTTAGTTCAACATGTTCTTATGTACTTCTTTGTAATTGTGTGTTCAACACTTCTGGGGCTGTTTGAATCCCTACACATCTTCCAGGTTGATATTGGTGGCCTCTCACCTAATCCAACTAGCTTATTTTGTATGTTTTCATGTCAACACATCTTGTTGTACTTCTAGGGTCGTTTTGGAGCCCTAAACATTGTTTTTTTAGCTCGCCACATTCAAACTATAGATGGAGTTAGATTTTGATAGCGTAATGTGTAGTTCTTTGAAATACCTTTCCAACGGGCTATCACATGTCTAAAATGGAGGTCGTATGCAAAAGTTACGACCCCGGGAAGTTGAGGTACCAACTTACCCATAGGGGCCCACATGATTTTTGGCGTTTCACCTCCTAGGGTTAGGTTTTTGGATGTCTAGGGTTTTGACATTCATGAGTAATATCAAAAAATGCCTCTGGAGCCTCATTGTAATTATTCTACTCAGACGGATGCGCGTAGCAACCACATCTCTTCTTAAAGATAGCTACCACCATTCGAGCAAGTGTTTCAGTTCTGCAGTTTTACAGTTTCAACCTATTTCATTTATTCAATAGAATATATTGTTCACTGGATATCTGTGTTGTTCTTCATATCTTTGTGTTTATTGTATTCAGTCTGTTAATCAGTTTATTCTGCTCCTAAATCCGAATCAATTGATGAGGGATTCACAAGGTGTAATGTGGGTAAGTTGTGAGATCATGAAAAAAAACCTATTTCTAATGAGGGCATGGTGGGAACACACATCAATGTATTCTTATGTTAATTCCAACACATTTGAAGGTGGGGTCATTCACAACTTTGTTCCTCTTATTCTAAGTTTTTTGGGGGCACTATTTGGAAACATGATATTCTAGAGGCTCAAAACGAGGTACTATAACAATGTGTTTGATGACATACTTATGCATTTATTTCAAGGGCCTCCTTCATTCTTGTGTATCAATAGGAGCATATTATATTACACTATCAATGGGGCACTATGATAAACATGGGTCATTGGTATATTTAGAGTTCAACTTGAGAATCCTATTGTAGTTAGTTTCGAATTTCAAGTCAATGAATGCACAAGTTTTCCATCCACATATTCTTAGGTTTCAATATATAAATATTCATTTTCTATGGGTCCCACTTTTAACTTTAACACTTTCCTCTCCATAATAACACTGTGTCTTGCATTGAGGAGAGTATATTCTATCTGAGATGTTGTGTTGGAACAAATTGAACAAGATTTGGTAGTGCTTATAGTCAATGTAGCAAGATATATAGATCTAAGGTTGGTTTGTTGATGGTAATCAAGTGCACTTGTGCTACAAGAAACATTATAATTGTTTTGGTTGTGTTTCCATGTATTATGGATGTAGCATAACTTATTTAGAGTCTTTTCTCTACAAGGGTATTGTTCTATTGACCATGGGGATGAAGGATAGTTTACTTTCTTTAATGGATGTTCTTTTGGTAGATGGTTTTGTTTGCAATAGTGATAAACTATTTCTTGTGGTTTCTAGACCGTAAGTTGAGCAATCTACTACTACAAGTTTTATAACTTCTATTCATGTCCAAATATTGAGGCATTTGTTGGCATGGGATTGTTAAGCACTCCATCTTAGCATTGTGAAAGTATCTACAAGGCCTCTTGATACAATTTGGGTTTTAGATACAAGACTGCGATGAAAACTAATATAGAGGAGTATAGAAGGGATTAGATGCATTATTTTTTTGGGATGTTAATTCTTCATTCAAAGCCTTCTCTAATTAGCCCATAATCAAAATTAGTCAAAAAGTCCGCTGGTTTCCATTGAATGTTTATAGGCATAGGGGTACTTATATATGGTTACACCGTTTCAATCCATTTTGGAAAAAATGTATCCTCTAGCCCTTGGAATGTGGTGGGAGTGGGTTGCAATCTATCCCACCAATGAAGATCTCTATTCCTAATTGCACCACTGTTAGAATGTTTGATTATATTAAATATAGTCATCCTGCTAGTTATTGGAAAAATTTCCAAGTAGTTTTCCATGGAAGTCATGTGGTTATATGCACATGTTAGACACTCATATTATATGACTTGTGTAATGAAAAGATTGTTCTCACAGACTATAGGTTTCACAATGACTGATAATGTGATAGTAGAATAACTAAAAACTGGGAGTTGTGTAGATAATAAAATAACTTATCTTTTATAATAAGATGAAAATATATCATGGAAGTAAGTTTAGGTGGAGGGGAAAATGCACCCGAGGATGTACCATCTTCATATGTGCAATTGTTGGATCCTTCAATAACTTTTTCTAAAACAAGCCCAACTCTTCTAGTGTTGTTGCATCTATGGGAATAGAGTTGATACAATTCCAATTGCACATGGAGAATAAATTGCAATATTGTTCACCTTTATAGAGAATGACTTTAGGCCTAAGGTGAGGTATCTGGAAGAATGAAAAATGTTTTCCTATTTTTTTCCATTGTTATCTATGTTCAACCCTAGATTCTAGTGTAAGGGGAAAAATCAAAGACTTGTTGAGGTCATGGAGTGTTATCTTACCACCACAAAATGTCATATAAACCCAAACATTGTAGTATACAAAATGATTTTTGTAGTAATGTTTTTTTTTTTTTTTTGTAAAATGTGTTTTCTTCATTTTGTTCAACATTTCGAATGGGTGAAGCACAACCCATATTTAAGATTTTACCAATGAGACATATTTCAAGGATTGCAATAAGGTGTAAGCTCCTTCATATATATGTCAAAATTGATGTTCCGAAAGTGCAAATTTGGATTCCAAAAGTGCGAAATTGGATTCCAAAAAATGAAAACCTAGACTCTCAATAGGCAATATAAATGATCAATCACATTTATTTACCATTTTCAAAGCTTTTTCAATGAGTTGCACATTGTCTACACATTTTACACATCATCTACACCTTTGGCCAACATCGAGGCTAGCCATAATCTATCTTGTTATTTAGATCTTCCTAATTTTAAATATTTGTAATAATATAGTTCTCTTCTTCATTACAAACATTTTGTTCCTTGAAGTCATCCACAAGAACCAACCGTGCTTCTATAATCATAAACACCGTGAACATTTTCCCAAACTTTTTATAAAAGTTTGAGATACACATGGATTTCCAATACCAACAAAACCCTTTCTATTTTTTTTTACCACATAAAATGTAGCTTTATATTTATATTGAAATATAAATTATTATATTACAAAAGATAACATCGATCCATATGACCACTATACCTCCCATAGGAAACCACAAGACAAAAAGAAAGAAACCCATCCCTTATACATATGCCAATAATTCCCAGACCCATCTATGTTTCCAACAAACAAAAACTACAACATCAAAAAGACCCCTGTCAAGAAAAGTAATGATCTTCAATAGCGTCACCCGCTATTCTCCCATCATCAAAGAACCCATATGGTCTTCCAGAACTAGTATACTTACAATCCTAGTGTTAGAATAAAGTGAAATTTAACTTCTATCAACTCTGTACGTTAAAGTCAACTTGGAAAAAGGTCATTTACATGGTTAAGTGAGGATTATGTCCATAACCCAACATTGAATATCTTGAATTAGTGGTTGATAAACTCTTTCGTACAAGGTCATATGAAATAAACTTTGTATAACAAAGAATGTCTAGATTTGTTTGTAAATATAGTTTTTTTTAGTGCTTTTTGTGAATGCATGAATCAACACATCATTTATGCATAAAACAAACATTGGTTTATTTCAAAGAAATATTGGAGTTGCAAAGTACGAAATACAATACCATGATTAATTTTTCTTATTGTACATTAGCATGATGGTAGGTATATATTGCCTCAATTAACTTTTATTCAATTTGTTGTCCTCATCTGCATTCCATCCATATTATTCGCTAAGTAAAATATTAGCATTCAGATTTGATGCATACTCATGAGTAAATGGTTTTCCAATGAAATAGTGTCACACAAAATGTGTGTGAAGTACGATAATTGATAAAATAACCATTGATTGCAAATAAAGGTTCACAAAAAAGTTACAAAAAATCATCATCATAATTAAGGATAACGTTTTCAAAGGTTTTAACTAATGCGTCACATTTGAATGAGGTCCTTCATAAAGGAATGCATTTTTTTTATTTATTAACTCTCTTTTAAATGAACTGTCAAATGCTCAACTTGAGGTTAGTTTGAAGTAATTTTTCTTAATATTTTTTTTTATAATGGTGTTGACTTTATTATATAAATAATATGTTGGATTTATTATATATTTGTGAGTACTTAGATAAAAACATCTTCCATATGCTTCTTATAAATATGCAAAATTCATCCATAACCGACATAACCGACATGCATGCATGTGTGATAATTAAATATTGTGTATACATTATAACTGTCCCAAATAAATATAGAAGTTTCAACCATTAATCAATCAAATTTATTCATGAAGTAACTAAATTCATAGAAACTAAATATGTAAACAAAAAAAATCAAAATGTTATTGTGTAACACTGATAACACTTGGATTAAACACTTGTTTGTAATAATTGTAATAATCATGCATAAAATTGGGTTATATGCCTTATGACATAGTTGTGTAATATCTTAATGAAAATTCAAACAACAATTTCTCTACTCCTAATATCAATAATTTCTTTTGGATTGCATGAAAAACCATACTTCAAAAATTTGTCTAATTTCAAAGACACAAAAATTAATTTTTCAACTCAATTACTTTTGTTATCGCACAGTTTTTAGGTTGGGAAAAGCCCAACCCAAACAACAAGTGTGTGACACAACTAGGGACACCTATCACTGTCACCTCAATAGATATCCCCCTTGTTTTAGTGATGGACAATTCCAACACAAGGGAGGCTTCCCGAGTGACCCTAGGGGGATTGCAAGGGGAGAGGCCAAATGATGAAGGAACGACCCCTATAGTTCACGGTTGAAGGGTCTTGAGGCTTGATGGAGGATGAGTATAAGTCAAGGAAAAGGTTGTCAACATTGTTTACCTGCAAATCAATGTTATACAAGCCAAACTAAGACAATATATGGTGATATAAGCCTCGAGACAAGAGGGGAATCAACAAGAAACCTTGTTGTCCCAAAATTGCGGCAATAAAAAATTATATATCAACAATGACAAAGTTATAACAACTGCAAATTACATCATCTAACCAACATATAATATTGGAAAAATTAGCATGCAACTTAGAGATATTGTTCCAATGCTTGAAACAATGGATTAAATGACAAAAGGACGCTGTAAGAATGAATTATCAACAAAATATTATGACAGCCTTATGGATGTAGATTATTATTTCTACAACAACAACTTTTAACTAACAAAATCAACAAACAAGCCAACCAATCAATAGCCTTTGAAAAGTAGATCAAAATTCACTACTTACATGCAAATTTTAGCAGTCAAAAGTGAAGAAAACTTGTTGAGAAAAAGAGTTTACTACATCCCTAATGGTTGTAGCTTAATATTTATCACAAAAAACTAACCACTTTACCAATAAAGATGCCCTTGGAGAATAAAATAGTCTAAAGCATGTACATTCCAAATCCAACTTGAACAATTCCAAACCATCAATTTTCATGTTTACCAATGTAACAATTAACAATCTCCAATGCAAAGATTAGTGCCTTGTTATTGGGTGAATGGAGTCTTTTCCTTGGAAGGAAAAATAAACAAATATGA
>ML779430.1:1590040-1626373 GCA_009831015.1 Picea engelmannii | reverse complement strand
GAAGGTTTTAGAAGAGTATCTTCTAGAAAATGAATTGGCATCCGCATGGTTGGCATCCTACTGACTTCTCAGATTTAGTGGGATCATCCTCATCCCTTTAACCATCTCTCCTTCTCCTATATAATGAAGGGTTTCTCAAGGAATAGGTTAAGAAAGATTGAATGGAGAATTGATGAAAGAATTGTGTGAAGAACCTTGTTTGAATTGAAGCTTGAAAACTCTATTTGTCTATCAAGTTGTACTGGATCTTCTTCATGCAAGTGTGTGTGTTGGAACCAAGGACCACTGACAATAAGCTTGCGACATCAAGACGATCTGGTTGTATCTTCTACTTTCATTTAATATAATACAACGACATGTCCCTTTCCCATAAAATCACTCTCATTTTATTGCATAACTCTTTGATCATATGCATAGGTTGACATTGAATATACTTTGCTATCTTCACTTTGGTTTATTTGTGTTGTCTTGGCCCTGATCTTACAAGAGCACCGAAGTGAAGTAGGAACAACAGAGACCTAAGGAAGTGATATAAAGGTATGGCACTCATTCATTCTTGGTATTAGATTCAATAACTGCAACTTAGAGAAAGAGTCATGTCCTGTCCTATTTTGTTCTAGATCCAGGTGGATCTAGGGAGATCTGTTAGTGTTCGCATATACCGATTTATCCTGTAACACCATCTCACAGTCGGTGCCCAGGTGTATAGTAGGCAGTTAGAATCGAACGTGTGATCAGGGTAGCAAAGCTCGAAGCCTCCAAAGCACCACCTCTCATGGAGGTATGGGTATGATCGAAATCCCCAATACACAATCTTTCCACTACGCTTGGTCCAACTCTAGAGGGGAATCTCCTCAGTTATTTCTTACGCGACCTCGTGTTTAACTTTGGTGTTAGAGGAGCTTTCAGACTAAACCTATATGACAACTGGATTCTTGACTCCCTATCTTAGACACCTATGTTGGTTTAGTGCCTTGGAGAAATTTACTCTCCAACCTACACCAAAGCCTTATCCTAAACTTGTTTGTTCACCCTAGAAAAATGAAAGTTTCTAATGGATTTTAGTTAAGCGTTCATTTTCATGGGTTTTTCTTTATTTAGAAAGGGTGTGGATGCAACTTTGGTGATGTTCTAACTGACTTACAAAGTAATGCAAAATAAAAACACAATGCAGTTTCTTTAAATGAAAAATAGATGCAACTATGTTTACAAAGCAAACTCTTTTTCTTTTCAATGAAAGAAAAACATTTTCAATGCAAGATTTAAGACACCTTGGAATGAACACTACAATGTTCTTTTTAGAAACCCAATTGCAAACAAGAATGCAAAACTTGCAGAACTAGATTATTTTCTTTTTCCATTGAAAAGATACCACTACCAAAGTGTTATGGAAATGTAACTACCTGAATGCTACATCACTAACTCTCTTCTTGTAATGATGAGAGGAAAGGGTTCAAGAAAGGAGATGTGAGAAAACAAACGTATTTTGTTTCTTTTTCGTTTTTTCAAAAAAAATGAAAAAAAAATAAACGCAAATTTTCTTTTTCTTTTTCAAACAAAGGAAAACAGGTATAACGAGAGAAACAAATAGCCTAAATCCACTAAAAACCCAGTGAAACTAGGAACACCCCCATATGAACAAGACTGAAGCTTCAAACACCTAAGAACCTTATAATCGAAAATGACAATCACAAAGTTTTTTTTTTCTTTTTATGTATAATAATTCCTTTCAGAACAAAGTAAAGCTAGAAAGGGACTTGGGATACTCAAGGGAACTGACCAAACCAAACACCAAACCCATAAGAAGAAGATAATTTTTCAAAAACTCAACTTTAAAATAGGTCTGCGACTATGTGCAGTACACTTGTGGATATTTGTGAGCTGTAAAAGATAAACACGCGGATGTCCGTGGGCTATAAAAAATCAACACACAGATGGCTTGGCAATTTCAGAAAAATAAAAACCCACTCCAGAGAAGAGGGCTTCCAGAACTTGAAAGCAACTACTAAGAGGCTAAAGCTCTATGAAAAACCCAAAACTATAGAAAACACAAGAAGGAAAGAAACAAACAAGGGATCCTAAACAAACTGACTCAAACTAGGACAATTCCTCAATATGGTTGCCAATTATGTTGACAGGATATTTCCCTTGTGACTTTGGGTCAAGTCACAACAAATTGAGACCGGATTGAGAAGACTGAAATCTTCCCTCACAACCAAATATGCGAACTGAAAAATAACTACTTTTCACTAGGAGAGAGTAGGGAAAGAGAGAAGGAGAAAGTGTGCACCTTAAACCCTTCGTTCAATGTCGATCCATGCTCCTGCTTTTCTAAGCGCTCATGACATTTTTTAGAACAATCCTGCAAAATGAAATCAAGGCAAATGTTGCATCGAGGTAGTTACATGATCAAGTAACATATATATCATGTGTTATATCCAAAGAAAGTATGAGAATGATGACATACAATATTGCAATGAACACCAAATTGGAGGGAAATAGAACTCTTCTATTAACATCAAATATCAAGTTAGTTACAACCTGACTTGCTTTTGGCACTGCTTCGGAGCCAACTGTCCAGATCTCTCCACATATCCTTCAAGCATGTACTCAGCAATGAGGCTCTTCCTGTTGAAATATTTTAATTGAAAAGAGTATTCTACTCATTATTGAGCTATTATTAATTAGATCAATCCCCTTTTGTGGATTGATCATGTCGGGCTTTATAAATGACCAAATCCCGTTTTATGGATTGGTCAAACCCTAATTATATGATGCTAATTAAGAAGTCGGCCCCCAGGCCTAATTAAAGTGGTTTTATTCACTAAGAGAAAAAGTCGACCCTGCTTGATGAAGAGACACCTCCCTAGCGCCTGTCATCTAGTATAAATAAGAGAGGCTAGCGCCTCATTAGCTCAATCACTCAAGTCACTCAACAAGTGCGCAAGTTTATAGATAGTTGTAGTTCGGAGAAGAAGGAAGAGAGAGGTGCATTGCTCAGTCTTGGTTATTCTCTAGTGTTTGGTCTTTTATCTTGGCATTGTACTGGCAATCTATATTAAGGAAGTTTTTGTTGGGTTTTCTCCTCCATGAGGGTTTTCTAGGATAAATGTTGTGTATCTTGTGATTGTGTTTCTCTCAGTGATTCTACCTATGCTATCATTATCTAGTAAATTGAAAAGAAACTCAATAGCTACTCTAAAATTAACACTTCCTTGAATAGCCCAATAAGGATAAGGAGGCACTTTATGACTATATAAAAAGGAAGAAACATTGGAAAAGGAGTTTCCAGGTTGGAGAATGATACTTAGAGGAAAAAGGAATAGGGAAGCTTGCTAGATCTCAACAACATAACCTTGCACCAAAATAATTATCCTCATTCTAGCTCTCAATGGTACTTTTATATCTTTCCCAAAAGGGTTAGGGAAGTTGGAATTCGTTTTGTATGGGCATGGAAACGTTGGAAAACGAGCCCAACCGAAAAAACCCGCTCGAAAACTTGGAATTATTTTATTTTTCATTACTTTTGAGAGCATTCACGGGTTTTATACTTACAAGTCGCGGATATCTGCGCTTTGCATCAAAGGAGAACATGGATATGTGCAAAAGACATGTTTTTTAGATGAATTGCATGAGGCAAGTTGGGAAATTGTCTAGCAAGCCAAGAGAAAAGGTTAGGCCATGGCACAAATGCATAGGTGTGGCATTTTTGTGCTATAACACTAGATGCCCAGGTGAGTTGATGGTTGCGTCAGCTATCATGTCGACGCCATGTCAGCAACCACATCATTTTCCATGTCATCCAACACACGTGAAATGGGTCCACATGGAAGCCATGTCATCTTGAAAGAACTCTATAGAAGGGGAAAATGCCAGAAAATTCAAAAGGACATAACGTTTTTCTCAGAGCTCAGGATTGAGAAAACAAATAGTCGTTGGAAAGTTCTCAAAGAAATGAATACAATTATGCATCTAGAAAATTATTTTGAGCAGCATAAATCATTTTTCTACAAAACTGCCCTCTCGTTTTTCTATTTTTTACCTTAATAACAATTTATAAAAAAAAAAATCAAACATTCTCCCCGCCGCCCCCCTTTTTAAACCTAATTATTAAAAGATGAAGGTTTGATTCTTTCAACGTCTACTTCCTCATTGTTTCTAATAATATAATTTAATATTATTTCAAAAAAATTCTAAACTCCTTTCCTGCCTTAAAAATGACTTTTTAATTATTAATTGTTAACGGTTATTTCTCCAACGACTATATTTTCTCCACTCCTCCCTAAAGTCCCTTCTCCCCCGATCTTTATAAAGCTTCCCTTTAACACTCTTTTCATTCACTCTTGCTTCAAGAGTCCTTAATGATGGGTGGAGTGTCCACTCGAAACGTTGGACGTTTCAAACTTCCTACACAGTTATAATTCTGGAAATCGCAAGACAAATATAGATCATAATCAACTAGGAAGAATATTACTAGTGACCTTAAGGAAACAAAAAAATAATATATTATTACAATCCTTTTTTCAAAAATGTGTGTCCATGTTTATTCTTTTATCTAACAGAAATTATGTTGCATGCACACTTTCTTGCAGAATTAAGACACTAAATATATCAATTCAAGTTAAGAATACATATTCGAGAAATGGAGGAAGGAGAGGAATCCTTCAGTCATCAAAGAGAAGCCAAAGGTTATAATATCAGTGTTGGGAATGCAGAGACAAATTCTAATGGTCACAAGAGCAGAGTGGAACCATAAACCTTAATAGATCCTATGAGAATTTTGAGAATAGAATTGCATAGCTACAAAGAAAATAATGAAAGAACAGAACCAAATAAATGCCCAAATGATGCAAAGCCTAAATCAGTTGCAAAGACAAGCAAGGAATGGATGAAGTTCAATACAGAGGGAAGAAGCTAGGTAGTATGAAAGAAGAGATAACTATTGAGAAACCAGTCACTCAAGAAAGGTCAGTGGAACTCATAGACATCACTCACCTCCTTACTTACACACAGAGAAAGTCAAGGACACATTATTGCATTCAAATTGAGATAAAACATAAGTTGTGGGAAACAAAGGATTGTTAATTGGCCCTAGAACTTCAAGCCCTTGTAGTGCATGTCTTACACTATCTAACTGATCAACAACTTAGCCATTGGAAATTTAGGCATCTACACTTTGCAAATGATTACTTCCTGATAGTAAAGGGAGTCACAAAATATGTCCAGCTCACTAAGGATCACATCCAAACATTTTTTTATGCTTCAGATTTTAAATCTAAAGGGATAAGGCTCAATGCTTCCCACAAAACTTGTTAACATCTCGGATTGAGCTAAGGGTATAGTTGGTCCTAGATATGCCCATGGGAATCTTCAAGTCCTTTAGACATTTCTTTTCACTTCATGTTCTTTCTAGAAGATATTTGAATCATGGATAACAATAGTTGAAAAGAAACTATCTTATTAGTCTACAATGCAAATATCTTTTCCTGCAAGATTCCATATAGGCTACTGAAGAGAGTCGAGACCACCCATATTTGGAACGCTTCTTGTTGGTTGTTTTAAAGTCTCCTTTTTCAAAACTTATTTGGTTGCTAAGATCCCTTCTGTGGGCATTTGTTGAAAGCAACATAAGCTTCTACAAGATCAACTAGTGGTTAGACCATCCCATAGGGAATGGACCACCCAGTTACCATCCCACAGGGAATGGGCCATCCATTTACCATCCCCAAGTAGAAGGGAAATGGACCATCAATGGTATAGATTCTAGAAGACCTTAAGGCATGGACAACTCTAAATACAAAAGATATGAAAGAACACTCCTTGTGGAAAAGATCCTAACACCTAAGGTCAAGGTAAAGGGCTCATTTATTTTCAAAAGCGATTGATAGGCTTGGGAACAACAAACAACTTCTCACTGGAAAGGCTAAGTAGCCTAAAAATCTAAAGAAGCTTCTCCAACCCTAGCTATTCCATATGGCAATCTCCTATAATCCAGTATAAGAAGGCAGCTGCCAGGTGTCATACATCAGTTTAATTCCCCATGGCACTTTACATAAAGATTATTACCCTCCAAAACAATTACAGAACGCTATCATAGGTGGAAGTCATGGACAACATTCAAGGGGAACTTCAACCTTAACGATAGGAACAAATTCATGATTGAAAGGATTCTTGAAACAATGAAAAGTATTTTTCCATAAAACAATGTCGGCACCCTCAAAAGCATGGTAGAGGGATTGTGCTTGGGATACTATTAGTACTATAGAGTTCTTTGATGTCAAAAGCTTGAGATTTATATGATTGCAACATGTGGATACACTAGAGGATTTCTAGTTACAAAAGAACTTTTCAATTCCAGGCGTGTCATCCATTAGGTTCTTTCCAACAAAATAGGATCAAACAAGATAGGAAACCATAAAAGTAAGATACCTACAGAACTACTATGCATTAATTTTAGCCAGGAGAGGACAACTGGGTTGATGAACGTAGGGATGCGCTATAACCTCCACCAGAGTTCACTTTCTCAAAAAAAGTAGCTGGTGGTTGAACCTTAGTGGCTGTTAAGTCAGGCCAGGTGGTCACACGCCAAAAAACGAGTAGATGTGTCCCACCTCTTGACAGGTGGTGGATACTTGACACTTAATAAACTCAAAGGAAGCTTCCAGGGACTGCATTAGTTTTACTCATTGTAAAATCTAAATTCCTTTTTAAAGCATCACCCTAAATAGTAAAATGTTTCAAAAAATATTTCAAATGTCTTATGCATCGGTTTTCTAATGAAAATGCTGCACTTATTAGGCTTTTACGGAAGAGAGTACAGTATATGTCCTACTCACAATCACACTGCCAGAAAAGAATGAATCACATCGCAACCGGATTCTGACAACACAACCTGCAAGCTTGGCAAGTTAGATAGCTCAAAATGCCTTTTCAAGTGTCTGCTTATATGTTCCCTTAAGTGGAATATACATAGCATCCACAGACAGCTGGAAAGAGAGTATTTCTAATTTTTCTCACTCTAATGAAACTCGTTCCATTACCTTTTGAGCATACATGTGATGACCCAATACCAAACTCATAATTGTCCAGGCTATTTTTGAGTTCTGTTTCCCTGTGCTTATTCCTGATTTAGTTAGAAGGACCGAGCAGCTGACATTCATGATCCCTAAAATTCCAAATGGACCCTTCATTCTTCACAAGTTCAATTGCTGCCATGCTCAATCAACGCCCTGCCCTGAAACCACATTTTAAGGGTGTGTACTCTTGCAGGCTAATGTGAATATCATGCAAAATGGGGTAGGCTAATCCCGTAGCAATCTTCCCTTCCCCTGCCCGAATCCAGTGATCCAACAAGTCAAAGTTGCGATCTGTCTGGGCATCTGATCAATTTTCCGAGCATCTGGGTCAGTTTAGAATGGAGAAAAATCCCCAAGGGAAAAGTTCCATGGTCCCTTTGCTACAAAATTAGCTTACTCCATACAAAATATCGGTAGGTAATGAACCCTTCATTCTTCGAAAGTTCCAATTGCTGCCATGTTCAAACGACACCCTGCCCTGAAAGCAAACAAAGGGAGGGTCCTCTTGCAGGCTAACACAAATACACAACAAAAGCATGACATTTTTTGACATGCATAGGACAGATTTCAAAGGAATCTGATTTTAAATTTAATTTCTATGCCACAGATGGGGTATTTCGTGACAAATCAGAACAGATTTTGAGTATTCGAATTATTGTTTCATTTGTAATAAACCAGAGATAAGATAATGACCTACAAAGATAAAACTGGGTTAAGAACGAAGTCTAAGCACAGGATCGTTATACAACATACTTGCATTGACCTAGACTTCCCTAATAGAATAAGTATGAGAAGCATCCAAACAGGGTGGAAACTGCAGCCCTGAAATGGTTTTGATAAAAAAAAAGGAAGATAACATTCCAAGGACACAACAGCAAGATCTATAGACAAGTTATGATTCCAATAATTTTCTCTAAGAAGACATCAACCAAACTGGAATGTAATCAGTTTCTTGAGAATATATTGATTGCAAGCTATCGGCTATGTAATTCTAAGAGAAACTAAATGCTTAAATCAGTCAATGCCCCAATATTCACCTAAAAGTAGACCCATCTATAAAATCGTGGTGGCATTGACATCATGACATTAATCATTTCAGAAACTTTTAAATTAGAAGCTTCTTCAAAGAATTCCATCAGCCAGTCCACCTTGTGCATACACAATTACAAATAAAGATCACCAAGTAAAACTACGATTTGTCCACTTCAAAGGATGATAGTGCATACTGGCATATCTTTAAAGAAAGCCTCGAAAAGACCAAAACATCTGAGGATCAAGCCCTAATGCTACATAGCAACGACATTAACATCTTGGACAATGGATTTGGAAAAATGGGAAGTAAAATATCAAATTTCCCCACCATATCCCCCAGAACCAAAATAGTCACGCCTTGTACCCGCAATAGCCATACTTTTTTGATGTTCAAGTTTTGGACATTCTCCAATACGATGCCCAAGTCCTCCACAGTAAGCACAGCCCTTCACTCCACTGGCATTAACAATGGCCTCAACATTTTCCATAGGATCATCAAGTGTCGCCAGAACTGGTGGTATCCTCTGTTTTGCCTCCTTCAAGAGATGTTTGAGATCAAGAAGAGTAGTCTCACTTTGGTTCTTGTTAATGAACGTGGTTGCAATTCCAGTTTTTCCACACCTTCCAGTTCGTCCAATTCTATGTACATAATTCTCTATCTCTGCAGGCATATCATAATTGATAACATGCTGAATGTCAGGAAAATCAAGCCCTTTTGAAGCTACATCTGTTGCCACTAAGACATCCTTTTTGCCAGCTTTAAAGGATGAAATTGCATACTCTCTTTCTTCCTGATCCTTTCCTCCATGTATTGCCACAGCTTCCACACCTTTCAAAAGAAGATATTCATGAATATCATCAACGTCTGCCTTGTTCTCACAGAAAATGAGAACAGGAGGGGGGGTTTTCTGCAAACATTCCAATAAATAAACAATCTTCGCCTCTTGTTTGACATACTCGACTTCCTGTATGACATCCAAGTTTGCTGCACCAGCCCTGCCTACATTTACCGTCACGGGTTTCACCAGAGCACTTCTTGCAAAATTCTGAATCTTCTTAGGCATAGTTGCAGAGAAGAGAAGTGTTTGCCTTTGAGCTTTGAAATGATCAAAAACCTCTCGTATGTCATCCTCAAAACCCAAATCTACCAATCTGTCTGCCTCATCCAGAGTGAGGTACCTGCAGCACAGATAAATTCAGCTTGCAATATTCAGCATTTGGCTATCTGAAACTTATACAAAATTGTTTGAAATAAACATTCCAATCCTGGTGAAACTCGTTACTGTAAATAAACAATCTTTGCCCCTTGTTTGACATACTAAACTTCCTGTATGACATCAAGTTTCCTTTGAGCTTTGAAATGATAAAAAAACCTCTCGTATGTCATCCTCATAACCCAGATCTACCAATCTATCTGCCTCATCCAGGCTGAGGTAGACGCAGCACAGATAAATTCAGCTTGCAATATTATTTCAAAAACAAAGAGACTATTTTTTCTAGTAAAAACAATTAGCACTGCATCAGGCACAGTTGAAGAAAAAATGCATAAGTCGCAGCTTCCCTATCTGAAAAAACGGAAATAGACAAACTTTATATTTTAAAAGACAAACTACAAGATTGTTTCTGAAAGTCATATTTACCAGTTCCAAAAGGCTAGTTAGAACACTTTCAATCAGCATTGTAGAAATAAAAAATCAGACTCCGCAATTGTCCAACAAATGAAAATGGCAAAAAATAAATAAACTCAGCAATCCCAAAGGGCTAGTTAAAAAACTTTTAATCGGTGTTGCAGAAATAAAATATCAGACTCAGCAAGGGTCCAAAAACTGAAAATCATGAGAAAAAGATGAAAAATTCAGCACAAAATCACCAAGCAATCAAATAAAGCACAAATTTCATATTTTTAACAAAATCAGCAAGAAACGAGGGCAAAAATGAATAAATTCACAGAAATTAGCAAGCAGAAATTGAAAAATGAGGGTAGAATTCACTTTTACAATGACGCTGATGCCCGACTGCAGGCAACAATTCGGCAAACTGGATTTTTTTGAAAAAATCCAATTTTCCAGCGATTCTTTCAGCCAATTTCTTAGCGAGAGATTGACCCGCCGATTATTGAATAGCTCGCTGCCGGCGATTTTTGCCACACTGAATTTTCAATGATTCAAGTTTAACACTTCAGAAATTTTCTGTACATTCAATTGCCACGCTGTATAAAAGAGATTCACAAAATATTTCGAAGTGAAACTGAATTTCCTTACCTGCAATTGTCAAGGTTCATCTTCTTCTTCGCCAGCATATCCTTCAACCGGCCCGGTGTTGCTATCACAATGTGCACACCTTTCGTCACAATTTCTAATTGTGATTTCATATCAATTCCACCGATGCAGAGCATCGGCCGCAGGTCCGGATACCCCCGCTCCCTCAACACGCCCACAAACTCCTCCACAACCTCAAACGTCTGCCTCGCAAGCTCGCGAGACGGGCAAATCACCAATCCGAAGGGTCCTTCGCCGGGAATTATCGGCATAGACACCTCCTCCTGCAAAGCAGTCATAATTAAAGGCAGGATAAAAACCAGAGTTTTGCCGGAACCAGTAAAGGCAATACCGATCATGTCTCTACCTGAAAGCACCACAGGAAGACCCTGGACCTGTATAGGAGTCGGCTGAACGATCCCTTTAGCTTTGAGTTTCTTCAATATCGGCTCCGGAAGCCTCATGTCCTTAAAATTCTTAATAGGGGGAGGAATTGACTCACCTTCGACGAGAATATGCCACTGCTTCCGTATCGCCTCGCATTCCTTCTCGTTCATATGGCGTACGGTGGTGGGAGGCTTCCAGCCGGTCACCATAGGTTCGTGATACTGAATTCCCTTGGCCAATTCCCTCACAGACATCAGCGTCTTCCTGTCTGAAAGCCGCTCGATCATATCTTTCTCCTGCTGTACAAGCTGCTCCATGGGACTGATTTCAGGCAAATCTTTCTTCAACTGTGAAGCCTTTACAAGCAAACTAGGTTTTGACTCGGCTTCCTTGGCATGTTCTGCATCTTCTGACAGAGAGCCCTTGCCCTTTCTCTGCAAAATTTTTTGAGCTTCCATCATTCTTCGCTTCTTGACGGGGATATACTCTACGTAATCTTCATCTTCTTCGGCGTTTTCTGAGTGGTTTTCGCGATTTTCTCCTTTAAATTTTGAGTCCGAGCCGTTTAAACCGTGTGATTTTTTTCCAGAACCGTTCGGCTCTGAATTGTTGGCTTGCATTTTGGTTCCGGCTTCAAAATGAGATTTTCTTTCGGAGATTTTAGGGTTTGAGGGACTTACACCGCCATTTCCGTCCGTTCGAACATCCTCCGCCTCCATTTTATTGAAAAATATGTGATCTGGGTACTCTGAAATAGCGAACTTGAATCTGACCAGGACTTAAGAGATTTGGAGGACAAAACCGTTCTACAATCGGATCAGAGAGTACGGTCCCTTCAAAACCTGCGCCATTAGAGGCACATGCGAGCAAGCGACTAGAAGGTACGGATCGAATTCTGTGAAGATTACTGTAATTTCAGTCCCGCCTGTAATTGAAGGCCTTTAGAGAATTACATTAAAATGAATATTCTGTCATTAAATTCATATCCTTTGAATATTTTTGCTGTGTCAATGTAACAATTAAATGTTCACCCTGATTTTAAACATTTAATGTCAAGTTTATTTGAGAAATCAAGTATGTTTTTTCATAATTATGGATAGTAACTTTGGTAAACTTCCGGCTTAAATTATCCATAAAATTAGTTAACTATTAACCATATAAAATTAATAATAGAATTAACCATATACATATACATATCCATATAAATTAATTAACTATTTATACATAAAATTAATCAAATACTATACATATCCATATAAATTAATTAACTATTTATACATAAAATTAATCAAATACTCAATAATATTGATAATGATTTTTAATGATTCATTCATTTAATTGTACATAATTTTTCATATACATATCCATATAAATTAATTAACTATTTATACATAAAATTAATCAAATACTATACATATCCATATAAATTAATTAACTATTTATACATAAAATTAATCAAATACTCAATAATATTGATAATGATTTTTAATGATTCATTCATTTAATTGTACATAATTTTTCATATACATATCCATATAAATTAATTAACTATTTATACATAAAATTAATCAAATACTATACATATCCATATAAATTAATTAACTATTTATACATAAAATTAATCAAATACTCAATAATATTGATAATGATTTTTAATGATTCATTCATTTAATTGTACATAATTTTTCATAATTATGGATAGTAACTTTGGTAAACTTCTGACTTAAATTATCCATATATAAAATTAGTTAACTATTAACCATATAAAATTAATAATAGAATTAACCATATACATATACATATCCATATAAAATTAATTAACTATTTATATATAAAATTAATCAAATATTCAATAATAATAATATTGATAATGATTCTTAATGATTCTCGATTCATTTAATTGTACATATTTTTTAATTTTCCATACATAAAATTAATTACATGTCAAACTAAATAATTGACCACGTACTCAATAATGATTTGGACTCATTTAATTATAATATACATTTAATTATCTATACATAAAATTAGTTAAATGTAGAACTATTTATAAAATTAGTTAAATGTAGAACTATTTATAGATAGAATTAACCATATATAAAATTAACCAAATACTCAATAATGATTCTTGACTCATTTAATGCTAATATATATTAAAGCATGTTAAAAATTAATATTTTATGGCTATTGAAACTTATTGGAAATAAATTAATATTTTTGATTTAAAATTTGATTAAAAATCATTTTCAAATAATGGAATTGTAAATATTATACATTAACATTGTACAATCTGGTTATAATATGGTTATTTAAGGGTGTTGAATTCATTCTTCAAATAAAAACAACAATTTTATCAATCCAAATTTTAATTTTGGCAAAAATTGTTTGGCCACATTCTAATGATGACAAACTGGAAAAGGTAAAAAATGTAAAACTTTTAGTATTATTCTGTCTTGAAATATTTAACTACATAATGGATAAATTATAAATTTTATCAAGCTCAAGGGGTTAGTTCAACCGGTTGTTGCCAATGTTGTTGCGCATTTGACTAAATCAGTTCTAGCAAGTGCCCAATTCAATTCTCCTTCAATTTGGTTCACTAGTCTACATTACACTTTTTCTTTATTTCATACACATTACAATTGTAGCGATCCTAAAACCTTAAAATTGAATCACAAACAAAAAATATAAATGCAAAAAAACATCTACAAGAGACAATGAGATGAAACATATGAAATATAACCCTCATGTCAATGATTTCCAAAAGAGAAAGCAATGTTCAAGGACCTCTTTGAGGGGGAAACCTCTTAGGAGCATAACTTTAATTGCAACAACACGCCACACAACATTTCATAGCCTTCTAGCTTTGTAGATATACTCATAATAGTAAAACCTTAACTATTTGTGGTCCCATCATTAATGAGTACCAACCACCTAATAAAGATGACCCTTTTAGATTAAGAAACTACCCACTAACTATCCAAAGGGTCTTATTCAAAGAAGAAGGTCCAGTACATTAATTGACTAACTCTCAAGTACCTCCAAAGTAGGAAGGTTAGGGTAGGACGCTAACATGTCCTCCCCCTTCAAAAGCACCATTATCCTTAAGGTTGGAGGTACAGAAACTGTTGTAAAATTGATGTTGGTTCTCAACTAGCATCTTTTGGCTACATATTTGATCTAGGAAGATCTGAGGAATGCTCACATAGGTCCAAGAGGATCCAGAATGCTCACAAAGGTCTTGAAGGATCCATAAAAGATCAAAATTCAAATATTCCAAATTCTCTGGAATACGCCATCAATGTGTAGAGCTCAGAATACAGTGATGATGTGGCCACACCCCAAGAATCCACGTGGCATGACAAGTCAACATATGACTGAGCAACCATACCTCCAGGTGGACTAATCAGGCGTTGACACATGGCACAAGGAAGCCAATGAGAGTTCGTCATGTGGCGACCTCCCATTGGCAAGTTATGGGTAATATATATTAAAATTTTATGGATTCGACAGGGGTCAAACCCATGACCTCCACAAGCTTTAACCAAGCCTCTATTACCAATGTGTATGCAAGTTGTTTTTTAATCGTACTTAACGCTATATCATTTTATTGTTAAACAAAGGTTCAATCAGTGGATTAAAGGGCCGCGGGCCTAAGCCCTCGACAATGAAACCACTGTAGGTTGGTGGGGCTCGAACCCCCAACCTCCTGTGTATTGCACCAATGCCTTAACCAATATGCCAACGGGGCCCATTATTACGAGATTCCCCAACCACTTGTTAAATGTTGATGCCTATGAACTCAGACAAGAAGTTAAGGCCCATGGCCTATATATTGGGCTCGCATATCAATGTCTGCACACATTTCCATGTCTACACATAGACTGAGGGTGTGGATCTCGAGGTAGGCACAGATTCTGAGGACGTACGAACATATTGATTTGAATACAAGAGAAGAGGTCAAGTATGGTGTGTCTCGAAAAATGTGCCATGAGGTATATTAATAGCACCTAGGCAACTTTCTACTCATTTTTTAGGATTTTTCGCAAGGAGTATAAATTTGAGGTCTATTTTATGATCAAAGGTCATTTATAAAAGCCTTAGTCCAGATTTCCATTAATGAGTGTCATAGTGCATCGTTTGGCATGTAAAGAGGGTAAAATTGAGCCAGTTCGGAATTTAGTCAACTTATAGTCAACTTTCTCAGAATTTCGCAAGGATTCTAATGGTGAACTCATTTTCTTGTTTTGAGTAGTGGAATGTAAATAAAGTCCATTAAATTGGCTTTTTGCAAGCTCATGTCGTAATGTAATTTGGTATTTTGAGATGGAGAACAATCATACTATCTAAAGGGACTTTTAAGATGAAGTAATATGCCATCCATATATGTAATTTGAGTTCTTTTATTTTCTGATGTGTCATCTTATCATTCTGCAAATCAATCATCAATTTATGAGTTTTTGGATAAGCACATCATCATTTTTCTACAAATTACTTCAATACGATCAGGAAATTATTTTGAATCAAGTTAGATGTTGCATGTATATATTGGAAAGAAATAAGTGGTTTTTAAGGATTTTCGGATCAAGTGGTATCAAAGCTAGTTTTGACATGTATTTGCATGAACTATTGATGTGACATGAGATCCAAGAGTTCATTTGGTGAATATTTTGAAGGCTCTTAACAAGAGGACAAGATGAGTAAAGCTCTCATGAAGTTGAGACTGTAGAAGAACATTAATTAGAAAATCCAGAAGGAGATGTCTGAGTTAAGAATGCAGTTGTTGTTGATTTTTCAATAAGCTATGCTTAAGCATGAAGTTCATTCCATTTTTAGCATTTTACTTAAACCATAAATAATTTGTTGCAGTAACCAAGATCACAAGAAGAAACACCATGCACAAGTACACAATAAGTATCCTGGGAAACCCTTCTCAACAAGGGAAGAAAACCCAACCAATCCTTTGTTATATTCTTTAAGAGAAAGACCCCCATCACCATAAAGTACTAGCACACAAAAGGGTGCTCACAAACCCTAGAAGACTATCGCCCAAGAGAGGTGCGCATTTTTCCCAAGAACAAGTGTTTGCTGAAATTTTCAAACTCACATTTGTGATATGATTCCTTAATGGGGAATTTACCTTTATTTATATTAGACTGAACCTGTCAACAATAGTGTCTATTGGAACAACAGGGCCGAACTTAATAACTCATAATATAATTAATAATTATCATATTAATTATCTTTCACTTTATGGTGGGGCCGACCTATACCCTTTACATCACAAATAGGGTTATAGATAAGGCTGACTCTTGTACAATATAGCAAGGGATCTCATACACCCACTAGTGCTCAGCCAGTAGGGGCACATCTATTTTTTCTCAGCCACAGGGATGTCCACATCTCTATCTCACTACGTCTCACGGGAGAACCACACTCATTAGTGCTCAACCACTAGGATCACCTGTGCTCAGCCAAAGGCATGTCCAACTCAACAGATCTCTTTCTCATTGCGTTACACAAGAGAATTATCTAGAGTATCACATCATCTCAACTCTCTGCACAAAGGAGGCCAATACATCGTTACCACTAGGATCATGTTCACCTCTGCTCAACCACATGCACGTCCAACTCAACAAATCTCTTTCTCACTGTGTTACACAGGAGAATCATATGGAGTATCACATCATCTCAACTCTCTTCACAGAGGAGGCCAATACATCATTTCATCTTTGTCTCAGAACGACACACCCAACTCATGGGATTCCCCGCATAGGGGCATACAACATTCCATCTCCGTCTCAGAGAGGAACCACACACCCATCTCATGGGCTTCCCTACACAGGAGAACACAACATTCCATTTCCGTTTCATAGAGGAACCACACACCCAGCGCATGGGCTTCACCACCTCACATAGGGGCACATCGTTCCATATCTGTCTCAGATAGGAACCACACACCCATCTCATGGGCACACCCAACTCATGGGCTCTCTCTCATGTCGACTCACTTAGTTTGTATCCTGGAGGATGTCTCATGCAGTTGTAATCATCAACAATTGCAAACTCTCAAGGAAGAGAAGAAGAGGTTGCAAGATCGATTGATATGTCATGAGGAATTCCATAAGGGTATTTTTCATGAGTTAGAAAGAAAGTTGCAGACCAGGAATAAAGTAATGACACCATCAGTAACAATCCATGAAGATTGGTAGGCTGAGAATGTAAAGTCTCTGATGCAAAAGGGACCACCTCTTTCAAAAGGCATGATTGAGAAAGATGACTACTCATATTATTATTTTTTTCTTCAAGATAGAGAATGTTCAAGGATAGTTGAAGTAAGGATACCTTCAGATGAAGAAGTCCTTCATAAACAATTAGTCTTACCTTCAAGTCCAAAGAAAGGTAACATGTGTAAGACATCTCAAGAGGAGGATGTGCATTCTAAAGAGGGAATAAAGACTTTTCCCACTATTAAATGGTCTATGTGTTCATGTGCTTCCTATGGAACTAGTAACCATGATGTGGATAAGTGTTGAATAAGACAGTTTGTGCAAATAAATCCCTCCAATAAGAAGGCTAAAGGTAAAGATCATTTCTTAAAGAAAAGGAAAAGGGGGAATGATAAAAAGAGATCGTGGTTCCAAGATGGGAACAAGACACTCTACTCTTATTGTTCTAAGAGTGGACATCAGATCAAGAAGTGTTGGACACTTTACCTGCACTTATGTCTGAAGTAGAATAGGAAATATTTAAAGACACTTGGAAGAAGACAAACAACTCCAGATGAATTCAGTGGTCTTACTGAAAGGTTTGAGAAAGAATACTTCCTAATGGTTGGTCTTGGAAAAGAGATATATAAAGACATAGAGGAATGGTTCATGGACAGTGGCTCATCTTACCACATGACTAGGATAATGTCAATATTTATGAATTTCTCAGAGTCCAACACAGATTGCTATGTAGGATCTGCAACTAACACCAGACAAACAATAAGAGGGTATGGATATGTAATATTCCATCTCAAGTCGAGAGGATTTATAGGAATAGAACATATGTTGTATGTTACATATTTGAAAGTAAACCTAGTCTTAGTTGTGGAATTTGAAGATGAAGAATATGCATTCACATTCCAAAATGGCTAGGTACTTGTGTATTCAAGGGAAGCTACTCCAGACATAACGATAGTGCTTGGTGTTCGCAAGGAGCGGTTATATAGGTTACTAGGAAGGCTTATAGTTTGGTCTAATGATTTCTTGGATTCAACATCAAATTCTGCATCAAATTCAATGTCATATTCAACATCAGCGTCAGAGGCATTGTCAGAGATAGGCAGCTGGGAAACTCCTTCTAGTACTAAAGGGAGGATGAGTCCATGAATAAGCCATCCATTAGAAAAGATTCCATTGTAAATATGTATATTTGTAAGATGATATGTATATGTAGATATCTCCTAAAAGTCAATTATAAGGATTGTAAGCCTTTCATTGTAAATTATGAGAGTGAGAGGAATTTTGTAAGAGAATTTCTATATTTCCACCTTATATGGTGTTAAGAGTGAGAGGAATATCGATAAATGGATTTCTATATAGCCACCTTACATATCATTAGAAGTGATAGGAATCTCATTAAAATGATTTCTATATAGCCACTTTATTTTAGAGTGAGAGGAATATCGTTATAAAGATTTCTGAAGCCTTTCAACAACAATATAGACAATTGTATTATCTTGTTATCAACGAAATGACAACATATGGATCAAATTTTCTAATTTAACATTCTTTATTATGAAGAAATGAAGGCGAAATAACGTAAGGATGCAGGAAGTTGGAACATGTAGATTGGAAGCAAAAAGGGCATCGAAGTAATGAAAAACTTTCTAGAGTTGGTAAAGGAGAAATAATCCTCTTCATAAATAAGAGGCATAAAGATGCATGCTATAAGAATCTTTAAAATACCATGTCATGTTCATGCAGATGTATAACTTGAGCATAAGCAAGTCAAGTACATATGTCAATAGTACAGATCGATTTGTTTTCAAGCCAGGAGGAAGTAATGAACAGGGAATTCATTTAGAGACTCCTACAAATACATCAACAATATATGAACAACGAGTCCAAAAGGGCAAGGCATAGATCAACATTTGACTTGGTTTCATATTGGTCGAGATATACTATCTTCAATAGAAGGAGAGGGGAGTGGATGTTGAATACACGATATAGGTATTGCAGAGATTCAATGAATATGACTTTTTCTATGAAGGAATCTATGAGCCAGAACCAAAGCTATTAGCGACAATGTGAGAGGCTAGAGTCAGAGCCATATTTCAGAAGAAGACAAAATCATACTAGTCTAATGCCTAAAATCTAAGATCCAAGATGAAGAACGAGTTCCATCATATTAAAAAAGATGGAAGAGTGAAGAAACTTTATCACTAAGTTACTAGATAAGAGCATTTTAGTAAGGTGGGAGAGTGAGTTAGGGTTATCATCACTAAGTTGTTGAATATCTAGACTTTTGGAGGTCCAAAAGTTCTTTAGTGGCAAGGTGTGATCCATGAGTATTTGAGGAACACTCATAGAGGTCCAAGAGGATATATAATGCTCACAAAGGTCTTGAAGGATCCATAAAAGCTCAAAATTCAAACATTCTAAATTCTCTTGAAAACTCGATCAATGCATAGAGCTCGACGATATCTTTCCAACGACACAAAAATCACCTCAAACAGAGTTCGTATGCAAAAGTTATGGCTAGTCAAAGTTCAAGTCAACCAGATCAAAGGTCAAAGTCAAAGAATTCAAGGTGACACATGTCACCATTGCAAGGGTGACACGTGGCACATACCGTACAACCATACAATGATTACATGGCCACACCCCAAGAAATCACGTGGCATGATAGGTTGGTAGATAACTGAGCAACTGTACGTCCAAGTGAACTAATCAGACATTGACATGTGGCACAAGGAAGCCAATGAGAGGTCGCCACGTGGAAACCTCCCATTGTCTAGTTATGATTAATATATAGTAAAATTTTAAGAAGTCAATGGGGGTCGAACATGTGACCTCCACAAGCTTTAACCAAGCCTCTGTTACCAATGTGTCAACTAGTTGTTTCTTAACCATACTCGACGCTATATCATTTTATTGATAAACAAATGTTCAATTGATGGATTAAAGGGTCGAGGGCCTAAGCCATCGACCCTTGATTGTATGTATTAATATATGTGACCATGAACTTAATCGCGCGGGGAGTTAACACAGTCTATGCCATATACTATTTATAACATATGGTTTACAACCATATAACAATACAACGAAACGACCAGAGTTCGGTGGGCCTCGAACACCCGACCTCCCGTGTATTGCACCAATGCCTTAACCAATATGCCAATGGGTCCCGTTATTAATGGATTCCCCAACAACTTGTTAAATGTTGATGCCTATAAACTTAGACAAGGAGTTAAGGCCCATGACCTATATATTGGGCACACATATCAACACCTACACACATTCCCATGTCTGCACACAAGCTGTGGGCATGGATCCTAAGGTAGGCACAGATCTCGAGGACATGCATACATCTCAATTTGCATGCAAGAGAAGAGGCCAAGTATGGGTGTCTTGAAAAATGTTCCATGAGGTATATTAATAGCACCTAGGCAACTTTATACTCATTTTCACAATTTTTCGCAAGGAGTATAAATTTGAGGTCTATTTTATGATCATAGGTCATTTGTAAAATTATTAGTCTATATTTAAATTAATGAGCACCATAGTGCATCGTTTGGCATGTAAATAGGGTGAAATTGAGTCAGTTCGGAATTTGGTTGACGTTATAGTCAAATTTCTTAGAATTTCGCAAGGATTCTAATGGTGAACTCATTTTCTTGTTTTGAGTAGTGAAATGTAAAGAGAGTCCATTAAATTGGATTTTTTGCAAGCCCATGTTGTAATGTAATTTGGTATTTTGAGATGATGGAGAACAATCATACTATCTAAAGGTACTTTGAAGATGAAGTAATATGTCATCCATATAAGTAATTTGTGTTCTTTTATTTTCTGTTGTATCATCTCATCATTCTGCAAATTAATCATTAGTTTATGATTTTTTGGATAAGAAGCACATCATCATTTTTCTGCAAATCACCTCAATACAATCAGGAAATTATTTTGAATCAAGTTAGATGTTGCATGTATACATTGGAAATAAACAAGTGGTGTCTAAGGATTTTCAAATCAATATCTTTCCACTGGATCAATACTTCTTGGACAATGTGCCAGTGTAGTCGACACTCTCTAGTGACCAACACTGCTTCTACTTGTATCCAATTGAACCCTTCTTCATCAATTTTTGGAAGGCTAGTCTACAGCCTACAATTTGATTCCATCGCCTTCTTAGAAAAGGACACATGGAAGACTAGATGTATCTTGGAGTTGGCTAGAAGAGCCAATTTGTATGCACCTTGTCCAATGCACTAGAGGATTTGGTAGGCTCCATAAAACTTTGGTGCAAGGTTTTGATGGATTTTTCCTTTGAGAGATCTCTATTTATAGGGTTGAAGGAGAAGAAACACATAATCCCCTTTTGCAAAAGAATGTTGTAAATGATGTTCATCAACTTGTTGTTTCATTCTGTTTTGAGCCAAAGCCAAATTGTCCTTAAGCAAGCAACTAGAAGGTTTAGATCCAAATTATGTGAATATTACTATGTTTTTAGGTCTACCTCTAATCTAAATCCTGTGAAACCTACAACATAATGAAGCAACAAAGGTTGTTGCATCCTTTGTGGAAATCAACCCTATTATCTATTTGATTTTCAAGCTAGATTTTAATGTTTTGGTATTACAAAATTGGAGAATTACATTGATATGAATATTATGTCATGAAATTCATATCCTTTGAATGTGTTTGCTATGGAAATGTAAGACTTAAATGTTCACCATATGGATGGTACCTTTAATAAAATTCCTTGTGTAAACTACCCATACATAGAACCAATCAAATGCCCAACTACCTATACATAGAACTATCCAAATGCCCAACAATATTGATAATGATCCTTGGTTCATATAATTCTAAAATACATTAATATTAAATTCTACTACCCTTATTATGATTTTTGTAGTCTAAACATGTGACAAATTGGTTCTTTCTTAGTTATTCAAAATAATTGGAATGGAAACCAACATTTTTTGTTTAAAATATGACAAGAATAATTTTGGAATGATGGAATTGCAAATTTCACATGTTAACATTGCACAATCTAGTTGGAGTAGGGATATTAAAGGGTCTTGAACCCATTCCTCAATTAAAAACAACAATTTCATCAAATCTAAATTGCAATTTTGGAAAAAATTGTCTTGCAAAATTCCAACAATGGTAAGCTAGGAAAGGTGGAAAACATAGAATGTTTAGTATTATTCTATCATGAAACATTTAATTGCAGTATGGATAAATTACACATTTTATCAAGCTCAAGGGGTTAGTTCAACTAGTTATTGCCAATGTTGTTGTGCATTTGACTAAGTCTATATCGGCAAGTGCCCAATTCAAATCTCCTTCAATCAGGTGCACCAAACTACATTACACTTTATCTTTATTCTGTACACATTACATTTGAAGTGATCCTTAACCCTTAAAATTAAATCATAAATAAGATATTCAGAGAAATGTAAACATAGAAAAACATGTACAAGAGACAAGGAGATGAAACATAGAAAATACAACCCTTGTATTAATTATTTCCAAAAGGTAGAGCAATGTTCAAGGGCCTCTTCAAGGGGGTAACCTCTCATGGGAAGAACTCCAATTACTACAACAACATTTCAAACAACATTCCATGGCCTTCTACCTATATAAATATATTCATAATGGTAAAAACCTAACTATTTGTGGTCTCTTCAGTAATGAGTACCAACCACCTGATAAAGATGACCCTTTAGATTAAGCAACTACTGACTAACTATCTAATGTGTCTTATTCAAAGACAATGACCTAGTACATTAATTGATTAACTCTTAAGTACAACCAAAGTAGGAAGGTTAGGGTAACACCCTAATATGTCCTAAGATTAGGCTAGGACCCTAACATGTCCTAAGGTTAGGGTAGGACCCTAACATATCCTCCCCCTTCAAAAGAAACATTATCCTCATGATTGGAGGTATGGAAAATGTTGTAAAATTGATGTTGGTTCCCAAGTGGAATATTTTGGCTACATGTCTTTCCACTGGGTAAGTACTTCTCAGACTATGCGCTAGCATATTAAACACTCTCTGGCGACCAATATTGCTTCTGGTTGTAGCCAAATGGACACTTCTTCATCAAGTTTTGGAAGGCTAGTCTACACCATACAATTTGATCCCACTACCTTCTTCAAACATGACACATGAATGACTATATGTATCTTGGAGTGGGATAGAAGAGCCAATTTGTATAAAACTTGTATAATGTGTTGAAGGGTTTGATAAGGTCCATAGAAATTTGTTACGAGATTATGGTGGATTTTTCCTTTGAGAGATCTATGTTTATAGGGTTTAAGGAAAAGAAATACCTATTCCCATTTTGCAAAAGAACACTATGAATGTTGTTTATCAACTTATTACTTCATTATATTTTGAGCTAGAGCCAAATTATCCTTAAGTATGTGAACAATGTCTTCTCTAGTGTGAAATGTATGATCCACTCCATGAGCCTTGGATATGCTTGGTAAATATAAATCCATTTATGGGGACTTTTGGCCGTTGAAAACTTCATATGGTGTCATTTTGGTACTGCATGATAAGTGGTATTGTACCACAATTCTCTAAGGGGTAGCCACTATGCCTGTTGGTGTTGCCTATTTGAAGCAAACCATCTCAAACAATTTTTCAAACACTTTTTGACCACTTCAGTTTGACCATCAATTTGGTGATGATAAGAAATTCTCATTTTCGATTATGCACCCTAAAGTTTAAACAATTCCTATTCTTATAGCCTTAATTTCCACCCTAGAGTGTCAAGAGGAACATAGAAGAAGATGACAATTGAGACACACTCTCCTACTTAGGATTCAATGAGTGTTTTAGGGTAGTAACCCATGACTAGTTGCTAGTCAAACATATGACAACTTGTGATTACCCTAAAAAATGCATTGAATCATGAGTAGGAGAGTGTGTCTTGAGTGTCATCTTTTGCTATGTTCCTCCTAACACTATAGGGTGGAAATTAAGGCTATAACACCTGTCATAATTTGTTAGTGAATGTGGGATCTCTATCCAACAAAATATACATGGACATGGCATGTAACTTAAAAATATGATCCATGAAAACTTGTGCCACTATGGAGGGCATAAATGAGTGTGATAGGGAACTAAAGTGAGAATATTTCAAAAGGTGGTCAACTACCACCATGATGATCAATTTTTTCCTACTTTTGGGAGTCCCACTATAAACTCCATGGAAATGTCAATGAAGATAGTGGTTGGTATTGATAGTGGTTGCAATGCCCCGAGAGTATTGACTATTCCTTTGACAAGCATCACATGCAGCTACACAATTTTGTATGTCTTTTTCCATGTCTTCCTAAATGATCAGAATCTGGACTAGGGGTCAAATTTTAGCTCAAAAATCAAAGTTCTCAGAATCGCCTCAAAACAAATGGGTTTGTATCCCTCGTCGTCATGAACCCAACGCAACTCGTTTTGTCTCAAACGGACGTCGGGAGTGAGAGTTATCATGATCTGTTCGAATCGCCAAACAGAAAAAAAAAGGGGGACGCTGACTGGGTAGTCCGTACAGGCTAACTGGGCATCCGTACAGTGACGTGGAACCTGCTGACATGGCAGTCAATGTGGAAATCGTTGATTGGTTGTTAGTGGGTGATTTATATTGTGACACGTGGCATCTAGTTGGGCGAATGTTAGGGCGCCACGAGGCCCAATCAAGGGCTGCCACGTGGCACCCATTTATTGGTTGTTGGTGTTTGTTTTGTTGTTCAAAATTTTGACAGTCCACCGGATTCGAACCGTGGAACTCTCCTCCGCACAAAGGCTTATCAAATTCCACCAACCATTACACCACACGTCATTGCTTATTAAACATATGGTTTCTAATTTATTTGAATTCGCATATGGTTATAATCGGCGGGGGGCTTGGGCCGGGGCTTAGCCCCGACCCGAGGTCTTATCGTATCCATGTGACCAAAACACATGCAAATAGCGTGCGGGGGAGTTGGTACACGGAGCCCACGGTTACATCACTATTCATATGACCACACCATGTTTTAACGCGTGCGGGAATTCAAACATTATACAACCGCGGTCATATAGTTATAACATGTGACCGTATATATATCACAGCGCGGAGTTTAAAGGTACAGCTCGTGGTTACGTGCTACACCATATGACCATTGTTTGTATGTGCGTGGGGTTCTAATTGTATAGCCGTGGGGCTATTGTTTTCACATACGACCATTGTGCGCGGGGTTTTCAACTATTGGCTCGTGGTCTTATGTAACACTACATGTGACCATTATAAAACACGCCATGGGTTTGTTAATTGTAAAACTTGTAGCCCGCGATTGTATTGTGTGTTTCCATATGACCCTATATGGAGCTGGGTTGCAATTTTGTTCAAACGGTGAACTCATGCGCCCGCCACATGTCAAGTCTGGATTTAACCTTGCAACGGGTAGCCTATTTTAGCGCTGGGACGTGGCCATATGGTCCCCCATGCGCCCAACACCTCCATCCTTGGGGGCTCTATTTTCGTTAACTATTCGAAAATTTGGTGCGTTTTGTGGAGAGGCGCGCATGTGCTGAGTTTAGGCACGGAAAATGCCTAGAGGCTAGGTTCATTCACACACAGGTGCAAAATGGCGAACCAGAGACAACAACAAGAAGGGGAAAAATGGCAGGAGGCCTAACTTTTTGAGTTTTTGGCCAAATGAGATGCCGGAAAAGCCCAGATAGGGGTTTTTGGACGTTTTGAGTCCATTGAAACTGTTTTCACAGGCATTTGAAGACTTCTTTTGCAGGTTTTTAACCATTGAATTTTGAGGAAGCTCTAGGAAGCTTGAAGCCCTCATTGTTTGAGGCATTGCTCAGATGAGTACAGGTCTATTTTCTGAGTCTGAATAGTCATTTTTGACTAATTATTGTTCTCTGAACACATTGGGATAGGTTTCAGATCCATTGGAGGACTTTTATAGGTGTTTTTTCCACATTGAAGCTTAGGGAAGCTTGGAGGCCACATGTAGAAGAGGTCATTACTAGATGAGACAAGATCCATTTGCAGAGTTCTAATAGTCTATTTTGGGGTTTTTATGTATTCTGAACCCAATGGTACAGTCTGTAAATCCATTGGAGTTGAGAAGAAACTTGTAAAAGAACATTTGACAAACTAATCCCAAAGAGCCAAGTCCATTGAAGGAGGCTCAAGGAGATGTAGCCCAGAGAGGGGTGAACTCCTTTATCATTTTGTTATTGTTGTGAGTTTTTTGTGTTATTTGTTGCACTTTATGTTGCTGTGTATTGGTTTATAGCACATAATTAATCTTTTAAAAGAACATTTCCTCACACTTATACATTAACAAGAAGAAGCATGAACTTAACACATAAACCATCTTGCATATTTTAATACATGAAGCAAGGTCCTGTAAGGTTTAATTTTATTGAAGTAGAGGGTGCTTGCATAGCATAACAAGTCAGCCTTCTATTTTCAGATCACTAAAACAAAGAGCGCTTAACTTTTTTGTAGGTATTTTAAAAACTAGAATGACCTACAGTAGGATATCATTGAAACTCCTCCAAGACCCATTGTTTTAAAGTATAATTTTGCACCAAGAAAATGTGTCATTTATACTTCAAGGTATCTTGCTTCCATCTATAAAACTCAGGGGGATTGGGATCCTCTTGAGGCCATTGGATGAGTTGAACCATAGTTTAATTTTCTAATGATTCTTGATGGGATTTGATGAGCCAATATAGTACAAATAAGAATAAGACAAAGAGACATCCTTCCTCCTCATATTTCCATGATAAATAATTAACCGCCACATTCTCTTTTCCCTTCTTATATGTGATCTCATAATCATTCCAAATATGTTCTACTTCGGCGATATAATCTTTGTTCCAAAAAATACTTCAAACTATTATGGTTGGCCTTGACCTAGGAGGATCTCCCAATGAGATGTGGGCACCAAGTATCAACATCATGAATGATGGCCCTCATATTTTTCTCATAGGTGGATTTGCCAAAATTTCTATCACACAACTACTTACTAGTGAATTCTGAGGGATACCCTTCTTACATCAACATGGCATTGAGACATTTACTCAAGGCATCACATTCCAAGACAAAAGTCTCAATGAAATCGGGTATTTCTAATAAAGGTGTAGTGAACATCGCTTCCTTTAAAGTTGTGTTGACAGGCATTTATGACACACCATCAATGAGAAGGGAAGATCTAGTCCAGGGTTGTCTATTTAACCCAATCCATTTGGAATGATCTATTCTGGCAATTTTTATGGCTCCGTTAGCCAACTAAGATTCTAAAAAATGTTAAAAGATATAAACCAACTAGATGTACACTCCTATCAATCAACACATTAATTCCAATTTCTTAACTAACAATGATTATGTACAATAGATATATACAATTACAAGGTTTAAGCAAATCCTTGTGAAAATAGAACACCGCTCAGGGATATGGTGATCAAGCATCTTTATGTGCCGAATATTGATGCCGGTTGGGGCGTCCACATTGTGCAGGAGGTGAAGCTCTTGGCCGAGAAGACAAATAGACAGGCTCTCAATGCATCCATCGAAGAACTCATGCAAGTGGGTGTCAGAAGAGCCGAGATGGACTAGCAACAACCCACAGAGAAGGATCCTGAAATAGAAACGCAACCAGTCCTCATAGATGGAGTCTCCATCGGGCTTCCAGCATCAGGATGGAAGAAATGGTTCATCTCGTCGATAAGGTTAGCGACCGACGCAGAAGAAATTGAGGAGGGAGGCTCCAACTCGTTCTATGGCGAGAGAGAACCAACAATTTGGGACCAGATCAATGCCGAGGATAGACTGTGGGTGTGGCAAGCACTAAACCCTAGCTGCCACCGCCGCCTTGATCTAAAGTTAGAAAGCCATTCAACTAGCAGAGACCCCGAGGATCTACGACTCTTGGGGGATTCTACGCCTTCGCTCTGGTACAAGAATCTAGTTAAGAGTAATGCAAGAGGGAGGTTTCATTCTGCACATCACGACAAGACTAGCTCTGAGATTGCAGCAAGCTTCCCCCTTTTCATAAAGACCATTCCTGGATCTTCTCTATGCTTACAAACTCAAGACTCAGACTCCATTTTTAAGCTCAAAACCTAAATCCACCAGGCTACAGGTACTCTGCCTGGGTTCCAACGACTAATCTTTGAAGGACGACATCTTGGGGATGGCTCTATGCTACAGGACTATGGGAATCTAAAAAATGCAACCATTTCTCTCACTTCTCATTTGCATGGAGGAGCGCCTTCAGTCACTCATCCAAGCTCTTACAAGAATGTCGTGAAATCAGGGACTTCTGCTCCCTTGGGGTTCAAGGATGAAGATTCAAAAGTAAATGAGCCATTTGGATCTGCCTTCATTGTGGAGGAGTGCGCAGAAACTCCAACAACAGAAGTCGAAGATCCCCAAGTCTATGGCTATGCCTTTATCTACCAGGAAAAATCCCTCATTTGTCGCTTCAACGGACTTTGGCCCTCAGTCTCTACGCTAAAGGAATGGGTTAACAAGACCTGGTCGGAAGGTCATGAGATGTTCTTCTGCTCCAAGGGGTTCTTCATCATTAACTTCTCCACAGAAGCCAAATGTCAATGCGTGCTAGAGGAAGTTCCTTGGTTCTGGGGCAGATCTGGTCTCTCCATGTAGAGATGGTTCTCCGACTTCAATCCACTGACCATGACAACCATGACTACACCAGTCTGGGTAAGACTACCCAATTTACCCCTGCATTTCTATTCTTCATCATTTTTACCCACCCTGGGCAATGCGTTGGGTAGATTTATCAACATAGACACAGACAGGATAGCGAAAGGCTTCGTCATTTTCGCCCGCATATGTGTTGAAATTGAACTCAGTCAAGGGATTTTGGATAAGATTCTTATATATTGGGATGAGGGAGATCCTTTCACACAGATGGTCGATTATGAGAACACCGCCTTCAGATGCCGCTCCTGTTAGAAAACAGGGCACGTCCAGGCAACTTGTCCTCTATCCCCAATCCCTTCCTCAACTTCTGGAGCACGAAAAAGATCCAATGGTTGGCAAGGACCAAAATCTCACAAAAGCTGCTCGAACCCTTCCTCCGGCAACAAGCAACATCACAAAGATGCTCCAACTCCTTCGGCCTCCTCAATGCCTCCGCAGACCCAAAACACCAGCCTGCGGCCTCAACACAAAATCCTAAAGATTCAGAAGTCATGATTCCAATGCCCGCAATTAAGTCCTTGCACCCACCTCTCGAAAAGGGGGAAACAATTGACACAATCATGATCACAGCCCCCGCTCACAGGAACTCAGAAGTGTCCGCATGAATCAGATAACTCAGACAATGACAAAGAAGCACCCCTGGATTCAACAGCTCAAGATTACGACACTTCCTTAAACCATCTGGCTTTGGCGGTAAAAGCTGATGAGCCTATCAGCTCCTCTAGTTGGATTGATGTTCATAAGAAAAAAGGTAGAAAGGATCCTCACCGACCAACACATTGATCTGACCCTTTCTCCTTATATTGTAATGTTTCATCTTGCTTTTCCCACACACTCTATGGGGCTCTCTTTTAGCATAGGCTAGCTTCAAGTGATCCCCTATTCTCTTTCTTGGGGGTCTTCTCCCATTAGCAAATCAATGTATCACTTTGTACTTTTTTCATGGATTTAATAGAAGGATTCTCCCTCCTTTTTTTACTTAAAAAAAAAGCCTTGTGAAAATAATTGTTTTAAACTAATGGATCTAAACGAGATTAAAAAATAAACAAAACTATTGGAGTACTATAACCAACAAACTAATAAACAATGAGTGAATAAGATTGTAAATGATATAATGATAATGGACAAAGAATTTAACTTTTAAATGATGCAATCACTATTCATTCACAAATCAACAAATTAAATAAATAATAAATTAACTAACCTTATGTTGATTAGCAGTACTAAGCTAGATTTGTCTCTCTGTATTTGTATAAGCTCCACTTAACCTGTGTCAAGTATAAATCTATGACAAAATCAAGAATGATACTTCTTGAAAAAACTCAAAGAAGTCTTTTGTATTCAGGAACAAGTCTACGATGACAGATAAAAAAATTGATTTTATCTCATGTGACTTTAAAATGCCCAATAGCTGAAAATGAAAGAAACTCCAACTCTCAACAAATGGTATTACCAACTACCTAAAATTATATGTAAACTCAAAATGCTTCGATAGACGATCAGTCACAGATATCAATAGAACCAAAATTTAATGAACCACGTAAAGAAAACATAACATGAAAAGTTATATGTAGAATAGTCTAAAGCTAGTTCAATACAAATACTTTTCATATCCAAAAATTACATGAGAAACAATGATAATATTGCACAATCTACAAAAGGATGAAAGCCAAAGAGTAAATTGTATCCTATATAGTTTCAGAAAAATAAGTTCATCATATGGTCCAAGAGGAATTGCCCCTATCACTGGGCAAGCAATGTTATTTAAACAAGTTCCTAATATGTTCCTCATATCATGAAAGATAGAGACAAATCTTCTTTAATAAGCTTTTACTAAAACAAAATAACCATAAAGATAATTTTGTTGAAATATTACAATCCAAAATAGTTACGTTATTAAAACATTGTTTTTCAAAAAAACAAATAATGAAAATTACAAGTCCATTATATGCCCAACTTTTGACTCATTCCATTAATCATTGCACATTGACCCACAGTTCACCTAAGACAAAAAATGAAATCTAAATTAGACAAATAATCAAATAAATAAATTAAAAGGCAAGCTACAAAATCTCTGATTCTATAGCTGGTCTAAATAAAAACAAAATAAAAACAAATTCATTTATTATCCAAACAAAATACAATCGTGAATTACAAGAGAACTATTTACCAATCATAAATTTGAAAGAGAGACATCAGAAAAATATGAGTTTATAATGGCATTGAAATTGGTGGAGTTTTTAATAACCACATTTCCCGATCTCTTGAAGTGCTTATTGGCTCTGTGTGAATTCGATCGAATGCAAGCCCCGAGATCACCGTTTTCCCTCTCAAGAACTGAGTTCTGAGTGACCACTTGATTCAACTACACCTATAGGTAAGGAATATCTCAATAGTACCTTTCGATCTAGTCAAAACAACTCTCACAATACACCGGTTCAATATTTGGTAATGGTCGAGTCTGATCTGTAGTGGGAGACTTACCATGCTCCATGATCCTTTTGAGATCATATTGAATCCATGAGTAACCTTCTTGTTCCTTCAAAAAAGGAGGAAGATTGGACACAAAATCGTATTGGGGAATATCAATGCTGGTATCATCAGCAGAAATCCGGTCTTCGACATCAATAATAGGGATAGTTTTTTCACGATTGTGATGTCGATCCCTCAACATTCTGGAAAGGAGTCGACCCGATCTCTTGTTCTTAAAATCAATATCGGGAACCCTCTGTGTTTTAATTCTTCCCTGTTTCTAGGTTTTAATTTCATTTAAACCAATCACATCTTGCCCAGGATTAGGAATAACAGAGACCTTGTTCTTCAAACTTCCCAACAATGTTCTAAGGATTTTTTAGGAACAAAATTGCACCTCTGGTGTGTGCCTCTGGGCGATTTAAGAGAATCAACATGGTTTTTGTTAAATGACACATGGTTTTCTTGTAATTCGACATGGATATCTCTTAGAGAATGAGTTGATGGGAAAGGGCTGGTGCGTTTAGCAAAGCTTAGAGATGAGTTGATTACGGTTTTAGGTGGAGCGGACCCATTCCTATCCATGGAGTCTTGCCAATTATCTCCAACTTTTGACAATTGTGAAATGACCAAAATGCGAATAAGGCCATGATGAAATAAGCTTGACTATGCATTAAGGTTTCGCCTTTGGTAAAGTCTAGACATTTTTTGTAGGCTTTTAAGTAGGTAGAATGGCATATTTAAACCAAAACCTAAAAAAACCATCAACAAACAAATATGAAACAGGAAAACTAGTCCATGTCTACCTTCGCAGGTGACAAATTGCTTGATTATCAACAATAAACCGTGCCATCGAGGTTTAAACAAAACAATTGGTGTACCTTTGACATTGTAGCGCGACCTCTTGGAGACTATTAGCAGGTGCCAAGGGATACCTTCAAATTTGAGGTTCTTGAACCAACAATATCCTTGTTGGGACAATCCCTTGGCTTCTACAATCGAATACTCAGTCACTTCCAACTGTAAATGTCCTATCTTGGCCTTAGTACCATCGAAGGTTTGGGAAAAACCTTGAGCAAACTCGAGGTTAAAACCCTCAAATAATTGTATGAACCTAACCCAACCAAAGGCCACAAGATCATCCACAACATCATCATGTGAGAGAAGGGCCTGTGAGCCATTCGACTCTATCCTCACCACAGGGGCCATTGGTTTGGTCACAAAATACCAGCAGGAGTAGCGAAGAAGGGCACATGTTTGAAACCACAAAATATAAAGCAAAAAATCTACATTTTCGGAGGAGACCCGATAACTAAGGATTCAGGAGAAGGCCACCATAGTCACCACTCAGGCTGTTGAATAAATGTTAAAACAAAGGACAAGCGTGATTGATAACCACCTCCTCTATTGACCACCTAGCCCAAAAAAGAAGCACCACCACCAAAGTAATGAATGCGATCTTAAGCCAGAAGGATGAAGGAGTAATTGTTCTAGAGCATTGCTGATAGTCCTGTACAACAACGATTAGACTACGATATGACAATAGGGGATAGAATTCATATTTCAATTTATATCAAAGTTTTAGTTTTATGAGCAATCATGGAAGTGGTAGGTGACAATTAACAATCCAAATGTATAAAATGACTAAGGCACACCCCAAAGGTGATCAACTCGTATGCTAATGGTGAAGACACCATTCACAAAACGTTAAGCTCAATACCCTCTAAGGTTCTTAAGATCATTTGGTGTTCTTAGGTACTCATCCAATTTCACATAGAGAAACTTTAGAATCTGTATGATGTGTCCAAACCAAGTTTGTTTCAATTTCATGCTTAAACAATCATGAAATTGAACACGAAAAAATGAGAGATTTAACGAAAGAAATGAACTCAAAAACACACAACCAAACAAGCGATTTTTTCAAAACAAAATCATAATTGAAGTCTTCGTAGACACAAAGAGGAAGCTATTAAATTTTTTATTTCATTAAAACTATGTTTTAAATATCGATGAAAATGACATGAATATTTGGCTGCCAACAATGGCGACTCACTGGGAGAAGCAGTTATCTCTGCATCATTAGAACTTTTTATCAGGGAAACGATAACTCAGATAGTTACTAAAAACAATTAAGAGACAGGTCAAGTGTTTTGACATTAACTCAGGAAAATAACATAGTCATACCATTGAATAAAGTTCTTCCCAAAATATTGTAATCCAAAATTTCATTTCGATCAAAGGGGTAACAATATTTATACAAGTAATTCCAATACCGTTGACAGGGCCACTGCTTCTAGTAGGCATTTATAGCCTCGACAAGGATGTCATTTAACCCTCTCCAGTACTTCGATCCCATCCAAAAGTCATTCATCTATGATAAAAATATCTTGTTATTTGATCAATTTAACACATACCTGAAGGATCTTGAACCTGACATTGCTTCACTGCCAACAGGCATGTTCAGTACCCTAACGAAGTTGTCTTGGTATCGTGTGTGTATTTACCTGCTGCCAGCAGACCTGTTCAGTATCCCAACATGTTTACACACAATTCCCACACATTAAAATTCTTCCAACTCTCTAAAATAGTTTATAAAATTTTAGAAGCTTCATGATAATGAGAGAGCGAGGTGATACTGAAGATTTCACAACCAGGCAATCATAGGATTGATCATTAACGTTGTTTCTTTTTCTTTAAGAACTGATATTTTTCATCATGATTTAGACATTTAGATTTCAATTAATAAATCATCTCAAGGATGGGGAAGCACTTTGAGTTGATCTCATTAGAACTGGGAGGACGTATGAAGTTTTAAAGATAATCACATTTCCCTAATACTTCAACAAAAACAAAACAGGAACAATGATTTGGCAGACTTCTAGCATAAATTTCTTATAGATTACTGATCTAGGTTTAGAACTTAATGTGCATATGCATTGAACTGTTTCAACTAATGTTAGTGAAATATCTGATTCCCCTCAATAATGAATTATGATTTAGAAATAATTCTTAAGGAAACACAAGAAGCAACAAAAATAAAATAAAAGAAAATAAAACAAAAGAAATATAAAGGCTAGGGATATTTACAAGCGACAAGTCTGACTTTTCTCAGGTGAAGTATTTCTTGAGAGACTAAAAGAAAATAGAAAAATCCTTATTAATATGAGTGCAATCCTACTCGTGGCACCTTGGGTCAGGGTTGAATTCGGGTGAATCAATATTTCAAATTTACTTATCTCTTTACTTTCCATTTTAAAATTGCCATAATGATAATGCATTTTTGAAAAGAAATATCCAACGAAAAGCAGAGAGAAAAGGATTAAAGTGGACTTCTTTGGAAACATTCATATTATGGTTCTCTTGGTGTACCCACTTGTGTTCATAACTGCATTATTACAAAAAGAAACATTGAGAAAGAAAACTAAAGGAAACCTACTCCTAAACCTACTCTAACTACTAAACAAATCAAAAGGCTAAGTAAAATCGTATTTCAAGTGCAACCACAAAAACATCTTCAATCCTGAAAGGCACAAAAAGTGGATAATCAGAATAAAAAAATGTAGTATTTGTAGATACAAAAGAAATATGTCATGCTTACCTCCTATTATTCATTTAAAAACAAAGCAAACACGACCTTACCATTCTTTTGAAACTTCTTGATGTATGAATCCTCCAACCATTCTGCAATCTTGTCATGATATGGGTCATAATGGCATGGAAGAGTGTAAGTGAGTTTGGAAAACTTGTCAATATTTTGGGGACCTGACATAACCATCAACTAAGGCCGAAGTTCCCCATCCTCCTAAATATTCTCCAAGTGTTCATCAATTTCTTCACATGAAGGACCTAAAAAAATCATGTCATGCTTACCTCCTAGATATTTAGGTAGAAACAAAGTAAGCACAACTTTATCTTTATTATGAAGATTTTTTAGATATGAATTCTCAAGCCATTCTAAGATCGTGTCATAAAAATTAGGATGCAAACTGTGACTTTGATGAAATAGATATATCAATGGGGAACACATCATAAGAGGACTCATGACATCAATTAGATTATTGGTTTGAACACTTCTTTGATGATATGGATCGTTTCAAAATGTGAAACATAATCATTAAAATTCGAACTAACCAAAGAATGAATATGCAATGTAGAATATTTCATCTCCATAAGAATGAGTGCATTGTCTTTTTCAAAAATAAATCGTGTAAAATAATCTTGCAACGTGTCTTTTTTCCATGCGAGTGATGAAAGTGAAAGAACATCAAATACGACTTCATAAATGTTATGTTTGGAATTAATTTCACCAAATCTTGGCATATTGAAAAGATCTGATTGTGATGGAAAAGAGTAAGATACTGTGGGTAAAGTATCATGTCCACCATAATCTAAGAATAGATCGGGATATAAATAGTAAAAGGAATCATAAATGAGCACATGAAAAAAATCTCTTGAGCTATGATATTTAACAATGGTATTCTCAAGACATTCCTCTTCACTTTTCTTAAAAATTTCATTATGTTTTGGTGATAAATCCTTCAACATAATATGATCATCTAAATTTTCCTCATGTATGATAGACCATTCAAAACTTTCATGACAAACATGTAACACCCCTCCTAGCTAAGGACAACTACTCAGTCAACCGGTGAGTTTTTTTTTGAAGTGTGTGCGCGTGTGTAGAAGAAACAACCCCCTCGACTCTAGGTCAACACTCGAACCAACAGGACGCAAGTCAGACGTATACAATCAAGATGACCCAACTTATCATAACGACAACAAGAAGCAACGCCCCTGAACAGGAGGCGGACAACTAGTGGCGATAGGCAGAGACAGACACCAGGGGTTAGGTACAGTACTGTCACCGACTCGAAAGAATCCGTCAGTAGAGTCGCAGTAGTGGAACTGTGCCTTTAAACAGCCCGAGACTACTGATACGGCTCTGAAGGTGTCACAAGAGTGGAACTGTGCCTTTAAACAACCCGAGACTCTTGATACGGCACCAGATTCCTTCCACCGAATTACGCACAGACATACATACTAAGCTGCAAGAGGAGTCTATATCCCGCCCGACACAGACCCACTACGCAATACAAACACCCAGTACTACGAGATCAGGGACGACACGACCTCTACGGGAGACACAAG
>ML779430.1:1518328-1577656 GCA_009831015.1 Picea engelmannii | reverse complement strand
TTTGCAGATACATCCCCCCACCATCAAAGGTGAGTTTGGACAAGTGTGAGAATGTCTCATTGGGAATATTAGGTAATGAGAAGTGGAAATCATGTTCGAACACAGTGATTTGGGGAGCCATGGGGAATTAAATACATTCAAAACAAAGACTCCTGCAAGGCCAACTTGTCAGTCTGGCCTGCCTTCTAGTGAATTTCAATATGAAACATATATATATTTTTTATAAATATGGAATTATGAAAGGCTAAGGGGTAAAACATTTAATCATTAAATTTATCTCATCCCTCCTTCTAGCGCCATTTGTTGATGGGCGTTTATGACACATAGTCAATGAGAAGGGAAGATCCGGTCCGGGGTTGTCTATTTAACCCAAGCCATTTGGAATGATCTAACTTGATAGGTTTTTTGGCTCCGTTAGCCAACTAATATTCTAAAAAATGTTTAAACGATGTAAACCAACTAGATGTACACTCCTATCAATCAACACATTAATTACACTTTCTTAACTAACAATGATTATGTACAATAGATATATACAATTAGAAGGTTTAAGGAAATCCTTGTGAAAATAATTGTTTTAAACTAATGGATCTAAACGAGATTAAAAAATAAACAAAACTAATGGAGTATTATAACTGGAAAACTAATAAACAATGAGTGAATAAGATTGTAAATGATATAACGATAATGGACAAAGCATTTAACGTTTAAATGATGCAATCACTATTCATTCACAAATCAACAAATTAAATAAATAATAAATTAACTAACCTTTTCTGATCAGCATTACTAAGCTAGTTTCGTCTCTCTGTATTTGTATAAGATCCACTTAGTCTGTGTCAAGTATAAATCTATGAAAAAATAAAGAATGATACTTCCTGAAAAAACTCAAAGAAGTCTTTTATATTCCGAAACAAGTCTATGATGACAGAAAGACAAATTGATTTTATCTCATGTGACTTTAAAATGTCCAATAGCTGAAAATGAAAGAAACTCCAACTCTCAACAAATGGTATTACTAGCTACCTAACATTATATGTAAACTCAAAATGATTAGATAGATGATCAGTCACAGATATCAACAGAACCAAAATATAATGAACCACGTAAAGAAAACATAACATGAAAAGTTATATGTAGAACAATCTAAAGATAGTTCAATACAAATAAAATTTCACATCCATGAATTACATGAGAAACAATGATAACATTGCATAGTCTACAAAAGGACGAAAGCCAACGAGTAAATTGTATGCCATATAGTTTCAGAAAAATAAGTCCACCATATGGTCCAAGAGGAATTTCCCCTATCACTGGGCAAGCAGTGCTATTTAAACAAGTTCCTAATTTGTTCCTCATATCATGCAATATAGAGACATATCTTCTTTAATAAGCTTTTACTAAAACAAAATAACCAAAAAGATCATTCTGTTGAAATATTACAATCCAAATAGTTACATCATTGAAACATTGTTTTTCAAAAAAAAAAACCAAAAATTATAAGTCCATTTTATGCCCAAAATTTTACTCATTCTATTAATCGTTGCACATTGACTTACTGTTCACCTGAGACAAAAAACAAACTCTAAATTAGACAAATAATCAAATAAATAAATTAAGAGGCAATCTACAAAATCTTCGATTCTATAGCTGGTCTAAGTAAAAACAAAATCAAAACGAATTCATTTATTATCCAAACAAAATCCAATTGTGAATTACAAGAGAACTATTTACCAATCAGAAATTTGAAAGAGAGACATCAGACACACATGAGTTTATAATGGCATTGAAATTGGTGGAGTTTTTAATAACCTCATTTCCCGATCTCTTGAAACACTTATTGGCACTGTGTGAATTCAATCGAATGCAAGCCCTGAGATCATCGCTTTCCCTCTCAAGAGCTGAGTTTCAAGTGACCACTTAATTCAACTACGCCTGTAGGTAAGGAATATCTTGATAGTACCTTTCGATCCAGTCAAAACAAATCTCACAATACACTGAATCAATATTTGGCAATGGCCGAGTCTGATCTGTAGTGGGAGACTTACCCTGTTCCATGATCCTTTTGAGATCATATTGAATACCTGAGTAACCTTCTTGTTCCTTCAAAAAAGGAGGAAGATTGGACGCAAAATTGTATTGGGGAATATCAACGTTGGTATCATCAACATAAATCCGATCTTCGACATCAATAATAGGGATAGGTTTTTCACGATTGTGATGTCGATTCCTCAACATTCTGGAAAGGAGTCGACCATATCTCTTGATCTTAAAATAAATATCGGGAACCCTTTGTGTTTTAATTCTGCCATGTTTATAGGTTTTAATTTCATTTAAACCAATCACATCTTGCCCAAGATTAGGAATAACAGAGACCTTGTTCTTCAAACTACCTAGCACATCTTCTAAGTATTTTTTAGGAACAAAATCGCACCTCTGGTGTGTGCCTCTAGGCAATTTATGAGAATCAACAGAGGTTTTGTTAAATGAAACGAGGTCTTCTTGTAATTCGACATGGAGATCTCTCACATAATGAGTCGATGGGAAAGGGCTGGTGAGTTCTGCAAAACACAGAGATGAGTTGATTACAGTTTTAGGTGGAGTGAACCCATTCCTATCCATGAAGTCTTGCCAATTATCCCCAACTTTTGACAATTGTGAAATGACCAAAATACGAATCAGGCCATGATGAATTAAGCTAGATTGTGCATTAAGGTTCTGCCTTTGGTAAAATCTAGCCATTTTTTGCAGGGTTTTAAGAAAGTAGAATGACATTTAAACCAAACCCTAAAAACACCATCAACAAATGGATACGAAAAAGGAAAAGTAGTCCATATCTACCCTCCTAGGTGACAAGCTACTTGAGTATCAACATTAAACTGTGCCATCGAGGTTTAAAACAAGGTACTGGATTGGTATGGAAAGAATCCTGTAAAAGGATCCTAATTTTATTGGTAGGATCAAGATAACAAGAACTTATCATGATTTTTAACTGAATAAGAAGTGTCCCATTCTCTTGAAACTTTTCATTCAGCTTGAATACTTCAGGATTAACTACTTGAGACGAACTAAATGGAAAAACCAACATCTTTGAATAATCATCATTGATATCGGTGTTTGGTTGATTGTAATTTCGAATCTCAAATAATTGATTGTGGTAAAAATCAAATCCTTCTTTAAGCACAAATTTTGATGAATCAATGGAAGACACAATTTGAGACCCTTTTAAATCATTCCTTAATTCCCCCACAGATAACTATTTAGAATAAGAAGTAATATGATCATGAGTGGAAATGTTCTCCTCTTTATCTTCTGTGCGAAAATCACCATTAATTTGTACCTGATTATATAGTGCACGATTCATTCTAAACTGATATGGAACACATGATTGCATAGCATGATGATAAAAAATATGAAGGTACAAGGAATAATATGTAGAAGACTTGAAGAGACAAAATGAATCTCTTGAAATGATAGGCATATGCGTTTTGAATTCTAGTTTTGTTCCCTCTCCTTGAATAAACAAATCGTCTCTGATCATATGTTCTTTTAAATAACATGAGATATTTTCCAAGACCAAATCATGTTCATCATAAAAGGGTGAATGCGAGAGAAAATTACCATAATTAGATGATTCATTACTAGTTTGACCAATGCTATCATCTCCCATTAATTGATCTTGAACTTGTTCACATGAGTGAGGGGAAGTTTTACTCACAACAAGATTACCAAATTCACATTCCATCTCTTTTACTTCAGAAACAATTTTAATATCTTGGAGAGTTTGACCACGGTCTCTTTTTGAATTCAATGTTCCTTCCTCAATAGAAAAAGACATTGTTGGCAAAGAAATATCATAAGCGATAATTGTATCTTGTAAAATGTCATGCTACTCCTTGTAAGTTTTAAACCTGCGAAGTAAAGCAATGCATATAGATTCTTAAGAAAAACATACATTAATCAACAACTCATTCACATAGTACACAAAGATTTATACCAGAAACCCTCAACCAGGAAAACCTTTCTTATATTAATTATATCTAATTTCATCAGTCACCATACAATGTTTTTAGGTATTCTGTAGCTACCAAAACCCTAATCCCTTAATCCAGGATTAATTTAGAAAACCGCTAAAAATAGCAAAAACCGCCCCCCCCAAAAATTTTGGGGTGTTGCCCCGGGCTGCCGCTCGGTTTTGAACACTGCACGTAACTAGGGGGGGGCATACCTGCCCCCCCCAGGAAGCGTTCGCCACACATGAAACAAATACCACTACTAGAGGGATCATGAGACACAGTTGTTGAACTTGACGCACCCACACACACACACATGCAAAAAATATAACATATACCAAACATTCTCCCACTTGTTGTTTTTTTTGTATCCAGGGGTCCAAAGGGTTATATAGTGAACAATCCAGAGCATCAATGCCCATTGTTACTCTACACCAGGAGAACTTTTTTGTGCTCACAAACTTGTCAATAAATTTGCAACATTCTTCAAAGTCAACCTTTTCCAGCAACACCTTCTTTTCCTCAACCATGTCTCTCATAAAGTGATACTGAACATCAATATGATTTGTCTTTGAAATATAAGTTGTGTTATTTTCCAAGAAGATTGCACTCTGACTGTCACAATCTAATCTCACTAATTTTTGTACCAACCCAATACCTGGACACAATCTCTGCAACCATACCGCTTCCTTGCTTGCATGAGTGGCTGCCATGTATTCAACTTCTGTAGTTGAGAGTGCCGCTACAACCTGTCTTTTGCTCATCCAACTCATTTCTCGTCCAAACAGGTTAAACACATACCCACTTGTAGATCTTTTGGGATCTAGATCTCCAGCCTAGTTTGCATCAACAAAGCCATGTATGTCGACCATTCTGTCCAATCCTGGTCTTCCTTGGTAGCACAATCCATAATTGGTAGTGCCATGTAAATACCTGAAGACCCTCTTTACTGTTGTCCAATGCTCCTTCCCTGGTTTTGACATATACCTGCTCAAAACTCCCACTGCATGTGCAATAACCGGTCTAGTACAGACCATTGCATGCATCAAACTACCAACTGAACTGGCATATGGAACATGGGACATGTCCTCTTCTTTTTCTTGTGTCTTGGGACACTGATATGCAGATAACTTTACACCTATAGGAATAGGAACCTTGAACGGTTTACTTCCATGTATATTAAACCTCTACAATATCATCTCAACATATTTTCTCTGATTCAACCAGAGTTTCCTGTTTGCACGATCGTTTTTAATTTCCATTCCCAGAATGAAGTTAGCAGCACCGAGATCCTTCATGTCAAATTTGGAGGATGACTGCGATTTCACCTCCTTGATAACAATCATGTTATTTCCTACCAACAACATGTCATCAACATACAACACTACATAAATGAAGTAATTACCAACCTGCTTGGAATATACACAGTGATGAACCCTGCTTCTCACAAATCCCAATCCAAAGATGTATGTGTCAAAATTTTGGTACCACATCCTAGGTGATTGCTTCAGACCATATAATGACTTCTTTATCTTACAAACCAACTCTTTCTTTCCCTTCACTACAAAGCCTTCTGGCTGCTTCATGTAGATTTCTTCTTCTAGATCCCCATGTAGGAATGTTGTCTTCACATCCATCTGTTCCACTTCAATATCAAAACCAACAGCAATAGATAAAATAAATATAATAGAGTTTAACTTAGCAACAGGAGAAAACATCTCACCAAAGTCAATTCCCTCTACCTGGGAATAACCTTTTGCTACTAACCAAGCTTTGTATTTATCAACTTTTCCTTCTGCATTAAAATTCTTCTTAAACAACCATTTGCTACCAACATATTTTCTTCCATATGGAAACTCAACTATATCCCATGCCTCATTCTTATCCAAGGCATCCATTTCTTCAACCATGGCCTTCTTCCATAGTTTACTATCCTCTGAATTCACTGCTTCCCTGATAGTTTTGGGATCATCATCAGTAATAGATAAAGCAAAATTGGAACGGAAATCAGGTGGACTATACCTTTTTGGTTTCCTTCTTTCTCTCAATGATCTCCTCAATACTAGGGTATGAGGTTCTTCTTCTTCTTCTGCTTCATCTTCTTCTGATGATTCAAATTTTGCATCATCCAACTCAAGATCTATTTTCTCAGGTTATTCTTTCCTTGGTAGGAATTTCTATTTGGAAACATCTTTTACCTCTCTAAAAACAACATCTTGAATGTAAACAATATTCTTAGTTTCTAGGTTCCAAATATTATAACCTTTCACACCATCTTTATAGCCAATAAAGATACACTTTTCAGCTTTATTATCTAGCTTACTCCTATTTTCCTTTGGAACATGTACATAAGCATCAAAACCAAACACTCTACGATGTTGAAGAGAGGTTTTCTTTTCAGTCCATACCTCATGTGGAGTTTTTTCGTCCAACATTGATGAAGGTGATCGATTGACCAGGTAACATGTTGTACCCACCACCTCTACCCATAATTCCTGTCCTAACTCAGCACCGCTGATCATAATCCTTTATTTTTCCATCAGTGTCCTGTTCATCCTTTCTACAACTCCATTCTTCTGAGGAGTGTATGGAGTAGTCTTCTACCTTGCTATACCACACTTCTTACAAAACTCTTCGAATTCATTTCTGCAAGATTCTCCACCATTATCTATTCTCAATACCTTTATTTTCTTCTCTGTCTGATTTTCTACCAAAGTCTTAAACTCTTTAAATTTATCAAATACCTCAAATTTATTTCTAAATAAATCCATGTGTTCCTTGAGAAATCATCTATGAATGAAACATAATACACAGACTTACCTAGTGATGGAACAGGCACAGGTCCAAACACATCACTGTGTATCAACTCTAAGATCCCCTTTTCTCTTGTAGCACCAGATGTGAATCTTACTCAATTTTGTTTACCATATATGCAAGTTCACAGAAATCAAAATCCAAAGTGAAATTAGACATACCTTCAACCATGCCTTTACCGTGTAGTGTTCAAAGGCCCCTTTCTCCAATATGCACCAGTCTTTGATGCCACAACATGGTCTTCTTTTCAGGGACGATATTGGTCTTGTCTTATTTATTTGTCTACTCAAGGACAACAGAATTGTTACACCCATTAGTATAAGTGATTCCCAACAACTTGTACAAATTTCCACACCGAACTCCCCTCATCAACACCATTGCTCCTCATACCATCTTGCAAGTGTTCTTTACAAATACAGTATCCACTCCTACATCATCCAACTTGCTTACAGATACTAAGCTACTGGCAAGTTTTGGAATGTGCAGAACCCGAGGGAGATTTCTAATCCTTCCATCTTTTACAAAAAACTTAACCCTTCCAGGTCCCCTGATTTTGGCCGTCGAGTCATCTCCTAGGAATACATCACCACCATCGTATTTTTCATATTTAGAGAACCACTCCCTATGAGGAGTCAAATGGTATGACGCACCTGAGTCGATCAACCATACCTCACGATTTGCATGTGTACTTGTATATGCCAGGTAAACATTACCTCCTTCTTAAGTGGAGGTTTTCACCTAAAGAGGTACTATCAGATCCCTTTGTTTTTTCAACCTTCTTAGACTTGCAATCTTTTTTATAATGCCCAATTTTACCACACTTCCAACATTTCCTCAAAGATTTTCCTGGAGACTTAGATCTACCTGTAGATTTAGATATCCCCCTTGAAGACTTACCATGATTCCTGTCTTGGGTACAACCTATTACAAATAAAGCATCTATGCTATGACCATCCATGCTTTTCTGCCTCATCTCTTAAGATAACAAGGATGAAACTACATCCTCATACTTCAATGTAGATTGAGTGGTACTATCAATTACTACAACCAAATTATCCCAAGATTCTGGAAAATAACATAACAAAGTAATAAACTTATCTTCTTCTACAATCATAATATTAATAGAGACAAGTTGACTTACCAGAGTATTAAAGGCATTTAGATGTTCTATCACATAATCTTCATCTTCCATCCTAAGATGATATAACTTCTTTCGAAGAAACAACTTGTTTACCAGGGACTTTGATTGATACAAATTCTCCAACTTATCCCATAGTTCCTTGGATGTAGATTCTCTTGAGACATTCAACAACACCGAATCTGCCAGGAAGAGTCAAATAGTACTCCTTTCTCCTCTGTCCAACTTCTCCCAATCTTCCTTCGTCATACCAGTAGGTGGTGTACTAGTATTTTGTGTACTAGTAGGTTGTGTACCAATAGTCTATGTGCTACTAGATGGTGTACCAGTAGGCTGTGTACCAGGATCCACAACGATCCATAGTTCTTTGTCTACAAGAAGGTCCTCAATATTGAGATTCCATAGCTCAAACTTTTTACCATTGAAATTCTCTATCTCGATTCTAGATGATCTTGACATTCATCTTTCTATACTCAAATCTCCACTGCAAAAGTTCCCACTAAATCCAGGTTTATCATAGACCTAAGATAAACTTGATCTATCAAGACTGAGTCAAACCCTCAACAACAAAGGCATCTCTCTGAAGCAAAAAATGAGCTATGATACCACATTTAAGTTTTAAACCTACGAAGTAAATCAATGCATATATATTCTTAAGAAAAACATAAATTAGTTAATGGCTCATTCACATAGTACACATAGATTTATACTAGAAATCCTCAACCGGGAAAACCTTTCTTATATTCATTATATCTAATTTCACCATTCACCATACAATATATATACAATGTTTTTAGGTATTTCATAGTTACAAAAACCCTAATCCCTTAATCTAGGATTAATTTAGAAAACCACTAAAAATAGCAAAAACTACCCAATTTTTTTTTTCGGGGCACTGCCCCGAACCCCGTCGAACCTGGCCTACCACCCGATTCCAAACACTACACGTAACCAAGGGGGGGCATAACTCCCCCCACATGGGACTCCCTTAGGAAGCACCTGCCGCACACAACACAAGGACTGCTACTAGAGGGATCATCAGACGCAGTTGTCGAACCTGACGCGCCCACACACACATGCAAAGCATATAACATATACCCAACACTCCTGATCTGCCAAAATGAAGGAAGTTGACAAAAAATGTGGTGCTTTAATGAACTCAAGATCATCATGAACGTTTAAACCATCTTGATATTGAGTATTAGTGCTCAATTCAGATTGTTTAACAATTAATTGATCTTGCTTGTCTGAGAGAGAAATGAGATATTGAAACCATTCATTAATAAGATGCATTTCTTTCAAAGGGAATCTGGTACAAACATGTATGGACATAATTGCAAAATCATTGAATGCTTCATCATTTTATTTCCTTAAGCAACTTAATTCTTCACTTAATTCATCATAATCATAATTGTTAAAATCTGATAAAACCTCAATTACAAAATTAGACAAAGAATGAATTGAATTAGCCAAAAAGGATTCAAACCAATATTTTAACCCACCTCAGAAGGTGAGAGCAAACAATCTTCATATAACATTAGGATTGATGATATTATGTTTTAAACATTTATAAAAAAATTAGAAATATGGTCTATTGTAGATTTGTTCCCTTCACCATCAAAGGTGAGTTCTAAAAAGAGATCAACTGTCTTGTTGGGAATAACTAGTAATGAGACATTGAAAGCATGTTCCAACACAGTGATTTGGGCAGGAGCCATGAAAAGTTAAGAAATTGAAGAAATTGACTCCAGATAGTTAGCTTGTCATCTAACCCGCCTTCTAGTGCATTATAAGATGACATAGAAGAATAATTTATAAATATGGAATTATGAAAGACTAAGGAGTGAAACATTTAATCATTAAATTTAACTCAGCCCTCCTTCTAGCGCCATTTGTTGATGGACATATGTGACACATCGTCAACTGGAAAGGAATAGTTCGGCCCGAGATTGTCTAAATAACCCAAGCCGTTTGGAATAACTACCCTTGATGGGTTTAATGACTCCATTAGTCGATAAAGGGATCTAGTCTAAACTACGAAAATAAAATAACTAACTATGCATTAATGAATATCTACTATATACATTCACTATTCACACTTTTATATACAACATATACAAAAAAAAATGTGCAAGATTTATGAGAAAACTTGTCAACTAAGATTGTACAAGAGAACCGAATCTTAGGAAATATTAAATAGATTTAGAACATACAACTAATCTAATTTTAACCTTGAAACTAAAAAAAAATAAAAAAATGAATGTAAATAATAATGTTTAAACTTAAATAAACAAATTATTTAAGCTTAAATGTTAATTTACATTCACAAAATATAAATCAAAAGAAAAAGAAAATCATTAACCTATAACTAGCCAGTATTTAAAGAGAACTTTTGGTTGTGTCTTCCTGTATAACATTGCTCCAACAACCTGTTTGTTAAGAAAAATGTATAGAAAAAGGTTGTGTAATTCTAAGATTGTGACAAAGTCAGGATGAAAATCACTTTGACTGACAATTTAAATCTTATTTAAAATGCAGAAAGAACAATTTTCAAATCCTCATTCTTAGTGAAGATATAATAGACTAATCTACAATAAGAAAAACCTCAATTTACAAATCCGAATTACATGAATAAACTCAATATAATACAAGATTTGTATCAAAATAATACAATCACCAAGATCAAGATAATTGGGAAAATACTCTTAAAGATTGAAAAAGTTAATACATAAATGATATAAATTAACCATGTATTGATAAAACAGACTAAAGCTAATTTAAATCAATGTATAATCAATTACTCAAAGCATATGAAGATATTATAATGAAAAGAAAACCATTTTACTCATAGGACAAAAGCCATTAAGCAATCTAGAATTTCATATTATTCTTCGAAAATACTTGTCCATTTTCCCAAAATTCCAGCCATCCGTTACTCCTTTTGAAAAGAAAAAGAAAATCATTAACCTATAACTGGCCAGTATTTAAAGAGAACTTTTGGTTGTGTCTTCCCGTATAATGTTGCTCCAACAACCTATCTGTTAAGATAAATCTATAGTAGAAGGTTGTGTAATTCTAAGATTGTGACAATGTCAGGATGAAAATCACTTTGATTGACAATTTAAATCTTATTTAAAACAGAAAGAACAACTTTCAAATCATCATTCTTAGTGAAGATATAATAGACTAATCGACAATAAGAAAAATCTCAATTGAACAATTATATCTTTAAAAATCTGAATTACAGGAATAAACTCAATATAATACAAGATTTGTATCAAAATAATACAATCACCAAGATCAAGATAATTGGGAAAATACTCTTAAAGATTGAAAAAGTTAATACATAAATAATAGAAATTAACCATGTATTGATAAAATAGACTAAAGTTAATTTAAATCAATGCATAATCAATTACTCAAAGAATATGAAGATATTATAATGAAAACAAAACCATTTTACTCATAGGACAAAATCTGTTAAGCAATCTGGAATTTCATATTGTTGTTCGAAAATACTCGTCCATTTTCCCAAAATTCCAACCATCTGTTACTCCTTTTGAAAAGAAAAAATGTTTACAAAATAAATAATATGAAAAAAGAAAGGATTAAAAATCCTCCTCTGAATTTCCTCAATCTCCCTGGGCTCTGAGCTTTCACATATATTTATGCAATGAATGAACAGTCTCGACGTTAGTAATAATTTCCTCCACTTGAAGTTTGCCTTGTAATTAAACACACATATCTCTCAAATCACGCATTTGTTTGGGAAAAATCTCGCGTGTAAGATAAATGGGTCCATTTTGCATATGGGTTTTCAACCATTTCTTCATATTCCTCACGGTTTGGCTGCAATGAGTCCCTCACAATTGTTTGTCTGTTCTTGAACGCATTTCCAAATCTTATCTATTGTTGCTCATAAAATATTTGCAGCAATCCAATGTTATTTTTGGATCAATTATATTGAACATATTTAGATAAGAAAATCAAGCCATGATCAGATTCGTACCAAATCACTGATAATAAAAACCTGTGAAACAAAAATTAACCAAATTAATAACCTAAAAATTGTGAATAAAACAAAATCAAGAACATTAAAATTAAAATGAATTTAAACTAACTATAAGTTGTAAACAAATATTGTTTATATTTTCCTTTCAAATATGGTCTTAAAATTCTAGAAGCTTCAAGTTGATGGAGAGGAGAAAAATATTAATTTTGGGTTTCCACAAAATCAAACAAATGATAGATAAATCTTTTATTTTATTTTGAAATGAGATGCAAAATGACAAAATAATTTAATTAATTAAACCCACCAAATGATTTTGTGAAAATGAGAAACCAGCCAAGATATTATTTGATGACGTATTGAACCCAATATTCAAAATAATCAAACTTGCTAATGAGCAAAAGATGGAAACATAATCATAATTTAAATGAAAGTAAGCAGTTGATAAAAAATGATGTTTTCATTTAAATAATTAAAATTTCTATGCTCGTCTCTCCTTCATTCAAATTTGATCAAATGTGAAAAAATGTCATAGAAAAGATGTGTTGCAATAAGCTTTCTTCCTGTAAAATCATTGTTATTAATCCATGTCTTCAACCAATCCATTCTAATAAAAGATAAATTCAATAAGGAAGAGGTAATAACAAACTCTCAAATTATGAAGCTCGTCCATCAACATCAAAACTCCGTAGAAAACAAAACGAAATGGCATTTGAATTTCATGAAATTCAAACCAAACAAAAGAAAAGAATATAAACTCAAACCAACCTCAAAACAAAGCAAACCAATACCACTCCAATCAAGTCAAAGGGAAACAAACGAAGAATCCAAGTAAAATTTAGAGGGACCCTAGATTTTGATTAAAGAAAAATAAGGGGGTTGTGTGGGAAGCCAACAAATTCCGACTCACTGGGCAAAGCAATTATCTTTGAATGGTCAAAATTTCATCTCGGGGAAAAAGAACATGACTTGTAGATATTTTTTAAGATGGTTTGAAACAAATTCCCTTTCAGATCACACAATATTAAGATTAGCTCATATTTATAAAAGATTACCACGATTATAATCAGAAAAGAAGAATAAATGCTTTTACAGAAGATTATAGCCCAAAAGTGTGTTTTGATCAAAGGGTAATGTTGTTTATAAAAATGAATTCAATACTCTTGACAGAGCCACTACTTCCAATAGGCATTTATAGCCTCGACAGGGATGTCATTTAACCCACTCAAGTACTTTAATCCCATCCAATAGTTGTCTATTCATGATATATACTCCCGTATAAAGTTAACTTATAAGAAAATACCTGCTATATCTCGAACCTGACATTGCTTCACTGCTAGTAGGCTTGTTTAGTACCCCGACGAAGTTGCCTTGGTATCATGTGTGTATTTACCCTCTGCTAGCAGGCCTGTTCAGTACCCCGACGAGTTTACACACATTTCCCACACTTAAGTTTTTTCAACCCTCTTACGTCATTTATAATGATATGATTTAGAGATTTTGTAAATGACAAAGAGGGCAGGGTAATACTGGAGATTGATTATAGGACAGGTATATTACTGATCACTATTTATTTGCTTTCAGTACTAGAAGTTTTATCATGGTTTAGATATTTTAGATTTCAATTAAGAAATCATCTAGATAATGGGGAAGTGCTTAAAAGTGATTTTTTAAGAACAGGGACGGTGTTAAAAGTCTAAAGATAATCGTAATTCCTAAATATTTCGACACATTTTAGGGGTAATACTATGTCAAAGATCATTTAGGATTTCATAGTACTCAACTGACTTACAAATCAATTATGTGAGCTAAACCTTAACATCAGAAACTATTTGAATTGTTTCAAATTTATTTTAAAAACATAAGTCCTGAAATGAATGCTTCCTTCGACAATCTCTCTTTGATCAGAAATATATTGATTCAAAAAGACAAACACGAATAAAATTCAATCAAAGTAATAAAAGAAAACAAAGAAAACACACAACAAACTGAATCAAATTTTATTAATGGGCTTCAAAATCAGAAGTACATCAAAACAAACAAAATCAAAATAGCAAAAGCACACTTTTAAAAATAATTTGACCAAAAACAAAACCAGGCTAACCTTTCATAGAGAATGAGGATCAAAAGGAAGAACTACAGATTTCAGATTTTTGTGTATAGGCAAGTTCTTTTCTTAATATAGTGATGCATGATACATCATTTTGACCAAGCTTATTATTAAAAGTCACAGAAACTACAAGGAAACAAAAAAATCCTTAACCAGGATGGTTGCAATTACGTGCAATGGTAAGATATGTTTGTTAGGGTAAAATCGATATCAAATCCCTAATCTCTTTATTAATGCTTCATAATATTTGAAATCATTGCATGATGCTGCCAAGTTTTGAAAAAGAAACATTTAATCAAGAGATCTATGAAAAGGAGAAAGAGAGGAATTGAAAGAAGACTTCCCTGACAACATTTAGATGATGGTTCTTTTTACATACCCACGTGCCTTCATAACTGCATTATTCAAATGAAAAAGTAAAAATGAAAGAAAAACCCAAAAGGACTATATTTCTACACCTACTCTAGATGACTTAACAAATCAAAATACTTAGTGTAGTGGTATTTCTAGTGCAACTGTCAGAGTAACTCCAATCCTGCAATGAAAAAAAAATTGAATATCAGTAACAAGAATGGGAGTGTATTAGAATATGAAAATAATACATCATACTTACCTTTATAATAATCATTTAGAAACAAAGCAAGCACGACCTTACCATTCCGTTGAACAATCTGGATGTATGAATCCTCCAACAATTCTATAATCTTGTCGTGATATGGGTCATAATGGCATGGAATAATGTAAGTGAGTTCAGAAAACTTGCCAAAATTAGGAGGACCTAACATAACCATCGACCAAGACTGAAGTTCCCCATCATCCTGACATTTTTCTATTTGCCTATGAATTTCTTCGTGTGGAGTATACAAAAATAATGTGTTAAGTTTACCTCCTTGATCTTTTTTCAAAAATAAGGTAAAACAACCTTATCGTTCTCTGGAAACTTTTCAAGATATGAATGTTCTGGCCAATGTGCAATCCTATCATAATATGTGCAATTACCAACATAGGATTGTTCGAAAGAATTCATAGATGAAAAATATAAATGATGAAAATAAGGTACTGGATTGGTATGGAAAGAATCTTGTAAAAGGATCCTAATTTTATTGGTAGGATCAAGATAACAAGAAATTATCATGATTTTTAACTGAAGAAGAAGTGTCCCATTCTCTTGAAACTTTTCATTCAGCTTGAATACTTCAGGATTAACTACTTGAGACAAACTAAATGGAAAAACCAACATCTTTGAATAATCATTATTCATATCATTGTTTGGTTGACTACAATTTCAAATCTCAAATAATTGATTGTGGTAAAAATCAAATCCTCTTTTAAGCACAAATTTTGATGAATCAATGGAAGACACAATTTGAGACCCTTTTAAATCATTCCTTAATTCCCCCATAGATAACTGATTAGAGTAAGAAGTAATATGATTATGAGTGGAAATGTTCTCCTCTTTATCTTCTATGCGAAAATCACCATTAAGTTGTGTTGGTTACTATTTCCCTTCTCGGGTTGTCTAATTTATTGACCTAGGGTTCATGTCATTTAGGGTTCCAACAAAGCCTCTAAAACTATCGACCCTCCTGGTAAACCAGAAGGCAACACAACACCCAGAAGGTATTGCACAGTCTCACTCGAGATAGCTTTAAATGGGTGACTGTAAGACTTAGGTGTTTACAACCTAGGATAGAATAGGGGACATGGGTTTCTTGATTAAAACCAGGTACTGTGAGATGTAAGGTAAACTACTTATTCCTTGAAGTCACATACGTATACCCCACAGTTTAATTCCAACAAAGTATAAACAGATTCATAACAATGTATTAACTCATTCATCAAGCTTAACCATTACTTGTTGAAAGAAGGAAGAGACATGCATCCATTCAACATATTACACAAGTATTACCGTGGTTCACCCCCTCCTGGGCTACGTCCACAAAGATTTGGCTCTTGGCTCTTTTATTATGACATTTCTGCATTCCTGGCACCACGCGCTTATAATTCTCCAAAAAACTGGTTAATATCTATGTGAGGCGAACTAGATCGCACTAGGCTCTACAACCTGTGGTCTAATCCTCAGATCTACCTTCCCTCATATTCTCTTTTCTCAACATCTTACAAAATCGGTTCATATAGCTCAAAACATTACATACTGCCTATGCTCCTGCATGGTTACAGTCTCCAAAACTTAACTCCAAAGCCTAACCCTCAACAACAACAATAATAACAACAACCATAACACTAACAACAACCCACATATGATACTTTCATATCTCTATTTATACATTTTAGGCTCTTCACCCTTCTTACTTTAGGTTTTTCTCCTATGAGCATGTTGTTCTTCCTCCAGTTGTCGATTTCCTTTGTGCATGCTTTCTTGCATGCGCGCATGTTGTTCTTTTGCCAGTTGTTACTTTAGTTTTCTACACACTTTATTTCCCATGATCATTCTTCTTTGCCCTTCGACCTAGTGCCAACAGGCCCCCAACACTGACATGTGACTTGTCCCGAGTCACTTAATTTCTCTGTGCTTCCTCGATCTCCTTGGTAATCGTATGGAATTGTTCCTGAAACTCTGCTACTTTTGTTAGTTCCTGTGCGGTTTTCTCCTTGATGGTGTCAACTATCTGAGTTGCCACTTCCTCGCTCATCAGTCCTACACATTCTAGCTGAGTCTGTGCTGTCTGTTTTCTAGCTTCTTCTGCCTGTGCAAGTACTTCTACTATCCGTTCCTGCAATGGTTCTATTTGAGATTGACGCTCCTATTTCTGTGTTTGTGCAGTGATAAGTTTTGCTTGTATCTTCTTAAACTCTTGCGTTCCCTTGACCTGTTCTGGAATTGGTATGGTCTTATGTCGCTTCTTGAGTTCTTGGATCGTTGCATTGATCTTGTCCTCCTCCTTGTCCTAGTGTTGGACTTGTGGATCCTCTTCCAGCCTTGTCCAAAGTTGCGTTGCTTTATCTAGCAAGTTAGATGTCGTGCTGACCTTTTTTTCTATCTCCTGTAGTTTCATTGCTACTTCCTTCTTCCTTTTCTCCTTCATTGTTGGTGGAGTTGTTGGTCTAATCTGTTCGTGGAGAGTCTTGATCTCCTTCTAATACTGATCATTTGCCTACGTAATCTGGTCGATCTTTTCTGCGGCTGGGAGTTCATTTCCTTGCGTAGTAGTTGGAAGTTTCCCAAAAATTTATTCCACTCTGCATTCCATCTCGCTTCTGCATTCTTTCTCCTCCTAAGTTTTAGATTTGGCATGTGCGCAAACTGTTTCCAGCACTTCCCGCTTCTTTGTTTCTTGTTGTAGCTCGAGTAAGTTTTTATGTGCTCGCGATTGCATCTCATGGTCGACGCTAACCTATAGTTTGTATAATTCTCTTGATGACATCCATGTTAAGACCAATTGGATATGATCCAAATCCTTCAGTGGTGTCTATCCCACAATTTCATCCATTCATAGCATGTTAGGCTTTATGTAGACCGTGGAATGTGTGTGTGGTATCGGAAGAACTGGGTCACATTCTTCTACCTCCACCCTTTCTGTGGTCTGTGTGGTCGATGGCTTTATGCCTATACTGCTACTTGTGATCTGGGCTTCCCTGAATTTCTTAAGGAGCTGTCCCATTTCTGTCAGTTCCTTCTGTAGTTTATCCCTGTGGTGCGTGGCATGATCAAAATCCTCTTTGAGGCAGTCTTCGACCATTCTAGTAATCATCTCTCCATCATCCTCCATGATTTTGTAGTCCGGTGGTGGTCATTGTGCCTTCATTTTCTTGCGCACACCTACTTCCTATACTACTGGTCTCTTAGTTCCCCCTGGTTCTTGTGTGATGGGGCTTGATGTGGTTTCATGTGCTCCCTCAGCCGGTTTCCACTGTCCATTGGTCGGTTGAGTGGTTTCTGTCCTCCCCTTCTGGGTCCCTGGATGCTCTGAGCTGTCGTCTGCCTGAGTTGAGTTGGTTTGGCTCGTTTTTGTTTCTTGGGTACTAGGATTTGAGGAGGTTGTGTTTCTGCCTGCTAAGCCCATCCTTCTACTGTTTGTCTCAGTACTTCTCTAGGTATGGTTGGAATCCTCCATTCATCAGGCCATTCATTGATGATCATGTTGATATCTCTCTCGATGACGTAGTAGCGCATCTATAGCCACTGTTTATCCAGGGCTTGCCTTGGTTGTATCCACATGGCTTTTCGCCTAGCCCAGAAATTGGCGATGCCCCCATATCATGCGATAGCCTCTGGTGTTATTCTCCATGATCTACTGATGTCTTCATATATCTACCATAGGTAAGCTTCGAATATGATTCCATTCTCCCTCTTATGCTTGGCTAGTGGCGCGGACCTCAGGATGCAATATCTTGCTCCTCCTGGACGTGGTGTGGAACAAAAGACAATGTGTTCTGGTTCTCTCCATCCCATGAAATATATAAGAGTGATCAACCATGAGTAATGAAATTTTGTACCTACGTCCTATGCATATTTGCAGTCTACTTGGAACAAGTTTGATAGGTATGGTACCCAGATCATGGAGGTGCCTTCTACACACTGAGATGCAACAACAATGACTCTTATCGGTATTTCTTCTTTGCAACATTTTCTTAGTATTTTGGAGGATAAGATCTTTGTGCCCAATTGCATCGCAACATTGTTGATCTATTTAATTATAATGCCTCTTGTTCCCCTGTCGGTGCCATATTTCTTCTTCATCTCTTCTGCCAATGTTTTTTCCTTGGACTTATCGTCCATAATCAGTGCGGGATCCATACCCCAGGTGGGTAGCCCTGTTATCTATGCGATAAGTTCTACAGTTATGGGGATGGGTTTGTCCATCCATACATCCCCTCCATGTGTAACTTCTAACAGTTTCTTGATGCATGCTGCCACATATTGGCCTCTACCAAAGTGTGGTATCTTCAACAATCCTAGAATTTATGTTCTGTCCAGTCCAATTGCCCACTGGTGTGGTTGAGTGATGGTTTCTCTGAGTTGGTTCATGACTATTTTCTTCATGAATACCTGTGGCGCAAGCTCTGGATATTTGGTTTCATCAACTACATCATGGTTGGAATAATTGAGCTTCTCGACATGACCCAATAGCTGTGGGTCCACTTGTACTCCCTCTAGTATGCGAGGTAGCACAATCTTTGCAGCCGGTTTCTTTCAAGGTGAGCTCAGTATCTAAACTTGGTTCTTCTGCTGTGTTGGCTGGCTTGAATTTCTAGCACTCCTGGCTGTTCCCCTATCATCCACTTTGGTCACGCCTAGGTAGTTCCAATAGTCTCCTTAGCTGGGTGACCTATGCCGGGTGCTTGTGTCTTGTATGGTTTCTCCTCTGCTCCCATATGCTATGCCATTCCATTCCCTTCCACGGTTGCTTCAGTATGTTCTGGTGGTATTTCCTGGTGGTTTTATTCTTCTTTGTTCCGAGGCTCATACACCATTGCTGGTGTATCCTGTTCCATGACATCTGTTTGTGGTTGCATAATCTCCTCTAGTATTGGTATGGACTCTACTGGGATTTCCTCTGGTGACAAGAGATCATCAATATCGACGATCTCTGGTGGCTACTACTCGTTTTCTTCCACTGGTCCCCGTGACCTATTCTAAACCCTGGTTGATATAGCTATCTGTTCTGGTTCTGTGAGCTTCGATGGTGCCATAATGGTGTCTGTCAAAAGTTTGTTGAGTTCAAATGGATTGAGTGAGCTCTGTGGTTTCACCCTATTCGTTCTAGATATGGTTACTCTTTTTCTTCTCTCCTTTCACAAATAGACTAACTGCTTTTGTGCTCGTGTGTTGTATGGACTCGTCATGAAGCTTGTCGAGGAAGCGTCCTCCATCATGCAATTAATGCACCATAAATGTGGGTTCAATGCATCTGCGACGGTTTCATACTTGCCATTACGTCTACTCTGTCGTCTCTAGTTGGCACGTTTAATGTGACATCCCATCCATCCTTGCCTTGCTTTAAATCTGCCTCATGTTGTCCTGTCAGCCTACTTTTGCTGACTTTCCTTTTCCCTCTTTTTTCCTTTTTCGATATGGTTGTTATCATTTCCCTTGTTGGCTTCGTGTTTTGTATGCAGATTCATTTTTTTTTGTTTTAACTGCATGGTGGGTGGTCGATTGTCCTTGTACAGCTTCAACCAACTCCCATTGATCATTCCTCTGAGGTATGCACCTGCTAGATCTCTTAACTGTACAGCTCCTCCATTCATGACAGATTTTACCTCGTATGTTCCTATCCAATGCATTCTCATCTTTATTGGGTGCTGCAATGATTTACTATCGTAGAGAAATACTAGATCACCTTCCTTGTCCGTCTTCCTCTTGATGTGGTGGTCATGCCAAAATTTGTCTCTTTCTTTCCGTACTTGTTGGTGGAATCTTGCCATGATTTTTTCTTCCTCCATTGACAGTAACTGATTTAGTCTTTCTTGTACTGGGCCTCGTTCTGTCATGTGTGTGATAGTTGCTACACGTAGACTGGGTATTAAAAATTCTAACGACACTACTGCTTCTTGACCATATAGTAGTTTGCATGGTGTGTGACCTATGAAGTTTTTTCATGTGGTTCTATATGCCCATAACACTGCTGGTACCTTGAGGTCCCAATCATCCCTGTTGTCATTACATATCTTTGTCAAGGCGTTCTCTAGAATTTTGTTGAAGGCTTATACTGTGCCATTTGCCTGTGGATGATATAGTGTGATGTTTTGGTGATGAACTTCAAACTCTTCGAGCATCGCTCAGATGGAGCTTTTTATGAAGTGTGTTCCTTGGTCACTCATCAAAATTCTTGGGCACCCAAATCTAGTAATTACTTGTTCAAACAAAAAGTGTGCAGTTGTCTCTACGCTGCAATATTTTAATGGTGCGGCTTCCACCCATCTTGTTAGGTATTCTGTCATGGTGATAATATATCTCGCCCCCGTTCTTTTGGCTGGTGGGTTAGTGGGTCCCACAAAGTCTATCGCCCATTTTTTGAATGCCTGAAGTGTCACTTGCGGTCGTAGTGGCATCTCGTCCCTTTTGTTAGGTTTGCCTACCCTTTAACAGACATCACATTACTGACAGTACTCTTTTGAGTCTCTGTGGATTGTTGGCCACCATAATCCTGTGCGTAGTACCTTCTGCGCGGTAGATTTTCCTGTATAATTCCCTCCTTCTATTCCCTCGTGGGCTTCTGCTAAATTTTTTTGGTCATTTGTTGTCTAGCACGTATCTTCGTAAGATTCTATCTGCACCCATATTGTATATGTGTCCTGTGATCAATTGATAGTCGGTTGCGTGGACTACCAGTTTCTTCTTCTATGCAGTGGTATATTCTTGCGGTGCAGTACCTATGCTCAAGTATTGGATGATCTCTGTGAAGTAATCATCAACAATCTGTACTGAGAATAGTTGTGCATATGGAAAGTTGTCTTCTAAATTCGTTGGTTCCTCTCCATTTGTGACCTTCTATAGGTGGTCAGGTGCTGCCTTCAGTTTTCCTAGTTTAACTATTACCTCAAAGTCAAGTTCTTGAAATAGAAATAACCATTGAAAGATTATCCCCCCCAACACTGGCTTGTTGACTAGGTATTTCAGGGCTGAGTGATCTGTAAAAATCTTAAAGTGTTTTCCCAATAGGTAATGTCTATATTTCTGTAGTGCATAAACCATAGCTAGGCCTTCTCTTTCGATTGTGTTATAATTCTGTTCTGAGTTTGATAATTTTCTGCTTGTGAATGCTTCGAGGGATCCAAGTCTCCTCCTCCTGGTTGCATTAAGATAGCTCCAAGTGCTATCACTGATGCATATACATGTACATGGAATGTCTTCTCCCGATATGGAAATACCAATATTGGTGCGGTGACCATCTTTTCCTTCAGGGTATCCAGACCGTGTTGGCACTCGTCGTTCCATTGATACTTTGTATCCTTCCTTAACAGTTTTTCCATTGGTGCTATAATATGCACATAGCCTTTGATGAATTTCCCGTAATATCTTGTATGTCCTAGAGTTGCTCTTATTTGGCGGACTGTTTTTGGTGCTGGTAGATTAACAATGATTGTGATTTTGGCCAGATCCACTAGCAAACCCTGTTTTCATACTATGTCTCCCAATAATATCCCAAATGGTGTTACAAATATGCATTTCTTGATATTCAATGATATCTGGCACTGTGTGCATCATTCTAACATCAGTCGTAAAAATTCCACATGATTTTTTAGTAAGCTATACATTGTCCAATATCCAGGTATACTTTGAGGAATTGAGGGATGAATTCCTTAAATTCTGTGATGACCACTCTAGAAAATAATGTAGGTGCATTCTTCAATCCGAATGACATGAATGTATACTGATAAAATCCCCATTCTATCGCTAACATGGTCTTGTGTCTATCCTCCTGTGTTATCTTAATTTGATGATATCCTTAGGATCCATCAGTGAATGAGTAGGCTTCACAGCCTGCTACGTTATCAAGTACTTGATCCGTGAACAGTGTGGGGAATGGGTCATGTAGGCATGCATCATTCAACTTCCTCAAGTCGACACATATCCCGATCCCCCTTCCCTATTTCTTGTCTTGTACTACCATTGGGCTTATCCATTTTGATTCTTTGACTAGCTCGATGATGCTGGCCTCAAGCATTCTATCGATCTCATCTTTAACTTTCTATTTATATATGGGTTTCAATCTATATGGTCTTTGTTTAATGGGTCTTGCATCAGGTCTGAGTGGTATCTTCATTTCTCCTATTCTCAGGCTATACCTTTCATCTCTATGAAGGTTGTGGGAAAAAGATCGCTATATTCACGCAACAATTCTATGATGCTTTCTAGTGTCTGTTTGTCCCAGTAATCTCCAATGCTAACCATTTTGGGCTACTTGATGGTCCCTATGTTAACCTTCTTTATCTTGATTAGCATAGAGATGACCTCTAACTCTAAGGGTGGTCCTTCCACATCTCTCTTGCCTTCGAATTCTTCCATCTAAATATCGTGTGGATCATCTTCATTTGGGGCTTCCTCCTATACGTGGTAGCATGACAATATATCCTTGACTGCTTGCTTATTCCACTGTTGTACCTCTATGATAGCTTCTACTTCTGGTTCTTCAATTAATATGAAGTTTCTAATCCATTTAAGGGTCCTGTCTATGTTGGGGTTCTCATGCTCGAATGAGAAAGTGACTGTAAAGTTCTGTTGGAGTGTCACCCATGCCTTGGTATCTTTACACATTTCCTGGTCCGTATACCAATTCGATGGTATGCCCTCTAAATTATGAATGAAGTGGTGATACCATTCCTCCGGTGGTGTCATTTTCCACAGAGTTTTACATGCCTCCAAGTGTTCTGCTGGTGTGCCTAGTCCGTCATATTTCTATTGTTTGTTATTTGTCTGTTCTGCACCAAACCTTATGTGTAGTAATCGCTTATATTGGTACCAATATGTGATAGTGTCTTTGTGTGCACCCCACCATCTTGCAGGTGTAGCCTTTAGTGCTAAATCTAGTGCTAGCAATCTCTGGTTTTCTAATACTTCATCTTCATATTGTGTCAAGAAAGTTTCCAAATCATTTAGCCCGTGAAAACTGGGTGGTTCTCTGATTTCTGTGCCAATCCACCTTACTACGCGGTCTATTCTGGCACACCTTCTCATGGATACTTTGTGTAGTCTTTGATGCTAGTTTTCTAACCTAGTGTCTAAGTTTGTTGTACATGAAGTAATGCTCTGCCAACTGAGTACCCCATCTACAATTGGGTTTATATACTCCACATCATGCGCAGTTGTTTTGTACAACTATCTGATCTCTTCTAAATCAAGACAAGTGGGTTTTATGAATCTCTTTCCTTCTGATGGGTCGAGTGGGGCGATGACCCTGTAGTCCCCCAACTCAAATGTCATTTTTCTAGTTTTTAAGTTAATTATGGCCTGGTTGTCGAACGCCCAATCCAGACCAAGTAGCGTCGGATAAGGTGTTGTGTCGTCTACTATTTCGATGACTTCAAAGTCTCCCTTAGTGTGTACACCATTTAGATCTACCATCACTCCTTTCAGTCTACCTATTGGTAGGACTCTATGTTTATTTTCTAGCTTTAATTGAACAATTGAGTATCCCAGTGTAGGTTCTCCCATGCATTTCCATGTATCTTTTGGTAGTACATTCACTTCGGATCCTAGATCTAGTATAATATCTCCCATATTGAAATCCCTAATGTTATCATTTAGTCTAAATTCCCTACTTGTTCTTCTTCTTGTGTGTAGGTGGTTGACAATTTTCAATTCTGGCTTCTATTCCATCTCACTGCTACATTTTTCTAGGATGTTTTGCTATATTTTGATAGATGAAGGATCACGTAATGTTTTGATGCATGATTTCAAAAAGTATTAGATAGTACTTACTTGTTCCTTGGGTTTTATTCTGTTGGTATGGTCCAGTGATGGCGACATTTCATATTTCAAAGCTTCCTTGCTCTGCTGTGCAGTCAACGCAATGTTCTCCTTCTGGAATTTTTGTCGGGCTTATGTAAATATCTCCTTCTCCTTATGCACATCGAACTACTTCTTGGGGTTAGTGTTCTTCTTTACCCATTGGTTCTGCACTGGTTCCTGTCGAACTACATCATTTCCTATTTTCATTCCTCCTCGAGTGACTATGTTGATGTTCCATCCATCATCCCTTGCTTTGGCTGAAATCCACTGAACATTCTGGTTATTTTGATTCCTTTTTTCCTGGATATTTACAAGTAATGTTGGACATTCCTCCGTATCGTGGTCCAATGCGTGACAATACATACAAGTCGTTGGTGGAAGTGGGCACTCCCGTGCATAATGTCCTAGTTGCTGGCAATTGTGACATGTGATTGGTCCTCTACCACGTCTGAAACCTCCTATGGCTCGTCCTACTCCTATATAAGTTGGGCGATCACCTCCCGACATGTTGTACTGTGGTCCCTGATTATACTGCACGGTATTGTACTAGGGTTGTGCCAGGTTGTACTATGGCTATGCATTATTGTACGGCTACGACACAGTATTATACTATTGTTGCGTGGTGTTGTATGGGGTTGGGGCTTGAGTGAACTATGGTGCTTCTTTCCCAGTCATCATTTTTTCCTGTACCCAGTATGCATCTGATGTTCTTTCCTGCATTAGCTCCATAGTTCTGCAATCTTTGTCGTCATGGCCGACTGACTTGCAAAAGGTGCAATATGAGTTCTTTGGAAATGTTTGGTATTTCTGCATCATCATGTAGTGGTAAGGGTCGTGACCCAGTTTCTTGCATATTTCGCACCCTAATCCTCCCTATGGTAGTGGGTTTGGCATCCCTGTCACCATATACTGTGAAAATGTTGGGCATTCATTCTTGTGGTGTCCTTCTGTCCTGTAGGTATTGCACCAAACGACTTCTCGTTTGTCGTTTTTATTATTCTGGTTCAGCTTAAATGTTAAGTTCTTCAGATCCTCTTTCAGTTCTTCAATAGTTGGGTCCATCTACCAGTACTGATTCTCTTCCAATTGCAAGGCTGCCTGCAAAGCCTCTGCCTATGTCCGAAACTTCTATTGTCGTAATGGATATTTTAAGTGTGGGAGTAGTGAGTTGACAAATAGGTTCCGATGTTGTATATCGGTCATAAAGTATTTTAACTTTCCCTTTAATCGCTTGAATCTTTGATCAATCTCCCATACCGATTCTCCTAGTTTCTGTCTTATTTCAATCATCTCATTCATGTATTGATCCTCTGAGCTCGACTTCTAGAACTCATTTATCAATAGTTTCTTAATGTCATCCAGTGTCCTTGTCGTTCCGAGAACATTGTTTGTGTCTAGACTCATGTTCCAGTCTAGTGCTCGGTCTCTTAGCATGATCACTAGTTGTTCAAGTTTGGTGTCTTCATCAATGATCTGCTTTGCTTCCCATATCTTTTTTCAAATGAATAGATGCTTCTCAGGGTCTTTTTCTGCTTCTCCTCAAAAATCTAGTAACATGATAGTAGGATCGTGTCTTGCCATTCCAAATATTGAGCTACTCCCTCCTCCGTGCGGTGTAGATACTTGACTAAGGTTTCCTGACCTGGCTCCTCTAGTTGTTTCTCCTTGTGTAGATGTACTTCCTTCTGTCATACTTCCTCCGAACTTTGGTTGTCTAAACGATGGTGTTCTCTTTGGTTTATTGGTCACACATGGGTTTATGGGTTCCACACTAAGATTAATATGAAAGGGATGGATGCCTTCTCCTCCTATTCTTGGGCCTCTTGTTTTCCTCTCATACGTGGCATGCAGGATTTCCTCAATCTACTCCATAGCCCAAATCTCCTCTACCTCTTCCTCATCACTTGCTAAGCCCTCCCTCTCGGCTATGGCTCTCTTCTTGGTATTCACCTTATACTGGTAGGGTGCTTCGCTACACTTCGTTTCTGATGACACCAAGATCCACTTAAGCTGGTCACCATCCATCAATATCAGGTCCAAGGGTTCCTCCTCCTTCTTCTCTTTATCCTACCTTTCTTCCATTCCTCCTTTTTCTGTCAGTGTTTCCCCCCTTCCCCCATCCATGCAGGGAAGTCTAGTTGTCTGATTCCATTGTCATTACACCTTTGTTATATAAAAATATATTGATAGAGGTATACAGTGATCGAATGTACATTCCTCTGGGTCCTCGTAGGAACTCTTTCTCGGCTGCGTTGTATGACTTTGTTGTGTCTATTGCAAATTCTGTGATAAATCTTGCCACAATATTGTCAAGCTAGAAGTCGACTGCGCGGGTGAATTTGTTGTTCACTTGGTGCAGCTGCTGGATCTGTACTAGAGTCCAATCTAGCTGTCGAATCTAGCTCATCGTGTGGTTATCCTTTAACCTTAAGATCCACTCTTGTAGTAGATGTGAAAAATTACAGAAAAAGACTTCATGTAAATCCGTAAATACGTATTTATCCAGGTATTTATGCGATGCGATCTTGGGGTTTAAATTATCTTTCTGTGCAAACACTAGATCTTTAGTTCTCAACTAGCCATTGATTTCTTCTTTTGTGGGGTTCCAAGGTATCAACATTCCCTTCTAACAACTCATTTCTCTTCTGTTCTGCTCCTTCAGTTCTTATTCATTATATCTTGTCTACTCAGTCCTCTCTTGTTCCTCTTAACATGACAACGAAACCATTTGTTGGTTATTATTTCCCTTCTCTAGTGGTCTGAGTTATTGACCCAGGGTTCATGTCATTTGGGGTTACAACAAAGCCTCTAAACCTATCAACCCTCCTGGTAAACTAGAAGGAAACACAACACCCGGAAGGTACTGCACAGTCTCACCTGAGATAACTTTAAATGGGTGACTGTAATACTAAGGTGTTTATAGCCTAGGACATAGTAAGGGATAGGGGTTTCTTGATTAAAGTCAGGTACCGTGAGCTATAAGGTAAACTACTTATTCCTTGAATTTTCATACGTATACCCCACAGTTTAATTCCAGCAAAGTATAAACAGATTCATAACAATGTATTAACTCATTCATCAATCTTAACCATTACTTGCTGAAAGAAAGAAGAGACATGCATCCATTCAACATATTACATGATTATTACTGTGGTTCACCCCCTCATGGGCTACGTCCACAAATATTTGGCTCTTGGATATTTTATTATGGTAGTTCTGCATTCCTGGTGCCACACGTTTACAATTCTCCACAAAACTAGGTAAGATCTCTGTGAGGCAAACTAGATCGCACTAGGCTCTACAACCTGTGGTCTAATCCTCAGATCTACCTTCCCTCGTATCTTGTTTTCTCAACAGCTTACAAAATCGTTTCATACAGCTCAAAACATTACATATCGCCTACGCTCCTGCATGGTTACAGTCTCGAAAACTTAACTCCAAAACCTAACCCTCAACAACAACCATAACACTAACTATAACCCACATATGATACTTTCGTATCTATATTTATACATTTCGGGCTCTTCATCCTTTTACATAATATTACCAAAATGCTAATCCTTCTTACGTTAGGTCTTTCTCCCATGTGCATCTTGTTCTTCCTCCAATTGTTTCTTTCCTTTGTGCATGCTTTCTTGCATGCGCGCGTGATGTTCTTTTGTCAGTTGTTACTTCATTTTTTTTCACGCTTTCTTTCCCATGATCGTTCTTCTTTCCCCTTCGGCCTGGTGCCAACAATTTGTACCTGATTATATAGTGCAAGATTCATTCCAAAGTGATTTGGAACACATGATTGCATAGCATGATGATAAAAAATATAAGGGTACAAGGAATAATATGTAGAAGAATTGAGGAGACAAAATGCATCTCTTGAAATGATAGGTATATGTGTTTTGAATTCTTATTTTTTTCCCTCTCCTTGAATAAACAGATCATCTCTCATCATATGTTCTTTTAAAGAACACGAGATATTTTCTAAGACTAGATCATGTTCATCATAAAAGGGTGAATGTGAGAGAAAATTACCATAATTAGATGATTCATTACTAGTTTGACCAATGTTGTCATCTCTCACTAATTGATCTTGAACCTGTTCACATGAGTGAGGGGAAGGTTTACTCACAACAAGATTACCAAATTCACATTCCATCTCTTTTACTTCATAAACAATTGTAATATCTTGGAGATTTTGACCATGGTCTCTTTTTAATTTCAATGTTCCTTTCTCAATAGAAAAAGACATTGTTGGCAAAGAAATATCTGAAGTGACAATTGCATCTTGTAAAATGTCATGCTTCTCCTGATCTGCCAAAATGAAGGAAGTTGACAAAAAATGTGGTTCTTTAATGACCTCAAGATCATCATGAGTGTTTAAACCATATTGATATTGAGTATTAGTGCTCAATTCAGATTGGTTAACAATTAATTGATCTTGCTTGTCTGAGAAAGAAATGAGATATTGAAACCATTCATTAATAAGAGGAATTTCTTTCAAAGGTAATCTAGTACAAACATGTATGAACCTAATTGAAAAATCATTGAATGATTCATCATTTTCTTTCCTTAAGAAACTTAATTCATCATAATAATAATTGTTAAAATATGATAAAAACTCAATTACAAACGTAAACAAAGAATAAATCGAATTAGCTAGAAAAGATTCGAACCAATATTTAACCTGACCTTGGAAGGTGAGAGCGAACAATCTCCATATAACATTAGGATTAATGATATTATGTTTTAAACATTTATAAAAAAAATTAGAAATATGGGCTACTGCAGATGTGTTCCCTTCACCATCAAAGGTGAGTTCTAAAAAGAGATCAGTTGTCTTGTTGGGAATAACTAGTAATGAGACATTGAAAGCATGTTCCAACACAATGATTTGGGCAGGAGCCATGAAAAATTAAGAAATTGAAAAAATTGACTACAAATAGTTAGCTTGTCTTCTAACCCGCCTTCTAGTGCATTATAAGATGACACAGAAGAAGAATTTATAAATCTAGAATTATTAAAGGCTGAGGGGTGAAACATTTAATCATTAAATTTACCTTGGCCCTCCTTCTAGTGCCATTTGTTGATGGACATATGTGACACAATGTGAACTGGAAAGGAATAGTCCGGTCCAAGGTTATCTAAATAACTCAACCCATTTGGAATAACTACCCCTGAAGGGTTTAACGACTCCATTAGCCAATAAAGAGATCTAGTCTAAACTATGAAAATAAAATAACTAACTATGCATTAATGAAGATCTTCTATATACATTCACTATTCACACTTTTATATACAACATATACAAATAAACAGGTGCAAGATTTACGAGAAATCTTGTAAACTAAGATTGTACAAGAGAACCGAATCTTAGGAAACATTAAATAGATTTAGAACATACTACTAATCTAATTTTAACCTTGAAACTAAAAAAAGAAAATAAATGAATGTAAATAATAATGTTTTAACTTGAATAAACAAAGTATTTAAGCTTAAATTTTAATTTACATTCACAAAATATAAATCAAAAGACAAAGAAAATGATTAACCTATAACTGGCTAGTATTTAAAGAGAAATTTTGGTTGTGTCTTCCTGTATAACATTGCTCCAACAACCTGTCTTTTAAGATAAATCTATAGCAGAAGGTTGTGTAATTTTAATGTTGTGACAGTGTCAGGATGAAAATCACTTTGACTGATAATTTAAATCTTATTTAAAATGTAGAATGAACAAATTTCAAATCATGATTCTTAGTGAAGATATAATAGACTATTCGACAATAAGAAAAATCTCAATTTCAAAATTATATCTTTACAAATCCGAATTACATGAATAAACTCAATATAATACAAGATTTGTATCAAAATAATAGAATCACCGAGATCAAGATAATTGGGATAATAGACTCTTCAATATTGAAAACATTAATACATAAATGATAACAATTAACCATGTATTGATAAAATAGACTAAAGCTAATTTAAATCAATGCATAATCAATTATTCAAAGAATATGAAGATATTATAATGAAAACAAAACCATTTTACTCACAAGACAAAAGTCTTTAAGCAATTTGGAATTTCATATTCTTCTTCGAAAATACTTGTCCATTCTCCCAAAACTGCAACTATCAGTTACTCCTTTTGAAAAGAAAAAGTTTACAAAACAAATAATATAAAAAAAAGAAAGGATTAAAAATCCTCCTCTGAATTTCCTCGATCTCCCTGGGCTCTGAAATTTCTCATATATTTATGCAATGAATGAACAGTCTAGGTGTCACTAATAATTTCCACCACCTGAAATTTTCCTCGTAAATAAACACAAATATCTCTCAAATCGTGCATTTGTTTGGGAAAAATATCACGACTAAGCTAAATGGGTCCATTATGTAGATGGGTTTTCAGCCGTTTCTTCAAATTTCTCATGGTTTGGCTTTAATCAGTCCCACATAATTGTATGCTTGTTCTTGAACGCATTTCCAAATCTTACCTATTGTTGCTGATAAATTATTTGGAACAATCCAATGTTATTTTTGGATCAATTATCTTGAACATATTTAGATAAGAAAATCAAGCCATGATAAGATCTGTATCAAATAACTGATAATAGAAACCTATGAAACAAAAAGAAACCAAATTAATAACCTAAAAATTGTGAATAAAACAAAATCAAGAACAATACAATTAAAATGAATTTAAACTAACTATAAGTTGTAAACAAATATTGTTTATATTTTCCTTTCAAATATGGTCTTAAAATTATAGAAGCTTCAAGTTGATGGAGAGGAGAAAAATATTAATTTTGGGTTTCCACAAAATCAAACAAATGATAGATAATTCTTTTTTTATTTTGATTTTATTTTGAAATGAGATAAAAAATGACAAAAGAATTTAATTAATTAAACCCACCAAATGATTTTGTTAAAATGAGTAAGCAACCAAGATATTATTTGATGATGTATCAAACCCATTATTTAGAATAACCAAACTTGCTAATGAGCAAAAGACGAAAACATAATCATAATTTAAATGAAAGTAAGTAGTTGATAAAAATTGATGTTTTCGTTTAAATAATTAAGATTTCTATGCTCGTCTCTCCTTCATTTAAATTTGATCAAATGTGAAAAATGTCATAGAAAAGATGTGTCGCAAAATGAGCCAAATTTGCTAGTGTTTATTCCTGTAAAATCATTGTTATTAATCCATATCTTCATCCAAGCCACTCTCATAGAAGATAAATTCAATAAGGAAAAGGTAATGACAAACTCTCAAATTATGAAGCTCGTCCATCAACATCAAAACTCTGTAGAAAACAAAACAAAATGACATTTGAATTTCATGAAATTCAAACCAAACAAAAGAAAAGAATATAAAATCAAACCAACCTCGAAACAAAGAAAACCAATACCACTCCAATCAAGTCAAAGGGAAACAAACGAAGAATCCAAGTAAAATTGAGAGGGACCCTAGATTTTGATTAAAGAAAAATAAGGGGGTTGTTGTGGCAGCCAACATGTTGAAAATGCATGCCTAATGTGATGTAACTAGAGGTGAGGATCCAAAATCCTCACATTAGGAACTAATATAAATAAATTAATCTCAAAATCCAACCCAGAAAACAAATAGAACAAAATATCGACGAGGCAAGAATCCACCTAGAAAGAAAATATACAATGAGAAAAGTATGAAGCTGAAGGAAAAAATATTTTTTTCATTAATATTGGCCAATGGCCCTTTTAAAGTATTACAATGGGTCTTCTCATATGAAAGAAATATTAAATAACTCCCACATGTATCCCAAAGGCTAGAATATGCAACTAAATTCCTACACATCATTAATGCATCAACAACTATCTAATCATTACAACTAAGAGGGCATTTCCCTAGAAAATGGGTGCTACCATGAATTAATTGGATGTTGTATTGGGGGTGCGTTGAGAAATATACATCAGTTCCTCCTGTTTTAGTTCAAATCAGGGATGATTTTAGGGGCTAAATTTCACTCATGGGCTAATTTTCCATGGTTTTTCAAAAAATGAGATTCACTATTTTAAAAACGATTCGCCCAAATTCTATAGGATAAAATTATTTTACCTTAAAAATAGCCAAAAATTTATAAAACCTATATAAAATGCTTAGAAATTTGAATATTTTTACAAAAATATCGCCAAACATTTATAGTTGACATATGAAGGATCAGTAAGAATCGCCACGGTTTCTACATTTCAAAATAAATTTCCATCCTTAAAATCATCCCTGGTTCAAATGCATCCCCACTTTCAACTCAGTGGAGGAAGGAAACCCTAAAATACGAATGCACCAATGACTCAGGCTATCAACAATGGATGCTCTGAAACAATGTGAAGGTTGAGGAGTAGTGTTAAGGTGTTGTGGGAAATCTGAGAGATGATGTTGCAGAAAATAAGAGAGTTGAGGAGATTGCCAACATTCAAAATTGGGACATAAAACAGATTATGTAGACCACCAATGCCTCCTAGTTTAGGAATATTGAAACCATTGAAGAAAAATATATTGGATGTGATGGATGAAGAGGATGTTGGATGAGTGTTATGGACGTATGAGAAGATGAAAGTGTAGTGTGGAGGTGTTGTGGGAAAGTAGAGAGTCAATTAGCTAATGCTACTAGAAAATAAGAATTTGATAAGGATGTCATCACCAAGAGCTAATGTTGGAACACAAAAGGTGCGTTGAAGGAGATAATTGTTGTAAGGTGTGTGAAACATTGTTGAAGATGAATATGATATCCAATGAATGCTAATGCTAGGTAAATATGGATCACATGAACTAACATGTTGAATGGATGACAATCTACTATAGTGGGGAAGGTGTGCAATGAAAAATCTATAAAGCTGAGAGGAAAAACACTATGTTGTGATATTGTGCCATGTTGAGGAGCGTTTGTTATCTAGAATGTCTAAAAAAGGTAGGTGATGTATGTTGTAGGAGTTGAGACATGGAAACTAGGTGTTGTAGATATGGATCTATTGAAGGATGGAAGGTGTTCTTCTTTCATGTATCAAGGCTTCTACTTTGAGTGTGGAATGAAAGTAGGGATAAGTCATCTTTCATTGGGAAAGGATTCCTACATGGAGTATGACTTCTACTTAGAGTGCAGAACTAAAGTAGGGAATGAATGAAATTAGGTGTCAATGTAGACCTAGGTTGGAGCACACAATCCATAGAACAAGATATAAACTAATTTTATCGAGTATGAATAGTTTGGGTGGGGCATGGATCCAAGAATCCATATCTACAATTATTTTCTTAGCAAGACTTCCACATCAAGTTCACCACTGAAGTAGGGAAATAGTGGCAAGTAGGTGGAATTATTAGATCTAGGTGAGAGGGAACACCCTAAGGAACTAGTTTTGAACTACTTCTATTAAATATGAGCAGTCTCGGTGGGGCATAAATCCAAGGAACTAGAGATACTAGTGCTTCCAAGGGTGGAGGGAAGATCTCAAGGAACCCAATTCTATAATATGCTTAATAAACTATACCTAGATCTTATTATAGTAAATTATTGTAGTGCAATGGGGGGCATATATCCTCACAAAGATTAGAGGTCCCTAATCCAAGTGTTGTTTCTAGTGGTTAGAAAAATGAGCAAGGCCCTTGTTTTCCGAGTGAAAAAGAGATTCACATGTACAAAATTGTCCCCAAAATGGACTTCCACTATTTAGTAAACCACTTTACAAGTTGCACCACACATCAATGTGCTGAGAATATAGAAAATGCAACAAGAAATGTGTATTATTCCACATATAAAATAGTATGAAAAACACAAATAATTAGCTAGAAATGGCAGAGAAATGATGCAGGAGCATCACCAACATCAAGTGAGCCAGCGCGGAAGGCAAGAGACAGCTGGACGAGCCAACACAAAGTTTGAAATCACCTTGGAAATTGTTGCGCGATCTTAAATGAGTCATTAAGATGAAGCACACTTGTATAATGTAAACAGACCTTGAGCCTTTATCTCTAGTCCTTAGTAGGTAAAAGGCATTTATAGTAGTTAATGCAAGTAGATAGAAATTTAATTATAGATTTGAAAGTTTTAGAGCGCAAGAGGGAAACGAGATATAGACACCCTCATTGTGTATCATATCATTAGTTAGAAGCATTTGAGAAAGAGCATGCAGAGAGCTGTGAAAGAACACCCATGTACAGATATTTGGATTAATAGAAAGAAGTTGATTCAAATTCATGGTTTTGTGTTGTTCTCTGTGTATTGATGTTGAATGATATGCTCATGAATGTTTGCTTCCTGTTATACATTTGCTTTATGTGCTGCGTATATGATTTCATGTTTGAGTTTGAAGTCTGAAAGGAAGAAGGAATGAGTTCCAATTGTTTCTCTATTTGAACTGAGAGTTCCTGCAAGGAGTGCAGTTGAATCGTCCGCAAGGAGTGCGTTGACAGAGGGTTCAAATAGGTAGCTTGTGTTCTCTTTCATTCAAAAGTGCAGATAGGCACAAGAGCCATGCAAGGTGTGCGCAGGCTAAGCAAAGTTTCAGGGTTGCGAACCTGAAAAAAGAGCTGAAGGACTTCTGCTGCAGGTGTGCGCAGAGTCAAAAGGATTCAACACTTGGAAGTTGTTGAATGTTTGCCGCAAGGAGTGCGTGCAAGGTTCTCTGAAAGATTCAGAGTTGGGAAAAGATCAAGAGGTATAGGACCTTCGAGAAATCATCAAAGAGAAGCAAAGGGAATTTGTGCCGTGGAGCATTCAAGCCAACGTCATAAGTTTGCGTGTAGGTGAACCAGTCGTCACGAAGGAAACAGGGTTTGTCTCGCAGAAGTCGCCAAAGACGGACGGATAGTTGAAATTCTCCAAGGAGGATTCGTGATATCCCGTGAGTCGTCAGATCTTAAGGAGGTGCAGGGGAGATACTGTAGGTATTCCCGAGAGGTTAAAATCTCTGGAGGGATAGAGCCATTGATCCAAGCCAGCCAGAGTCGTTGGATCACTCGTGGAACCGCCTATCGGGATTTCGTGAGGGGAAGAGTCGAAGGTTGGCCAATGGGAATCGCAAAATCGTGAAACGTGATATCCCGACGGCTAAAATATAGTGTGGGGCCACAAGGGTTAGAGAGGTGGACATGTGGCACACCTTATTGAGGTTTCGTAGCGAGAAGTCCTGATACATATGCATTAGGATTTGCAATCTTGCGAACTCTGAAATGTTGATGGAGTGAAGGACCATTGAATAGTCAAATCGCACATGTGTCAGAGTTTCGGCATATCAGGCATCGGGAGTCGGCAAAGTGAGTTGTTTGATATCGCGAGTGGCGAAATCGTGATAAGGAAAGTTTCGAAATAGAAGGGAAGGTCAGTGTTGACTGTCGTCGGGTCTCGGGGACTTGAGGGTTCAATGGTCGACCACTGACCTCGCGAAGTTGAGAAGTTTGATCCTCCGAGTGCAGAGAGGGGATTGCGTGAAAAGGTCTATGGGTGCATATTTCCCGACAGAGAAATAGAAGATCCTTGGAGTTCTTCGGGCCGAGGAAGAAGGAAAGATCCTATGAGTGGATGTTCTTGCGAGCGTGTGATGCGTCAATTTGGTATCAGAGCACAGAAAGGTTCTTTGCTTTCTGTAGCAGAGAAAAAGAGAATTCACCATGCCTCCCAGGAGAGATAGACAGTCACCCGATCCAGAGGATAGGGGAATGCCGAGAAGAAGAGTCAGGCAGGTAACAGATCCAGTTATGGAGAGACAAATGCATGATCTACGAGCTAGACTCGAAGACATGGAGACAACACAATGACGCACAACCAGTGCTGGGGATCTGAGTGATTCCGAAAGTGAAGTTGAGGCTGAACGTGAAGAAGAAGTTGCAACCGAAGATGCATCCAACGAACGTTTGATCAAAGCTATTGCCAGGATGGGTGCAAGAGAAAAGATGGACATTCCAGTTTATGAGGGAAACCTGGATGCAGAGGAGCTTCTAGATTGGATTAGAGCTCTAGACACATACTTCGACTATGAAGATGTCGAAGAGGACAAGAAAGTCAATCATGCTATCATGAGATTAAAGGGACATGCAACATTGTGGTTGGATGAACTACAAGCTAACAGATGCTGCAAGGGAAAGCAGAAGATCAAGAGCCAGGACAGAATGATCGTGAAGATGAAAGCAAAATTCAACCCTAGGGATTATCAAATTACTCTGTTCAGGAGGATGCAGAACCTGAGACAAAATCTGATGACAATGAAAGAATACACTGAGGAATTCTATAAGCTAAACATCAGGGCAGGTCATCGGGAAAGCGATGATGAGAAGGTAGCCAGATACATGAATGGCATGAGATATGATATCCAGGATGAGATGAGCATGGTAACCATCCGAACAGTGGAAGATACTTATCAGATGGCTCTGAAAGCAAAAGAGAAGATGAGCCAAAAACAGAGTCAGAGGGGCCGAGGCAGAAGTTAGCCCAGAGGCAAATCAGTTGCCCAGGATAAATTCTAGAATCCCAAGGAGGATTGGAAATTCGGGTCTGAGCCTAAATGCAAACGAACTAAGAGAGGTGGAACCTCACAGCGAGGGCCATATGCTGAACAGAGAGGACAACATACTGAGCAGAGAGGAGATTATGCTGATAATAACACTTTTCCTCATACTAGAGGCAGAGGAAGAGGAAGAGGTGGAGTAATCACATGCTTCACATGCGGGAAGAATGGACACAAGGCTTACGAGTGTCCAGATAAAAAGAAGGACATTGGAGAAGCTCACATCACCGAAGCACAGAGGCAGGATGTTGAAGCAGAAGACATTGAAGGTGAAAGATCGTTAATGATGAGAAAGTCCTTTTGACACCCGAGAAAGAGGTGGAAAGTTCAGTCCAAAGGACCAGACTTTTTAGGACTTCTTGCAAGACCAAGGACAGGGTATGCAGGGTCATCGTAGATAGTGGTATCACAGATAATATTGTATCTACAGAGATGGTAGAAAAGCTGGAGTTGGAGACGACTGATCATCCAAGACCATACAGAGTTTCGTGGCTACAGAAAGGACACCAGGTAACTGTCACTAAACAATGTTTAGTAGAATTCAAGATAGGTGGATATAATGATAAGATATTATGTGATATCATTCCTATGGATGTTTGTCATCTATTGCTGGGTAGACCATGGAAATATGACAGGAATGTGATTCATGATGGGAGAATGAACACATACACCCTAGAAAAGAATGGGAGGACACACATGTTGCTTCCAATTAAGGATAAGGAGGTGAAGCCGGAAGTAAGAAACACAGTACTTCTCATGAGTGGGAAGGAACTTCTTAATGAGGTTAAGAAGAAGGAGGATCCACAATTCATYGTGGTCAGAAAACCGAGGATTGTTCTAACTAGCACAAGAGTGGATGATTTACCAGAAGAAGTTCAGGAACTGCTGGAAGAGTTCACTGACATAGTTGTGGATGAATTACCTCGTTCGTTGCCACCGATTAGGAGTGTGAGTCATCATATTGATCTCATACCAGGAGATAGTTTTCCAAACAAATCCACATACAGATTGACGCCGCAAGAGAATGAAGAGGTTAAAAGGCAAGTCCAAGAGTTATTGGACAAAGGATTGGCCAGGGAAAGCTTGAGTCCATGTGTTGTTCCAACAATACTCAGTCCAAAGAAAGACGGAGGCTGGAGGATGTGTACTTACTCAAGGGTTATTAACAAGATAACCATCAGGTACATATTTCCATTGTCGAGGATGGATGATCTGATGGATTTCTTGAGTGGAGAAAAATATTTTTCAAAGATTGATTTGAAAAGTGGATATCACCAGATTCGCATGAGAGAAGGTGATGAATGGAAGACCACATTCAAAACAAATGAAGGGTTGTATGAATGGCTTGTTATGCCATTTGGCTTAACAAATGCACCGAGTACCTTCATGAGGTTGATGAACGAAGTCCTGAGGGAATTCATCGGGAAATTTGTCATTGTGTATCTGGATGACATACTGGTTTTCAGTAAGATAGTGGCAGAGCATCTGAAGCATTTGGATACAGTGATGCAGAAACTACAGTAGGAGAAGCTATTGATAAACATGAAAAAGTTCTTTTTCATGAAGACAGAGCTCATTTACTGGGGGTTTTTTATTTCGGCAAATGAGTTGAGGATGGATCTAGATAAGGTGGAAGTGATCAAGAATTGGCCATCACCGAAAAATATTTTTGAGGTGAGAAGTTTTCATGGATTGGTTAGTTTCTACCTAAAGTTCATCAGGAATTTCAGTGGAATTAGTTCTACGATGATGGATACAATGAAGAAAAGACACAAGTATTTTCACTGGACTGAAGAGGCTAAAAAGAGTTTTAATCTGTTGAAGAGGAAGATTACGGAATAACCAGTTTTGGTGTTGCCGGATTTCTAGAAAACATTTTAGGTGAAATGCGATGCAAGTGGATTTGCAATAGGGGCAGTCTTAAGTCAAGAAGACAGGACAATAGCATACTTTAGCGAAAAGCTGAATGAAGTGAAATTGAAGTACTCCACTTATGATAAGGAGTTTTATGCTATCATACAGGCATTAAAGAAATGGAGGCATTACTTGATCTCGAAAGAGTTTGTCTTGTACAATGACAATCATGCACTGCAGTTTGTGACTCAACAAGAGAAGTTGAATAAGAAACATGTCAAATGGGTTGAGTATATGCAGAATTTCACATTTGTGATTAAACATATTTCTGGTATTGCTAACAAAGTTGTTGATTCTTTGAGCAGGAAGTGTTTTCTGTTGCAGGAGTTCAGAGTCAAAATGCTGGGTTTTAATGATCTTAGGGACATGTACGCCGATGATCCAGATTTCAAGGAAGCGTATGAAGCAGCTAAGAATCCAATTCTCAGGGACAGAAGCCAATGGATAGAGTATATGATCCAGGAAGGATTATTGTTCAAAGATAATCAACTGTGTATTCCGAAATGCTCCATGAGGGAGAATTTACTGAAGGAGAAACATAGTGGGGGATTGGCAGGACATTTTGGTCACGAAAAGACATTCACAAAGATGAATGAGTCATATTTTTGGCCAGGAATGCGAGCGGATGTCAAGAAATTTGTAGACAAATGCAAAATTTTCCAGCATTTGAAGGGAAGGAAGCAGAATGCAGGGTTTTATCAACCATTTCCCATACCAGAGAGGCCGTGGGATGCGATAAGCATGGATTTTGTATTGGGGTTGCCAAAAACACAAAGAGGTGTTGATTCAATATTTATGGTGGTGGATAGATTTTCCAAGATGGCACACTTCATTCCATGTCATAAAACCAGTGACACAACTCACATTGCGAACCTATTTTTTCAAAGAGGTCATTCGACTTCATGGGTTGTCGAGGAGTATAGTTTCAAATCAAGATACAAAGTTCATAGGGAATATTTGGAGGAACTTATGGAAGAAGCTGAGAACTAACTTGTTGTTCAGTTCAGCGTATCATCCTCAGACAGATGGATAGACGAAAGTCGTGAACATAAGTCTAGGAGACTTGTTGAGAAGCTTGGTGACAGAGCACCATAGCCAGTGGGATAACATATTATCGTAGGCAGAGTTTGCGTATAATGACTCAGTTAACAGGAGTACAGGGCAGAGTCCATTTCAGGTTGTCTATGGTATGCATCTGAGGGGAATTTCTGAACTGAGGGATTTAGAACAGACTGCGACTAGGAGCGCTAGTGCAGACGATTTTGCAGAGGCGATGAAAGAACTTCACAGCTAGGTGAAGGAGCGATTGCTGGAATCAAGCCAAGAATATAAATGCAGAGATGATAAGCATAGAAGACAACTTCAATTGTAAGTTGGTGATCTGGTTCTGGCACATTTGAGAAAGTAAAGGTTCCCGAGAGGAACATATAATAAATTGAAGATGAAGAAAATCGGACCATGCAGGGTCTTGAAGAAATTTGTGGCAAATGCTTACGAGATTGAATTACCCGATGGGATCGAAATCTCTATGATATTCAATATATCAGATTTGTACCCCTACAGAGCTAAGGAAATAGGGACTAGAACTGAGCAACTAGTGATCCAATGGATGAAACAGATGCCAGTTGTAGAGAAGCCACAGATGGAGTGCATACTGGATAAAAGAGTGAGCAAGAGGACCAGGCAAAAGCAATACTTTGAGTATCTGGTCAAGTGGAAAAATCATCCAGTTGAAGATGCCAGCTGGGAGACTAAAGCAAAGATACAAAAGCATGGAAATACCATGCACCAGCTCATGGACAGGAGCCCATGAAATTTTTCAAGAGAGGGAGTATGATGCAGGAGCATCACCAACATCAAGCGAGCCAACACGGAAGGCAAGAGACAACTGGACGAGCCAACACAAATTTTGAAATCACCTTGGAAATTGTTGCGCGATCTTAAATGAGTCATTAAGATGAAGCACACTTGTATAATGTAAACGGACCTTGAGCCTTTAGCTCTCGTCCTTAGTAGGTAGAAGGCATTTATAGTAGTTAATGCAAGTAGATAGAAATTTAATTCTAGATTTGACAATTTTAGAGCGCAAGAGGGAAACAAGATATAGACACCCTCATTGTGTATTGTATCATTAGTTAGAAGCATTTGAGAAAGAGCATGCAGAGAGCTGTGTAAGAACACCCATGTACAGATATTTGGATTAATAGAAAGAAGTTGATTCAAATTCATGGTTTTGTGTTGTTCTCTGTGTATTGATGTTGAATGATATGCTCATGAATGTTTTCTTCCTATTATACATTTGCTTTATGTGCTATGTATATGATTTCATGTTTGAGTTTGAAGTCTGAAAGGAAGAAGGAATGAGTTCCAATTGTTTCTTTATTTGAACCGAGAGTTCCTACAAGGAGTGTAGTCGAATTATCCTTAAGGAGTGCATTGACAGAGGGTTCAGATAGGTAGCTTGTGTTCTCATTCATTCAAAAGTGCAGATAAGAACAAGAGCCATGTAAGGGGTGCACAGGCTAAGCAAAGTTTCAGGGTTGCGAACTTGAAAAAAGAGCCGAAGGACTGCTGCTGCAGGTGTGCACAGAGTCAAAAAGATTCAACACTTGGAAGTTGTTGAATGTCTGCCGCAAGGAGTGTGTGCAAGGTTCTCTGAAAGATTCAGAGTTGGGAAAAGATCAGGAGGTATAGGACCTTATAGAAATCATCAAAGAGAAACATAGGGAATTTGTGTTGTGGAGCGTTCAAGCCAGCGTCGTAAGTTTGCGTGCAGGTAAACCAGTCGTCACGAAGGAAATAGGGTTCGTCTCGCAGAAGTCGATAAAGACGGACGGATGGTTGAAATTCTCCGAGGATGATTCACGATATCTCGTGAGTCGTCAGATCTTAAGGAGGTGTAGGGGAGATACTATAGGTATTTCTGAGAGGTTAAAAGATCAGGAGGGATAGAGCCATTGATCCAAGCCAGCCAGGGCCGTTGGATCACTCGCGGAACCGCCTATCGAGATTTCGTGAGGGGAAGAGTTGAAGGTTGGGAAACGGGAATCGCGAAATAGTAAAACACGATATCTCGATGGCTAAAATATAGTGTGGGGCCACAAGGGTCAGAGAGGTGGACAGGTGGCACACCTTATAGGGGTTTCACAGTGAGAAGTCTCGATACATATGCATTAGGATTTGCGATATTGCGAACTCCAAAATGCTGATGGAGTGAAGGACCGTTGAATAGTCAAATCGCACATGTGCCAGAGTTTCGGTGTATCGGGCATCAGGAGTCGGTAAAGTGAGTTGTTTGATATCGCGAGTGGAAAAATTGCGATAAGGAAAGTTCTGAAATAGAAGGGAAGGTCAGCGTTGACCATCGTCAGGTCTCGGGGACTCGAGGGTTCAATGCTAGACCACTGATCTCACGAAGTCATGAAGTCCGATCCTCCGAGTGCAGAGAGGGGATCGCGTGAAAAGGTCTATGGGTGCAGATTTCCCGACAGGGAAATAGAAGAGCCTTGGAGTTCTTCAGGCCGAGGAAGAAGGAAAGATCCTGTGAGCAGATGTGCTTGCGAGCGCGTGCTGTGTCAAGAAACAATGATATAACTAAAACAATACCACAATAATACCATAATAATACCAGAATAACACCAGAAAGAGCACTTTGATTACTGAAAGCAATGTTCACTTGCCTCTTCGAGGGGGAAATCTCCAACATAGAAGAGCTCTATTACAATAATATCCAAGAAAAAACTTCTCATACCCTCTACTCCTATTTATACTAAATATGTCTATCCAAAAGAACAATCTAGAGGAATATCCTTCTAGAAGCGGAAGCTTCTATTAGGTGTTATTACATTTGACTTATTCTTCCTTGTTGCTAGGCGTTATTAATATTGGCCTTTATTATATGGAAATATATTATTCTACCTATGTGAGGGGTTAGGTCCCTAAAATGTCCTCCCCCTTAAAAACAACCTTGTCCTCAAGGATTGAGATGAGAAAATTATTGCATAATGGTAGTTGGTTCCCAAGTGGCATATGCTGGAGTTGTATATTTCCATTGAACTAACACTTCCTTAATGGTGTGCTGATGCAGATGATGCTCATGTTGGTCCAAAAATGTTTGTGGCTATAACCAAATGGATCCTTCTTTATCCAACTCAAGAAAGTTGGTTTGAGTTTGGCACTTAGTTCCAATCACCTTCTTTAAGAAAGAAACATGAAAAATAGGATGGAGCTTAGAATGACTAGGAAAAGCTAGCTGATAGGCCACATGCCCCACACGCTTGAGAATAATATAAGGACCATAAAATTTGGGCTCCAGTTTTTGATAATGGTCATCCTTGAGGGAATTTTTCTTATAAGGTTGTAGTCGAAGAAACACCTGATCCACTTCTGCAAATTGATGTTCAGAGGGAACTTGATCCACCTATTTCTTCATGCGATTCTAGGCTATGACCAAAATCTCTTTGAGGGAATGAAGAATAGCCTCTCGAACTCTAAGAGTTTGGTGAACCGCCTGGACCTTCGAGACACCTGGAAGGTATGAGAGAACTGAAGGTGGATTTTGTCCATATACTACTTCAAAAGGAGTCATGTGAGTAGATGTATGGTAAGAAGTGTTGTACCACCATTCAATTAGTGGTAATTATTGACCCCACTAATTTTTCCATTCCGATGCAAAACACCTTAAATATGTTTCCAAAAACTTGTTGACAACTTTAGTTTGACCATTAGTCTGGGGATGATAAAAATGTGTTGAGATGCAATTGGGTGCCTTGTAGCTTGAATAATTCTTACCAAAAATTACTGGTGAAAGTGGAGTATCGATAAAAAACAATAGAATGAGGCATGCCATGAAGCTTGAAGACCCGATCCATGAAAAGTTGAGCCACAATGGAGGTTGTAAATGGGTGTTGAAGAGCATAGAAATGAGCATACTTGGAAAGATGATCAACTACCACCATGATGACTGATTTATTACTCAATTTAGGTAATCCCAGAATAAAATCCATAGAGATATCCCTCCAAATAGCAGGTGGAATCATAAGTGGTTGTAGTGTGCCAGGAGCTTCCACTGTTTCTCCCTTGTTGCATTGATAAACATCACATTCTGCCACAAAATTGTGAACTTCCTATTTCATACCATCCCAGAAAAAAGAACATTTGACTCGGTCATAGGTTTTGGTAAACCTTGAGTGCCTAGCAGTGGGTGTAGAATGAATCTCATAAAGTACCGTGGATTTAAGTTTTGACTGTTTCCTTAAATACAAATGACCTTTGTAGCGAAGCTAATCATTGTGCCAAGAGTACCCTAGGGAAACTGGAGAATTGGCCTGCAATTGTTGTATCATATGTGAAAGTTTTGGATCATGTAGCCATTACTGGTGAAAAAATTGGAGCCAATATGGTTCAATGAAGGAGAGGGAAAAAAGGGACCCTTCATCTTCATATTTTTTGGAAAGTGCATCAACAACCACATTTCCTTTTCCTTCCTTGTAAATGATCTCATAATCATATCCAAATATCTTAGTCACCCATTTTTGTTGCTCTAGGGAGGAAAGGCGTTTTTCTAGAAAATTCTTGAGGCTTTGATGATCTATCTTAATTTGGAAGCGCTGCCCCAATAGATAAGGGCGCCAAAGATCCACTGCATGTAGAATAGCCAACATTTCCTTTTCATAGATTGATTTGCCCAAATATTACCTTGCCATTGTTTTTTTTGGTAAAGGACAAAGGTCGACCCTCTTGCATAGGGACTACTCCAATTCCCCTAACGGAAGCATCACATTCCAGGAAAAATGTCTTTGTGAAATCAGGAAGGGCCAGGAATGGAGTGGTGCACATGGTCTCCTTCAAGGTTTGAAATTCCTAAGTAGTTGCGAGAGTCCAAGTGAAAGAATTATTTTTAAGGAGAGCAATGAGAGGTGTCACAATATTTCCATAATTCTTAACAAAATTGTGATAATAACCTGTTAAACCCAGAAATCCATGCAATATTTTGATAGTCTTTGGGTGAGGCCAATCCTACATAGCTTCAATGTTTTTAGGATCCACCTTGACACTAGCCTTGCCCACAAGATGACCCAAGTACTTGAATTTCGAGGCACCAAAAGAATATTTAGATTTTTTGAGGATAAGTTGGTGCTGAGAGAGTAGATGGATAAATAGATCCACATGAGCAAGACATGTTGTCTAGGTTTTACTATAGATGAGGATATCATCAAAGAAAACTAAGACAAAATGACGGAGAAAAGGATGAAAGACATGATTCACGAGGCTTTGGAAAGTGGAGGGAGAATTACACAAGACAAAGGGCACAACCAAAAACCCATAGTGGCCCTCATGACTTCAAAATGTAGTATTAGGAATGTCTGCCTCATTCATACGTATCTGGTGGTAGCCAGAACAAAGATCAATTTTAGTAAAGAACTGGGCACTACTCAATTCATCCAAGAAGTCATTAATGACAAGAATGGGAAATTTGTCTTTATTTCTGATATTTTTTATGGCACGAAAGTCAGGAAACATGCACAAGGAACCTTCTTTCTTAAGGACCATGACCACAGGAGAAGAGTAGGGGCTCATAATAGGATGGATAACACCTGCGTTGAGAAATTCTTGAACAATTTTCTCAATTTCAGTTTTTTGGGAAAAGGGATGACAACAGGGATGGATATTGGGAGGAAGGTTTCTAGGGACAAGGAGAATGAAATGATCCATATGGATTTCGGTGGCTTCCCACCTATTCCAACAAGCTCATTTTGGTAGTTTTTTCACTAGTTTTAGGGTCCCTAGCTTGCAAGGATGTTTTGTGGCCCTAAACAACGTTTTTTAGGGCTCGCCACAGTTAGAATGACCTTCAATAGATAGCAACAAAATGTGTAGTCCTCAGATATACCTTTCCAATGGGCTATTGTGCGCCTAAAATGGAGATCCTATGAAAATGTTATGACCCCGGGAAGTTGATGTACTAACTTACCCAAATGGGGCTCACATGACTTTTGGCGCTTCATATCCCAAGGTTAGTTTTTTTGGATGTATAGGATTTTTGACATTCCTGTTTATTGTAAAAAGGACTTTAGAGCCTCATTGTAATCATGTTATTGCAAATGAGCGAAACCATCACAACTCTTCTCAGAGATAAGCTGCCACCATTCTAACAAGCTTGTTTCCGCTGCATTTTACAGTTTCAACTTATTTCCTTATTGAATATAAACCAATTTTAATGTATATCTGTTATTCTTTGTTAAGCATATTTTGATAATAATTTGTATTCATTTCATTCTATAAATATATTCCATATCAGTGGTATCAGAGCGGTCTTCTCCTTGTCGTTCTTAATGCATGTCCCCAACGAGTTCAGGGTACAAAGAATTAGGTCTTGAGATTGTTTCTTTTGAGGACAAAATCTCTCGCATGCCCAAATGAACTTTCATGGTAGTAGAAAATAAATACAATGGGACAAGAGATCCCTTCAAAATGTTTCTCGAGGAATCCCTCATGCAACATAGGAATGATATGATGGACAGTGTTGGGCAAATCCTTTGGCGGCTACCAACATGCGATGCATCTTCCTCAAATGGAGGCACCTCCCCCTTCAAGGTACAAATAAAATTTGATATTCCTATATTTGAAGGTCAGATAGATGCAGATGTGGTAGAAAAATGGTTGAATCTACTAGAGGGGTATTTCTCTGTCCATAATTTCTCGAATAGAGAAAAAATTACTTTTGCACTCCTCAAAGTTGTCCCCCATGTCAAAGATTGGTGGGAAACTTTCTGTGAGGAAAAGGAAATAGAGGAACCCTCATTATTTATAGTCGTAGTCACTTGGGAGTCCTTCAGGGATGATATTAAGGAGCAGTATTACCCTGTTGGAAGTTATGATGAACTGTACACAAAATGGACGACGCTGTGGTAGGAAAAAGACCAAGTGGTGCCCGAGTTCACAAATATCTTCCATACCTTGCACACCAAGGTGGGTATCTAAGATTTTGAGCGACATATGGTGATAAAGTATCGCGACGGTCTACGTATAGACATTCAGGATGAAATGGAGTTTCTGGACATCTCATCCTTGGGCGCGACCTACCGATATGCTATCAAAATCGAGTAGAAGCCCAAACAAAAGACGCGACAATTTGGTCATGGGAACCCCTCAAAGAAAAATCCAGGAAAGGGTGCCCCCAACCCGCAGAACAAAGGACCGAGCAAATATGAATAGACTTAGGAAAACCAGTCTAGGCTGGAAGAAAAGAAGAAAACTGGAAAGACAAGGAAAGATACCAGAAAGTGGTGCAACTTCCATAGGATCCCCTGGCATAACACTGTTGATTTCCGCTCGAATCAGTCGATAGTGGCTGAGGTGAAATCATATGAATTAGATGTGGGTTTTGACTCTAAGTTAGAACTAGAAAGGAGGAGATGGATCATTCATGCAAAACCCAATGCTACTGTTTCTACCACCAAGCTCCAACCCGGTGAACCAGACTAGCCAGAGGAAGAAAAATCCCTTTTTCATTCCCAGATGTGGGTAAAGGGTACCCTGCTGCACTTCATCGTTTATAGCGGTAGCCAGAAGAACCTCTTCTCAACATAGGTTGTCTAGTGACTTGCCCTGCAAAAAAAACCAAACCTGCAACCCTACACCATCGGATGGCTCCACCAAGGAAATGACATTTGCATCAGCCAACAATTTTACCTGTCATACAACATCAAGCCCTTCAAAGATGAGGAATTGTGTGATGTTTCCCCTCTCAAAGTTTGTAATGTTCTTTTGGGCCAACCATATTTATGGAAATGTCATGTTGTATATGAGTCTAGGCCTTGCAGTGTTATTATTAATTTGAACAAGAAATAGTACAGGATACCTGAGGCAGTCCCACCCAGTGCTATTTCCTTGATCTCTGCCAAGAAATGCATAAAGGTCATCTCTCAGACAGGGAAGTTTGTCTTCTTCGTGATTCTCTCTCAGAATGAGCGAAATATCACAATGACATCCAGGGTCTTCACGACTGACCTCTCTACACATCAGAACCAAGTGGATAAGGTCGTGGAAGAATACACAGATGTCTTCTCCTCACCTACCAGGGTATCTCTGCACTATTAGGTCAAGCACCCCATCGATCTGACCCCAACGCACCGCTTCCCAATGGGATAGTCTATTGTTTCTCTGTGTTAGATAATGAGGAGATACAATGACAGATCCAAGAACTTCTCCACAAGGGGAACATCCTTCCCAACTCATCACCTTGCGAGATCCCAATCATGATGGTACAAAAGAAAGATGGAACCTGGCGACTCTACATTGATTACCAGGCTCTGAATAAAATCACAGTCAGAAACCGATGCTTGATTCCCTAAATCGACAACCTCCTTGATCAGCTCATTGGGGGCCAAATACTTCAGTAATATTTATATGAAGTCTATCTACCACCATGTCCCAATAGACTAGACAGATGTATGGAAGACTACCTTCAAGTCAAAGGAATTTCTTTTTGAATTGTTGGCCATGCCCTTTGGTTTGAAAAATGATCTAGCCACTTTCATGAGGATGATGGATGATACCCTATGACCATTCACCAATACTTTTTTAGTGGTGTATCTGGATGACATCCTCATTTACAACAAGACTTGGGAAGAACACTTGAACCATATTCAACAGGTTATGCACACCTTGAAGCAACATGAACTCTATGCCAACTTGGAAAAGTTCTCCTTCGGCATGGACAAGGTTCATTACTTGGGCTACATTGTTGATCAACAAGGCATACATGTGGATCTATCCAAAATATAGGTCATCCATGATTGGCTATCCCCAACCACACTCATTAATATTCAAAGCTTCTTGGGCCTTAACGTATTGCATGGATCCTCAGCCAAGTAACTAGGGGTTGTGGTAAGAAGAAATTTGTGTGGGGTCGGTCCCAACAACCAGCGTTCAATGATTTGAAGCCGTGATTGTGATCATCCTGAGTACTTTCACTACCAAACCTGCAACAACCCTTTAATATCTAGATAGATGTTTGAGACTATGTTGTGGGCACCGTTCTCACTTAACATGACCATCCCATGGCCTATCACAGTGAGACACTATCAAATGTTGTCAGTAAGTACCCTAATTATGATAAATAAATGTACTCCATTGTGAAATCATACCGCCAATGGAGACATTACATTCTTGGGAAGGAGACAGTCATCCACACTGATCATAAGCCACTGCAGTTCATGCAGACACAAGGAAAATTCCAGAATGACTGCCATCATAAGTGGTCCACGTACTTGCAACAATTCCACCTAAACATCAAGTATAAAATGGGAAGCACCAACCACGTCGCTAATTGCCTCAACAGACCACTAGTCACGACACTCACCACGGTGCTAGACTCTTGCATCCATGAGACCTCTAGATGGCACCAGCTCTATGAAACAGACCTGGACTTGGCCACCACCTACCAAATGTTGGGGGAAAACATAGTTGTCACTAATTTCCATATTCAGGATGGGTTGTTATGCCTTCTGGGCCATATATGCATTCCATCAAGCAAGCAAGCGAAGATGATCTGGGAATCCCAGTACAGTCAGGTGGCAGGACACTTTGGCGTCAAAAAGATAGTGGCAATTGATCCAGATTATTTTCGACATGAAATGAGAGAAGATATATAATAAATAAATGTACAAAGATATCTTAGATATCAAATAATATAGAATAAATGTACCATATATGAAAACATAAACACAGAGATACAATAATACACAATTTCTATTAATGTGCGAAATGTACAGAACTGTAAAAATACAGAGTGAAAGACTCGCTAGAATGCTTGCAGCTTATCTCTAAGAAGAGATGTGACAATTACTCGCATTTGCAAGAATATGATTTTAAAATGAGACTCCAAAGACATTTTTATCATAGATAAAATTCCAAACCCTAACCTTGGAGGATGAAAATCCAACAGTATTGTGGACCTCGTTTTGGGTAGTTTGGTGTATCTAATTCTTGGGGGTGTAACTTTGGCATAAGATCTTTGTTTGGGGAACACGATAGCTCGTTGGAAAGGTACCGTCGAGGATATTAATTTAGGGGGATCAATAAAATCCCTTGGCTAGAATTGAGAAGCACGATCCCAAAAAACCTTCATTTAGGCCCTCAAAATGGCCCCAGAAGTTAAAAACTACTAAAAATAGTACATTACCAAAATTGTCAAAAAACTGTTTTGAGCCAGTTGGAAAAGGTGGGTGGCCACCGATATCCACCTGGATCAATCCTCCCTCATTAGGAAGAAATGGTATCCATTTCTTTGAGTGCCCCAGGGAGAGGGAAAAATGTTTGCTGAATCTACATCTTGATGAGTTTCTTTCCTTGTTGGAGAAGTTGTGTTGCTTAGATTGTTGAAGGTTGTCACAAAAATGTGGCTGGAAGGGTTGGAACTTTTTAATCAATCTGTCTATATGAGATGTTTGTGTGAATAAGGAATATTTACACTTTGCTGCAATCTTTTCGGCCTTCTTCTGTTGGATAGAAGGTGCTTAGGCCGAGGCTGTAGTGGTTGCAATATCCTTCTGTTCACCTTTTGAACATATTGTGAAGAAGCTGAATTTTGTATTATGAGATACTAACTTGTGGCACTATTCAGGTGTAACAGTAGTTGAAAATACCTCTGGTATTCTATAGACATGACCCCCTAGAGAAACAATGACACTACGGGGTTGAGACTCATAAAAAACATGGTGCTTCCACATATATGGTTGGCCCAAGAGAACATAACAGACATCCAGTGGGGAAACATCACATAATACCTCATCCTTGAAGGGATAGATTTTGTATGACAGTTGACACTATTGGCTGACACGAAGATCTTGTCCCTGGCTAAGCCACCCGATGTTGTATGGTTGTGGGTGTGGTGTTGTCAACAATCCCAATTGTTTGATGACCTCTGCTGAAATGAGGTTCTTCTGGCTTCCGCTATCAACAATAAAATGTAGCGGAGTCCCCTTCACCCACATATTTGAATGAAAAAGGTGCTCCCCCTTTTTAGGATCTGTTGGTTCTTCTGGTTGAATTGCCACAGTCACGACAATAGCAGTGGGGTCTGCGTCGATGATCTATCTTTTACCAGTATTTTCAGAATCAGATTCTGAATCATGGTTTGAATCCTTGTCTTTGATATCGACCACCAATGACTATTTTGAGTGAAATTCCTCGGTTTCATGTTAGGGGATTTTGTGGAAATCACACCATTTTCCAGTGTCCTTTGTCTTCTTGTGACACTTCTTTTTCCATGTCTTGGACTGGTTTTCAGAAGACTATTTGCTAGGGTTTTCTTTATCATACTTTGGTTGTTTCATATTTGTAGACCCAAAATCCCATTTGTTCTGGTGATTAAATTTCTACTCAATTTTAACAACATATCGATAAGCATGACCGAGTGATGAGATGTCCATAAAATCCATTTCAGTTTGGATGTGTCTACGTAGAGCCCCACGGTATTTTAGAACCAAATATCATTCAGAGTCTTTGATACCCAACTTGGTGCACAAGGTATGGAGGGTATTGGTGTAATCCAAAACTGCTAGGCCCCTCTCTTTCTGCAGTGTGCTCCATATCATGTATTGGTCCTCATAGTTTCCAACATGGTAATACTGTTCCTTTATCACATCCACAAAAAATCCCAAGTGGGATCGACCCCATATATTCCAGACTCCTCTGTGGAAATTTGCTCCAAGTAAGTTTCCCACCAATGTTTGACATGGGGGAGAGCTTTAAAGAGTGCGAAGGTGATATTTTCCCTATTGAAAAAATTATGAACAAATAAATAACCTTCTAACAGATTTAACCATTTGTCTAGAGCATCTGCATCTATTTGACCTGCAAATATGGGAATATCAAAATTAACCTATACCTTGAAAGGAGAGGTTCTTCCAAAGTGGTTTTTTGATAAATATGTGCCTGTTTCTATCGACATGCATTGAAGGATGTGGGAAAAATTCTCCATCATTTCGTCCCTCTGTCATGTGAGATCTTGCTCAAGCAATAGATTGATCGAAAGTTGCTCTCCATCATTTTTATTTTCTTTCACCATGGAGGGTTTCTTGGCTGTGCAAGAGCGATTTTATTCAAGAGAGACAAGCTTGAGACCCAACTTTATATACTCAGATCTCGTTGGGGACATGCACTAAAAAAAATGATCAAGAGCAACTTTCTCTGATACCACTGATCTGGATTATTTTCGGCATGAAATAAGAGAGAAGATATAATAAAGAAATGTACAGAGATATCTCGGATATCAAATAATATAGCATAAATGTATCAGATATGAAACCATAAACATATAGATACAATAATACACAATTTCTATTAATGTGCGAAATGTACAGAGTTGTAAAAATACAGAGTGAAAGACTCACTAGAATGGTCGCATCTTATCTCTGAGAAGAGATGTGACGACTACTCGCATTCACAAGAATATGATTTTACAATGAGGCTCTAAAGGCCTTTTTATCATAGAGAAAATCCAAAACCCTAACCCCAGAAGATGAAAAGCCAACAATTTTGTGGAGCTCGTTTTGGGTAGTTTGGTGTGTCAACTTCTTGGGGGCGTAACTTTGGCATACGCTGTCCATTTGGAGCACAAATAGCTTATCGGAAAGGTATCGCTGAGGAGATTCATTTAAGGGGATAAATTAGAGCCTTCAACTATCATTGAGAAGCTCAATTCCCAAAAAACCTTCATTTAGGCCCTCAAAATGGCCCCAGAAGTTAAAACTGCTAAAAATAGTAGATTACCAAAATTGCCAGAAAACTGTTTGGAGCCAGTTGGAAAAGGTGGGTGGCCACCGATATCCAGCTGGATAAGAAATGTTGTAGAAAAGTTTCTACTTCCTGAAACTTCGACAGGAGGTCAACAAGTATATTAGGTCCTGCACTACCTGCGTAATTGCCAAACCAACCACTAGGAAACAAGGTGTGTACACCCCTCTGCCTACTCCTGACAGGCCACGGGAATCCATCTCAATGGACTACATTTCGAGCCTCTCGTCCACCAAGCAGGGAAATTATTGTGTTTTTGTGGTTGTGGATCGCTTTTCTAAGATAGTGATCCTGGTCACCTACAAGAAGAGCATCACAACAAAGGCCACTACCAAGGTATTCTTTGAATGAGTCTGGGTACATTTTGGAATTCCACAAACCATTGTTTCAGATTGGGACACTTAATTTCTCAACACATTCTGGTTAAGCCTCTCGTCAATGCTAGACACCAAACTCACTTAATCCACGAAATTTCACCCCTAGATAGATGGCCAAACTGAGGTTGTAAATCGAATGATCGTGCATATACTACACATGTATAAATCCAATTACCCTCACACATGGGATGCGAGTTTCCCCTATGTTTAGCATAGCTAAAACTGATCCCTACATAACTCAACTGACAACATCCCCTTTCAGGTGGGCTTGGGATTCCAACCATTGGATCCCATAAATGTTGCACTACCCCTTGTGGTCACCTCGTCTGACTCATCTCCTTCTCCAACTGAAGTTAAAAAATCCACCTGGTTCATTGAGTGGATCCAACACATCCGCCAACAGGTTCAGGATATCCTATAGAAGTCCAATGACAAGTACAAGAAACGCCATGATCAACACTAGGTTCCGCATAAGTTTCAGGTGGGAAACAAAGTTTGGTTGCACTTATAGAAAGAGCACCTTACAAGACCCCATCGGAAGATTCGCCCACTCCGTTATGGGTTGTAAACCATCACCAAGGCTATGGGTGACAATGCTTTCAACCTCACCATTCCTCGCTTCCTTGGCTTGCACCCAATGTTCAATGTGGATATCCTTCGATTGTATTTCCCACCATTATTGGACTCCTCAGAGATAGCAGAACAATTGAAACCAACAAAGATCAACCTCGACTGCATACAATAAGCATATAATGATCAAATTGTGGAAAAACATATCAAGGGCACTCGCCAACAAAGGATCCATCTTTATTGAGTTGTCAAAGCAGAGAAACTCTTGCACCAAGGCAAGTGGCTCACTCGGGGTCAAATTCAATAGACATTTCCTCATCTGATGGGGGAACTCAACTCAATGGAGACCATTGCTTCCTAAGGGGGGATAATTGATCCATATCGATTACGGTGGCCTCCCACTTATTCCAACTAGCTCATTTTGCCAGTTTTCCATTTTGGCAGTTTTTCCCTAGTTTTCGGGTCTATGACTTGCGGGGTCGTTTTGAGGCCCTAAACAACGTTTTTTAGGGCTCGCCACAGTCAACGAAAATTTTGATAGACAACAAAAAAATTTGTATTCCTCGTATAGAACTTTCCAATGGGCTATCGTGCACCTAAATATGAGATTGTATGCAAAAGTTATGACCCTGGGAAGTTGATGTACTAACTTACCCAAACAGGGCCCACATGACTTTTGGTGCTTCATGTCCTAGGGTTAGGTTTTTTGGATGTCTAGGGTTTTTTACATTCCTATTTATTGTAAAAAAAGCCTTCAGAGCCTCATTGTAATCATCTTCTTGTGAATGAGTGCAGTTTTCACATCTCTTCTCAGAGATAAGCCACCACCATTCTAGCAAGCTTGTTTTCATTGCATTTTACAGTTTCAACTTATTTCCTTATTGAATAGAAACCAGTTTTACCATATATATGTTATTTTTTGTTAAGTATATTTTGATAATAATCTGTATTCATTTCGTTTTGCAAATATATTCCATATCAGTGGTATCAGAGCGGTCTGTTCCTTGTCATTCTTAATGCATGTCCCCAACGAGGCCAGGGTACAAAGAATTGGGTCTCGAGCTTGTTTCTCTTTAGGAAAAAAAATATTGCACGCCCAAATAATCTCTCATGGTAGAAGAAAATAAAGATTATGAGATAGGATATCCCTTCAAAATATTTCTCAAAGAATCCCTCATGCAACAGAGAAACAAGATGATGGATAGTTTTGTGAAAATCCTTCGACGACTACCAATAGGGGACACATCTTCCTAAAATGGAGGCGTCGCCCCCTTCAATGTACAAAAGAACTTCGATATTCCCATATTTTAAGGTCATATAGACGCATATGTGGTAGACAAATGGTTGAATCTGCTAGAAGGGTATTTCTCCATCCATAACTTCTTGAATGGAGAAAATATTACTTTTGCGCTCCTCAAAGCCGTCCCCCATGTCAAAGATTGGTGGGAAAATTTTTGTGAGAAAAAGGAAACAAAGGAACCCTCATTATTTATAGTCATAGTCACCTGAGATTCCTTCAGTGATGCTATTAAGGAAAAACAATACCATGTTGGAAGTTATGATGACCTATACAAAAAATGGACCACGCTGTGGCATGAAAGAGACCAAGAGATACCCGAGTTCAAAAATATCTTCCATACCTTGTGCACCAAGCCAGGTATGAAATATTATGAGTAAAATTTGGTGCTAAAGTATCGTGACAGTTTTCATGGATACATCTAGGCCTAAATGGAGTTTCTGGACATCTCATCCTTGGGCACGACCTACCGATATGATTTCAAAATCGGGAAAAATCTCAAACAAGATGCGACAATTTGGGCCTGGGAACCCCTCACAGTAAAATCTAGGAAAGGGAAACCCCAAACTGTAGAGAAAAGGGCAAAGAAAAGATAGACAACCTCAGGACAACCAGTCCAGGCCGCAAGAAAAGAAAGACACCAAAAAGACAAATAAAGATACCAGGAAGTGGTGCAAATTCCATAAAAGCCCCTGGCATAACAATTTTGATTGTCGCTCGAAGCAGTCATTGGTGGCTGAGGTGAAAGACTCTAAATAAGATACGAGTTCTGACTTTGAGTCAAAATGAAAAATGGGGACACAGATCATTGACGCAAAACTCATTGACACTATTTCTACCACCAAGCTCCATCGTAGTGAAACAGATGAGCAAGAGGAAGGTGAGCACCTTTTTCATTCATAGATGTGGATGAAGGGTACCCCATTGCACTTCATCGTTGATAGCGGTAGCCAGAATAAACTCATCTCAATAGAGGTTGTCAAGTGACTTGACCTACCAAAAATGATGCACCCATAGCCCTACACCATCGGATGGCTTCGCCAAGGAAGTGACATCTACGTCAACCAACTATGTCGCTTGTCATATAGTATTGATCCCTTCAAAGACGAGGTATTGTGTGATGTTTCCCCTCTCAATTTTTTCATGTTATTTTGGGCCAACCATATTCATGGAAATGTCATGCTATATATGAGTCTAGGACTCGCAGTGTTATTATTACTTTGAATAAGAAAATGTGCAGGATACCTGAGGCAGTCCCACCCAGTGCTATTTCCTTGATCTCTGCCAAGAAATGAAGAAAGGTCATATCTTAGAGAGGGAATTTTGTCTTCTTTGTGATTCGATCTTAGAATGATTGAAATATCACAACCACATCCATGGACTTTGTGACCGGCCTCTCCAAACAACAAACAAAAGTGGATAAGGTTGTGGAAGAATACTAAGATATCTTCTCCTCATTTATCGGGGTACCTCTACACTATTAGGTCAAATAGCCCATTGATCTAACCCCCAACGCACCGTTGCCCAATGGGCTAGTCTACCACCTCTCTATATTAGAGAATGAGTAGATCAAGTGATAGATCCAAGAAATGATCCAAAAGGGGCACATATGTCCCATATCATCACCTTGCGGGAGCCCAATCGTGATGGTATAGAAGAAATATGGAGCATGGTGACTCTGCATTGATTACCGAGCTCTGAATAAAATCATAGTTAGAAACCGGTACCCGATTCCTTGAATCAACAACATCCTTGATCATCTCATTGGGGCCAAATAATTTATTAAGATTGATTTGAAGTCTGGCTTTCACCAGGTCCTGATAGAACAGATAGATGTATGGAAGAGCGCCTTCAAGTCAAAGGAATTTATTTTTGAATGGTTGGTCATGCCCTTTGGTTTGAAAAATCCTCCAACCACTTTCATGAGAATGATGGATTATATCCTATGACCATTCACCAATACATTTTTTGTGGTGTATCTAGATGACATCCTCATTGACAACAAGACTTGGGTAGAACACTTGCAACATATTCAACAGGTTCTACACATTCTACGACAACCCCATATCTATGCTAACTTGGAAAAATGCTTCTTCAAAATGGACAAGGTTCATTACCTAGGCTACATCATTGATCAACATGACGTACATGTGGATCTAGCCAAAATAAAAGTCATCCGTGACTAGCCATCCCCAACCACACTTACTGAGATTTAGAGCTTCTTGAGCCTTGCCAATTTCTACCGCAGGTTTGTGTTGGGATTATCCCATATTGCATGGGACCATAACCAAGTAACCAGGGGTGGTGGTAAGGATAAATTTGTGTGGGGTTGGTCCCAACAACAAGCGTTCGAAAATTTGAAGCAACACTTGTTCTCAACCCAAGTACTTTCACTACCGAACCTGCAAAAACCCTTTGATATCGAGACAGATGCTTTATACTATGCTATGGGCCTATCATAGTGAGACACTATTAGATTTTGTCCATAAGTACCCCACTTATGACAAATAAATATACTCCATTGTGAAAGCCTGCCACCAATGGAGACATTACATTCTTAGGAAGGAGACAATCATCCACACTGATCATAAGCCACTGCAATTCATGCAGACACAAGGAAAATTGTAGAATGACCACTATCAAAAGTGGTCCATGTACTTACAACATTTCCACCTCAACATCAAGTATAAAATAGGAAGCACCAACCGTGTCTTTGATTGCCTCAATAGACCGCCAGTCACAACACTCACCATAGTGCTAAACTCTTGCAGCCATGAGACCTCTAAATGGCCCCAACTCTATGAAACATACTCGTACTTTACCACCACCTACCAAATGTTGGGTGCAAATGCAATTTTCTCTAATTTCCATCTTTAGAATGGGATGCTATGCCATTTGGACCATATCTACGTTCCATTAAGCGAGCGAGAAAACCTTATTTGAGAAACCTACTACAGTCGGGTGGAATGACACATCGGTGTCAAAAAGATAGTGGCAATGATGCAGAAACATTTCTACTGGTTGAAGCTTCGATAGGAGGTCAACAAGTATATTAGGTCCTGCATTGCCTATGTGATTTCCAAACCGACCACTAAGAAACAGGGCCTGTACACCCCTCTTCCTATTCCTGATAGACCATGGGAATCAATCTCAATGGACTATATTTCCGGTCCCCTGTCAACCAAGCGGGGTAATGACTTTGTTTTTGTGGTTGTGGATCACTTTTCTAAGATGTCAATCCTGGCCGCCTACAAGAAGAGCATCACAATAGAGGCCATTGCCAAGATCTTCTTCGAATGAGTCTAGGTACATTTTGGAATCCCAAAAACCATTGTCTCAGATTAGGATAGTTGATTTCTCAACAGATGCTAGTCAAGCCTCTCGTCACTCAAGGACACCAAGATCACCAAATCCACGACCTTCCTGTTGGTTGTGGAGCCTGATTATCTTCCTGATGCAGAGGTCCTTTGCTTTCAGCCGTGTCTATACCCCATGAAGTATTTACAGCCCAGAAGTATATACACTCTTCCACGCGGGGGAGTGCAGAGGGGGGGTACCCCCTCTGCGGGGTCCGGGGGGTCCATCCCCCCGGCTGGGGGGTCTGGGGGCAAGAGGGTCCCCAGCTGGGGTTCAGGGACAGCGTCCCCCGATGGGGGTTTGGGGGTGAAGCCCCCGAAGAAAAAATTGCCTTATAAAAGTATATTGTAATTTCATTGTAAATCTGGACCGTTCATTATAAGGTCGCAGATCTAACAGTAGAGATTATGTTAGGGTTTTTTGCCCTAGAAGGCAACCCTCTTTTATGAGGGAAATTTATTGCGGCTATGTATGAGGGTGAATATTGTATTCTAAGTGAGGAGACTGTGAGAGAAAGAAGAGGAAGTTACATCGAGTTTTGTTGTAGGTTGCATCCCTTCATTTGCTGGATAATAATAAAGGAAGGACCTGACAATTTCTCTGGTGGATGTAGCCCACACTGGGTGAACCATGTAAATCTGTGTCTCTCTTGTATTGTGTGTCTTCTGTGTTTTTGTTTCTGCATTTTTTTTATTTTATTGCTCCGCGGTCCTGTTTTTCTAACAACTAGTATCAGAGTGTAAGGTAACTCGCAGGAAAAGAGGGTTCCTAGTTCGAGTGGGAGCAATGTCGGAAGATGGAAAGTTTAGGGTTGAGAAATTTAATGGCCAAAACTACTAGTTATGGAAGATGCAGATGGAAGACTATTTATATCATAAGGATCTATTCCTACCATTGAGTGGAGTAGCAAAGAAGTCGGTGGCCATGAAGGACGAAGAATGGGAGATTCTTGACAGAAAGGCTCTAGGAATGATACGGCTG